>VZRJ01002420.1:563425-659707 GCA_013397565.1 Ptilonorhynchus violaceus
TTGTTTTTTTTTAGAGGGAGCGAGGAGTGATCCGGAGGAGCAGCAGCTGCCCTAGCCGCCGCGGTGCCAGTGGCCGCAGCAACCGCCGTCCTCCATCTTGACTGGGAGGAGGAGGAGGAGTGTGGGAAGGGGGAGTCGGGAAAGGAAGCGAGTCCCCGCCCGAGGAACAAGGGCGGTGGAGCCGGGGAGGGGGGAGCTCGGGAGTCTCCGGCTGCGTCCGGTACCGGTCGGGATGGGGCGGGGCTGGGCGGTGCAGGACGTCGGCGGTGCAGGACGTCAGCGCTCCTGTCGAGCCCGCACGGTTTCGGCAGGGCCGCGGCGGCCGGGGCTTCCCGGCGGCTCCCGGAGGCGCGACCGCCCGCTGGGAGCTGTAGGTTTGTTGTTCGGGTTTTGGTTGGTTTTTTTTCGTTTGGTTGGTTGGGGTTTTTTTTAGCTGCTTCCAACTGACTTTCGCCCTACTGCCAGCTCGCCGCTGTGCGGAGGTCGGGCTGGGGGTCCTAAAAAAAAAAAGTCCAGTCGGTCCGTCCGCCCCAGGAGCGGCGGCAGCGTGGGAAGCGGCGCGTGCCGCGTGCCCCGTGCTCCTGCCCGGCGCTCCCCGGGCGCCAGGGGCCACCGGCCTCCGAGGGGGCGTGCTGGGATAGAGTCCCCCTGCCCGAGGTCGGAGGGAGCCTGGCTTACCGCTCTAAGGGACAGGTAGAAAGGGGTACGCAAATTTCTCAGAAAGGTGCCTTTAAAAGGCTTCCGTTACCTTGCTCTCTGTACCGTGGATTTTTTTTCTTTTGTGATCACGGGAACACTTCAAAATATTTTGCGCTGTGGTTCAATTAATATAAAATAAGCAAACAGCTCATGTTGGGGAGTGCAATTGGATGTAGGTTATGATGTGTCCTGCTACCATCCTGCTCCTCGTGTCAAGCTGCCAGTATAAGTTTGCGTCCAGGTAAGGTTGAAGAGAAGGTGGCGAAGCAGGAATCGTAGCAGTTGCACAAACTGATGAATCTGAGTAACGCGTCTCAAATGCTTGTGGTAAACAGTAAATTATTAGCACACTTGAAATGCAGAAGTACAGCATCAGGAATTAAACTCCTGAACCTTTGGTAAGTGTTAAAAACAAGGTAAGGTCAAGAGAAATGTGGTTCATCAAATCATACAATATCCTGAGTTGGACTTGACTCACAAGGGTCATCCTAACATCCTGCACAGGCCCACGAGAAGAATACCACATGTGCCTGAGAGCATTGTCCAAACACTTATTCAACTCCTGCTGGCTGTGGGCTGTGGACACTTCCGTGGGGAGCCTGTTTTCAGTGCCCAGCCATCCTCTGGGTGAAGAACCTTTTCCTAATGCCCAGCCTAAACCTCCCCTGACACAACGTCAGGCCATTCCCTCGGGTCCTAAGGGAATCTTGACTGGTTCTGTTAGTTTATCACTGTCACATGATGAGGAAGTCATCCACAAGGTTCCCAAGGTTTACGTTTATCTGAAGTTGTATAGCTTGATGAAAAAGCTTTTGTGCAACTATGCCTGCCCTAATTTCTCTTACAGAGAAGATATTGGTTTGACTGAAAATATTTTTTTTTAAATGTTTTTCTTTCAGGCAGCAGGCACAGGAAAGAGTTCCAGATTAGCATCCCACTGATGGAAGCAGTTGCAATGTGAATTTCTTTCTAGCTGGACCATCCACTTAGCAAAAAACTTTAAGGGGACGAATGCTGCTGTTCCCTAGCAAGCAGTGAGTTGACCTGGGAGTAGGAATAGGATACTGTATGTCTGCCCAGAAAAAAAAAATCCTGCATAAGAATATGAGAAAATTGAATAAAGGCATGAAAAAAGTTAATGAGTAAAGAAAAAAACGGGAATCCATAATTTGAGCTTTCAGTGGATAGAGAGCAAGAATTGCTTGAGATTACGTGTTTTCTGAATTTGCAATAAGACTTCGGTATACCGTGCAACACTGGAAAATGCTTCATAAGGCAGTTCATCAGTTGTTGAAAAGAAGACGACACTGATTTTCCATTTCCAACTAGTTGCTCATCCAGCATACTGTACAAATTGTAAGTGGGCGCTAAAAAGCCAAGGTTAATTTGAATGATTTTGAAGGCTGTATGACTCAAGTTTGTCCCTTCCTCTGTCCCCTCCATCTGCTGAGTTGCAAGAGATGCTGGGTTTGCTTTTTTCTTAATACATGGGTGCCCTGAGCCATGTCCCCCACTGCAGGAGCCTTTCATCACCATGAAAGTGATTGAGAAGGACTACTTATAATTTGAGTTCTTCATCAGCAACAAAAGTGGCCCTTTCAGAAAATCCTTCAAGAGCCAAATATGCTCATATCCTTTGCAGCATTCATAAGGATTATAGCCATACATGATGTTCACGTGAATGTTCAGGTTACAATATTTACTGAAGGGTAAATTAAAGAGACAAAGATAGGAAAATGACATAACAAAGTTACTTAACACTCTCTAATAAAACAAGGATTTAATTCACAGTTATTCACCTTAGGTATCAAATACCAGATTTAGTAGTTTGACATTAGGAAATTAAATTTCTTAGTGTGGTTCTTCTTGATCATTTTAGGCTTGAAAGTAAAACACAAACAAACCAGGTATGAATTGTCTATATGGAGAATATTGCACATTGAAAAATTGTGTGATTTTGGCTATTTTGAAAGCCTGTCATTAGGGAAAAACCATATTCTCCTCAATTCCTACTTTGCTTATCTCAGTTTTTGTCAGCCTGCAAGTGTTTCTACACCAATTGCAATGGTAAATGCAGGAAAGAAAAAAACATTCATGGTATAAAAGATACTTTAGGGGTGCTGTGACTTGTGAAATATCAATAGTGTTAAGGCCGAGGTTCAAATTACGATTTTAGACTGTATACTGGGAGCTTTAAAACTGAATGATGTTTAAATTCTGTGCTTAATTTCTGTATCTATTTATATATATATATAGATATATATATAAAAGCATTTAATTTTATGTAAGCACATTGTTCAAAAAGGTTTATACCCTAGTAAAATAAATGCCCGAAGATAAATGTTTCATTTGAATGCCCTTTGTTTTTACTTGTGTTGTGTTTCACTCTGATTGAATGGTTGCTCTGAAATCAGTATGCCAAACACAAAAACCTTTATTCCTGTCAAAGAGGTGTCTTGTGAGGGAAGAAGCTTGCACAGTGCATAGCCTTCTATATCCAGGCTGGGAAGTGTCACGTGTCACTTCATGTTTCATCCCTAAAGGAATTTGCAAGCTTGATATTGCTTGAGTTCTTTTCCTCCAGTATTTGCTGCCCACATGATCAAGGAAACAAAGAACCAAGATTCCCCGATTTCTATAAGACGTTAAAGAAAGCAGGGCAAGCTTGATTTAAAAATCACTGATATTTACAAGCTTTCAGGAGAAGTAAACTAGAAACTCATTAATTTGGACAAACTAGGAGACACTGACCTAGGACTGTCAGAGTTGTCTCCTTGCTTAGAACCAAAAGAGACTTCAGCTATGAAAAAAAACCCTCACAACTACAAAACCCACCGAACAACTAGATTTTTACAATGGAGTTCCCTTCTTGTCGTTGTTCATAAGCTTCACTCTTCATTTCATAAACCAAAACACAGAATGTAAAGGATAGTGTGGGGACAAGGCTTCCACATGGAAAACACTCTAAGGGAAAATGCACACGGACTTCAGGCTAGCCAGCCTGCAAGAGCTGTTTCTTACAACTCTTATTTTTCTGCAACAGGCTTTTGGGGGACTCGCATCTGTAAAACAAGGCATAAGCACTTATGGTAAGTAATAGGGAAGGCCATATGAAGTGCTACTGTGCTTTTAAGATGATAAAGCTTCTTTCAAATTTGCAGCAGTTAAGGAAAGCAATCAGAGTTATTAATGTGCACCACCTCAGAGTTGCTATCTGGTTTCTGATCTAAATGGTGCTTGTGTTATAGCAACATTCATCAATTTCAAATTATTCTCTGAGCACACGGTGTATCTCTTTTATCTGCAGACAAGCACTGAGGCATTTTCCAACCATTATCATTATTATTGCTCTCTTTTCCACAGAAGCATCCAAGTATTTTTGAAAAGTTTTCTTGAACAGTATTAAGTCTATGTGCTCCACTTCCTTATGCTCTAAAGTCAAGTTCTCATTGCATTGTATGAGTTCTGGCAGCTTTTGGAAGTTTGCTTATTCATTGTTTTTTCTACTTTTCTGCAAAACTGATTGAAATATTGTCTCCATACCTCCCCTGCTGTGACCTGACACATACAGGCTTCAGAAGTGAGCCCATGGTAATCTGATGAGTTGTTAACAAGATCAAGTGCAAGGTGCTGCTGGTCAATATCAACAGGCTGGGGGATGAACAGATAGAGAGCAGTCCTGCCAAGAAGGACTTGGAGGTGCTGGGAAATGAGAGGCTGGACATGACCCAGCAATGTGCACTCGCAGCCCAGAAAGCCAAACATGTTCTGGGCTGCATCCAAAGCAGCGTGGCCAGCAGGGCGAGGGGGGGGGGGATTCTGCCCCTCTGCTCTGCTCTGGTGAGACCCCACCTGGAACACTGCATCCAGCTCTGGGGTCCCCACCACAGGAAGGACATTGACCTGTTGCAGTGAGTCCAGAGGAAGGACACCAAGATCATTAGGGGGATGGAGCACCTCTCCTATGAGAAAAGGCTGAGAGAGTTGTGTTTGTTCAGCGTGGAAGAGAAAAAGCTTTAGGGTGACCTAAATGTGACCTTCCAGGACCGGAAGGGAGCCTGCAAGAAAGATGGAGAGAGACTTTTTACATCGGCATGTAGTGTCAGGACAAGGGGAAATGGTTTCAAACTTCAACAAGAATAATTTTAGATTAGATATTAGGAAGAAATTCTTTACTGTGAGGTACTAAAACAGGTTGTCCGGCAAAGCTGTGGATACCCCATCCCTGGAACTGTTTTAAGGTCAGGTTGGGTGGAGCTCTAAGCAAAGTGGTCTAGGGGAAGGTGTCCCTGCTCATGGCAGGGGATTGAAACTAGGTGATCTTTAAGATCCCTTTCAACACAAACCATTCTTTGATTCTGTGATTCTTACATTTCCTTATAATCTTAAAGCAGCACTGCTGGCACACACCAGGACATTTCACAGATGCCCTTAGCACCTGAAAGGAGAGGTTTAGTACACCTAAATCAAAAACTGTAAAGGGACAGTGTTTGATGGTATCTACAACTAAAATTTTACTACTTATGTGGTCATGACTGTCAAATCTTAAGCAGAGAGGCAAGCAGGTTTTTAGTAGCCTACAGACCAACTTGTGTGTTTTTGCATATCACTTACCAAAAATACTAACCATCCTGATTTTATTTATAACCAAACTGTTTTTTTTAAATTCTCACCATTTCAGTGATGTGCTATCTCTATAAAAATCCAGCACCCAGTTCTGCTATGTGGCATGTACTGACTTGTCAATGTCAAGGACAATTACGTGTAGAAATTACACCAGACGTCTGATATTTTATAGACTATTGGTGGTCTATATGCCATCTGTTCACTAACGTCACCCTAACGAAGTGTTGGTTTTACTGTTTACACTTAGGCACGAGTAATTCTACGTTATTGTGCAATTAATGGTGGCTGAACCACTCAACTGAATCTCAGACATGGGATGCTATTGCCTCTTCTATCCAGGTTTTCGGATACGCTTGTTCTCTCCATTGGGAAGTATGCAAACATGTAATTGGACACATACATACACACCGTAATTTCATATTTTCTATCATTGTTATTAACATTGGCAATCATGCTGGACTTTCAAAGAGTACTTTCCTATTTGTCCAAGATTTTCTAGGCAGAAATATGTGCAGTGCTTCAGAGGCTTTCTGAAAGAATTGAACTTACTGTGCCTGGTTGAAAACAACGTGCACATTCATTACAAGATCACAGCCTAGATGGAACAAATCCAGAAATCCTGGTAAGACAATGCATGCTAAAGCCTCTATGAGTGATTCATTCCTCTTTTTAAAATCAGTTATTCTCCAGGTGGCATGACCACTTATTCTGCTTTTAAAAAACTTTCCTTTAGACATTCTGCAGTGTGCTCCTCATTCCACAACAGATCATATTACATATTCTTGATCATTTTACATTTTCATCCCATAATGTTTGAAGACTAGATTTTGATAAAGGTATGGTTCCAGGTAACTAAAGAAGAGGGATATGATTTTTTTTCCCTGGGTGAGGATACTGGTGACACTAGGCAAGTTCATCTTAATTGATGAGGGGTTAAATACATCTTCTCCATTTTTCTTTAGCTTTAAGAACATTTTAGGGAAAAAAACTAAAAGAGAAAAATTTTCTTGCTGAATTTCACCTTCTACTGTCTTACATGTTAATTCAGTCTGAAGTCTTTGTAAGTTTAAGTTAAATTAGGCTCCAACAATCCAGATGAACTGGAACAGTGAAGAGTTAGCATGACTAGTTTCAAAGCAAAAGCTGTAACACGGTTTTTGCTTACACTCCAGAAAGTGTAAAGAGCTTAATGCTGTACATATTTCCTTCTTAGGCTTCCAGAATATTGCTTCCCTAGTTTTGGCTCTTTAAACTAAACAACTGACTGGTGCAACCTACTTGGTGGCTTGTGTCATGACACATTATTCCCATGGTTCTGAATGTACCATACTGCCAAAACCCTCTGTGTACAAACTATGTCAAGCCCTAAAGGAAAGCTTCTGTATCAAGGCTGGCATCCTCCATGGATCTGGCCGTTTCTTGCTCCTGTTCAGGGTACGTAATAGAATTAAAGATTGCCGACAGCAAGGTGGGCCTCCAGCAAGCTTATGTTTCATCAATTATGCTATCAACAACATGTGCATGTATGATTACTACTGGACAATCTTCCAACATGAGGACATTTTACACATTGAAGGCATCAATGATATCTTATTTGATCATGATTTACAGACAGCTTGTGTCAGAACAGTCTCTGCCCTTCATGCCAAAAAAGCACTGGCATATCCACAGGAAAAAAAGGTATGTACAGAAAAAATGTAACATATGTATCTTTAAACAGAGACCACTGTTTTGTATCATCACGATGGAAACTCAGAATAATAGGTCACCAATTAAGCTAAGCTATTACACCAGTGATTGCCAATGGATCAGCAGACAGCCTTACATTATGTTGCTTATTTATACCAAGCGTTTTGACACACTCCATACTACATTTATGAGAAAACTTTTCACTTAGTATCAAAGCAATGTTAAGTCCAGTTGACAATTACCCTTCTGCCTTAACAGTAATCAGCTGTTAAGTGTACTGGCTTGCCTACAATTATTTGTCAAAACAGTGTTCAAGAATTGGCATAGAGCAGCACAAAGAGCCATGTATAAATTAGAATTTTATCATTTATGAGCCTAGACAAAGTGAAAAGTTAATCAGAAGTGAAGTTTAAGAAAAATGGCATCCTGTATAAAGAGTTATCTCCCAGAAGAGGGCATTTAAACCAGTTCCACAGCTTGTGTACTTTTATGCATGTAACTTCATCTGCGTGCTGGTGTAGAGTTGCCCAGATTGGAAAGCATCTTGGATGCCTATATCTGTATCACTTCTGTCAGTCAATATCTTGTAACAGGGATTGAAGAAATTCAAATAATTGCTTATGCAACAAACAAATCAAAAATGCATAGTTTCTTTTCTATACACAGTACTGAATTGCAGTTTGAGTCATTTAAAAATAACAATTTTTAAAAATATTTGCAATACTTTTGCATCCAGTGCTAGGGAGTTAGCCTTTATTGCAATCCATGTAATTAATAAGTTTGTTGTTTTTATATGGCTTAAGTCTTCATAGGTTGATGATTCCTCAAGAATGCATTCAGTTCTTGCTGACTTTTTGCTTTGAAAGAGGAGTGTAAGTTTTTCAGCTAGATGTTATTTACAATTGGATCTTGAGTTTTCCAGGTTCATTTGAGAGCTCGCTAAAGAGGCACTTCCAATACACAGGATTTTCAGTCAGGATGCTAGTAAAGGTTGTTCTGCTGCAGTGGTTCTAGACTGCATGCGTTCCCAAACAGAGCGCCTGAATTTTTTTCACTTGGAAGGAACAGATTTGCTCAGAAAAAGGCTTTCCAAATTCCCAAGAAGACTTCTTGAGACCCATGGTATGGTTCCCCATCACCACCTGCTGCTACAAGAGGTGACCTCTGGTATCAAAGCCACATTTTACAAACATGTTTGTTTATTTCTAGGTATACACATTTATAAGGATTTCTCCTTTCCCTTGGTTTTATCAAGGCTTTGTCTCCCCTTCAGTCTTTTTAGCATATCCTTCATTTTCTGCAGATATTTCACTATTGCCTGTGGTCTCTATACATAATACATGATTTATTCCAATCAGTGAGTGAAAGGTTCTGCTTAGGGAAGTCAGCTTCTAGGTGAGCATTTATCACTCCTTAGTACCAGTTGTCCAACCATTGTCATCCTAGGTGATTATGCTATTAGCTAGACAGTAGCAGCAGATGTTATTCGTGACATTGCTTAGTCTTAAAATGAATTTTGTGAGGGTGCACTGTCATGAATTGTCAGCCTTGCCTTCTTCAAGGAGTTGTTGCAATGGGAAAGAACTGAACAATGTGGAACAAAGTTTCCTAGTGTTTCCTTTGCTCATAATCAGGAAGTAAAATTCCTTGCCGCGCCTGGGAAGCCATTTGGCTTTCAGCAGCAAAAGAGCAGCAGCTGCGGCATTGCTTTGTGGATAGAGGGCAGTAAATAAACTGGTTTTATTTTTTTTCTATCCTCTCAAATTTTTCAGTTATAAGACAAGTCCTCTTTTATTTCCCTTCATCCTATTTTCCCCCATCATACTGGTAAGCTACTTGAGCAAAAAGCAACAGTTGCCAGCATTTCGCTCCTCATGTGCTTGCTTTCTCCTCTTTTCTATTTAGCAGCTGATTTCACAGGCAGTCCCAGTTTTCTATTTTTAATTTAAAAGACTGCTTGAAGTGAAAGCTTTGAGCACAACAGTGGTTAAGTTTTTGATATTGACCCTGAAAGGTATCCAGCACATACTGTTATTGGCATGTTAACCCCAGCTGGAGCCAGCTGCTTCCTCAGATGTTCAGCCATTGGGAGACCATTCAGGACCCACAGAGTCACTTGGTGTTCCACATTCCCTCCAGGGTCTCAGCTGCTGTTTCTAAAGACAGAAATGCAGAAAGACTTCAGCTTCCAAGTCTTTCTAGTTCGTAGCCCCTTTGCCAATACTTGTACACAAGACTGAAGACATCATCTGTGCACGCTTTCATTCTGGAATAAAGGGCTGTTCAGTTTGTACACCACGCAAGTTTACAGATCACATGCTCAGCATGGCTTATGCGCTATCCCTACCTCTCAATGCTCACAGAGGAGGAGCAGATAATGTGGGATAGGAGCTCTATTCAGTTGGCAGGACTCCCAGGAAATGCCTACAAACTTCTGGATCTTAGCATAATTGTAGGACACGAGCTATTTTTGCATTTTTCTAAAATGATCCTGCCCCTTTTGTGCAGAGTAATAACCCAAAAATAATACTTTTACAGCTGGAAAACTGTATCTGGTCATTTCAGTTGTCATTGTTATTAGTGTATAGACTTGAAGTTTCACTGATGGTCTCATTCATATCAGTCAGAGGCGGGAAATGACTTTTTGACAGTAAATCTCTAGCAACAGAGCAGCCAGATCAGCAGCATGTGGGATGCCATAGAAACCCATTTCAAATAATTTGCTAAACAAATGTTTAAAGTTTTTAATTAAGTCCTAAAATTTAAATAATCAATACTTCTTCGTGAAAGATTTCATATTAGGTCTCAGGAAATACTGACTTGAAATTTTGCTATTCTAATGATGTGCCTAAATTTCTTTCCTATTTACTGCTTTCACCTAACAGAAGTATTTCTTGCATGGCACCCACCAACTCTATTGGCCCAGGTGTTCCCCTAGACTTAGACAGTTCTTCAATAGATTTGGAAATTTTCAGAGCTTTTAAGAAGGTTTTGATTTGTCACGACTGCAAGGGTTTTACAGAAGTGCCTTCTGTAGGAACGACAGCATGTAGCACAGCTCATGTGATGCCTTGTCGGCGTGCAGTGAAGATTAGGACCAAACTGTATTCTCTAGACAAATATGAAATTTTAGTATCTTCATCACACTACGGAGGTTGCATGACAAACAACCACTTCATTATAAAAGCATCTTTTCCTTGCCTGGGTATATTTCAGCTACATGTTTCTTCAAGCACTGTTTGCTCACTTGGAACATCCTTCATAAACTTTGGTTGCTGTGTGAACCACAAATCAGTAGCACTGCTATCACAACCGTACGATTTTGTTAAAAAAAGCCATTGTTTTTCAGCTTGCTGAAATAAATACTGCATTTAGTCACTTTTCTTGTATTCCATTTGTGTCTGTAGTTGGAATTTGATTACTTTGAATTATTGTCTATTTCTGCTGTTGTTTGCCAGGACTAACTTCTAAGCTTCTGTAATCATTAAATGTTAGGCCTAACAACAATGCAATATAAAAACTATTGTTATGTTACAAGAGGGAAGCCAATCTAGTAAGCCATCTTGTGTGTAGAATTAGTTTTATTAAAGTTTTAGTTCACAGGAACTAATAATTTCTGGGTTAACTGCCCTTTTTAGTAGGGAGAATATAAAAAGATATTGCACAGATCTGACAAATCTATCATACCATAAAAATATTTTGTTTCTTATGAATGAAGATAATGTTCAGCTGTAAGAATCTAGGCTTGCAAGACCTTTATGAGAAGATCTACTGTGGTCCTATTTTCACCAGCGAGTGCCACTTGGGGACTAACTGGAACCCAGATGAATTTATATGATAAAATCACAGTACAGTGTACTTTAGTTACATTGCTCATTAATTCCTTTATTTATAAGTCAACGGCTTAACTTTTGTCATATTTCATAGCATGCAAGAAGTAAGCATGTGGCCTCATCCTTCTGAGGTGAAAAAAAGTCTATGTCAAATCATTTCACTCTATACTACTATCTACTACATGGATTATAATTGCTCACAATCTCTCAATTTTTTGTGCTTTACAATGGGTTGCATTTTTCACTGTGATATCTTGTGCTGTATTTGATAAATGTAACTTCTATTTAACACAACTATTCTGTTTTAAAACTGGTGCATATAACATTTAAAGATGGAAATACTTATACTGATGGTTCAGAATATCTGTTGAGGTTTTTTATGGGCTTTCCCTGATTATAATATCAAGACCAACAACGAAACATCCAAAATAATTTCCTATATTGGTTAATGAAGATTTGTATACAATAAGTTTTTAAAAAATACATTCCTTAGTTTTGTAGTAAAGTAAGAGCAATCAAACCTTTGTTCCCTTTATGCCAACTTTTCAGTACTAGCTTTAAGCCGTCAGTTCTCTCCAACTGTGATTGCTTTGGCAGGACTAAAATCTAGTTTTCTCTTTTTGCATATATGATGAAATGAATTAACTCCTTCATCATTCATCCATGAGGCATATTTGTTCATTATAGTTAAATGACATTAAAAACCATTATTTTTTTCATTGATTCATAGGCAGTATTTTTATTTCTAAATGATGTTCAGAGAATAGTTATATCCTAACTATTAATATCTTCATGTTTCTAAAACTATTAATATTTTAATGCATCTGAGACTGTTAATATCTTCACATATCATAACCTTTTTAGATTATATTAGACCACATAATAAACTATTTTGTGATAATAATGAATATTGCAAACATCCCAAAGAAGGAAATTTTGCTTTTCTTAGTACTGAGGTTTTGTGAACAAGACCAGTCAGAGCACGATGAATAGACATAACAAAACTACTCCCAAAAGTGTTGCAAGTGGAGGACTGTGGTGGCAGCTGAAACTGAGGACCTTCAGCAAAAATGCAGAACTGCCTCAAAAGGCCGTCGGCAGGCTTTTCATAACACACTTAAAGAGGAATTTAATGAGCTGATGGGAAAAGAAATGAGGAGAAAGGGTAGATTGCTGTGCTGGGATAAATATGCAACTAACTGATGTTCATGTTTTCTTTAAAATGAGCAGTTAAAAATGATGGAATTGTCTGGTTTTTTCCAGTGACTGCTGATTTTCATGTGAAATTGTGAGCAGTATGTTTACAATGGAAGGTTTATTTTCTATTCACCAAACATAAGGCATGTGCCTTAAAATGAAAACGCTGATCTGAAATGTAGTCCCTTGTCTTGTTTCAGAGAGCAGGAGAGCCCAAATGCTACACAGAAACAAAACTATAGTTTTACTTATATTGGAAGTTTCGTTCTGGCCTTATACTGCTATCATGAATCCTAAACCACAAATATTGCTATCCTTTAACATATATATGCATTGTGACTATTGTACCTGTAGGTGATAAAAGTTAATTGAAAAACTAAGTAGGAAAAGGTGGTATCTTTGATCAGATGAGCTGGTACAACTGGAAAAGCCAGACAAGGTTTTAGACACACACATTCTTCAAACCAGCTGAAGTAGTTTTTTGCTAGCAATATTAGTTGGCTTAAAAAGATTTTCTTCTCATTAGAAGTTGACTTTCATTTACATATTTAGAAAATCATGGCTACAAAATGTTACGCAGTCCATAAGTCCTTTCTTGTGATTGGTTTTGAACATACTGCTTTTAATTAAATAGGTTATCTTTTTTCCCTTTTGCATTAGAGAAAATTGTAGAGGTATGAGTCCTTCTTACTCTCCCCATGCCATTTACCACATTAAACTTTGACCACAATCACAGTTATCATTCTCTATATGTTAAATGGTCTTAAATTTTTACATGCATTCCCACGTGTACAATATTAAACTGTGATTTGTGGTCAATCTATCTACATTGTTTTCAGAAATACATTTATTGTCACTTTATAATATTCTTATCTTGTAGTTGCACAAAAATGGGGATTTATTACATTCAGCTTGGTAAAGAATGAAGTTTTACATTTTCATAAATTCATTTTTTGGTGAATTTTTCTTTTAGTTCTGATATGATAATACCAAAAAAGTTAGAAACCTTATAAATAAATAAAACAAATTGACGACCTAATTTAATTAGAAGTATGGACACAAATCTGTACTTCTATAAATATATAAAGTTTGGTAAAAGGTTGAACAAATATGCATAAGCAGTGAAACAGATTTAGTTCCTTGGGAGTGTGTTCTAAATTGGATGACCTCTGAAGGTACCTTCCAGGCCTGTAATCATACAAAATGAAATGCGTCATTAAAATCTTTAGACCTCTCTGCACATGCATTAGTCTAAGTAACTCATGAATATTTACTATTTACTAGTCTCTCTCTTTCAAATCGCAAAGAAATTCAGTACATAGTGGGGGTCTTAGTATAGTACCTTTCCTCCTTCAAATCAGAGTGCAACAGAAGTTGAACGGTAACTCCTCTTGTTCTTTCTCTTCTCTTTCTCATTTTATCTTTTCTAATTGCCCTTTGCTCTGTGACTTGCTTCTTCTCTCCTTTCAAGGAGTTTATCAAAGATTTTTTTTTGCAGGGAAAATAATACTGCATGTGCTAACATATCAATTTATACAGTAATTTTTATATCAGCATGATTCCTTTTGTAGAATATTTTCTTCACTTTATACTGTGTTGTTTTGGAAGGAGTTTTAACTACAGCAAAAGGGTTTCTTTTAATCTAGAACAATCATGGCTGTGGAAAGATTAATGACTGCGTATTTTAATGGCTGCGTATTGATTTAACAATATCACTATAAAATGTAAAGTGATACAACTATTCCTATAGAAATAGCCAAATACTTCAACATAGACAGAACCTTTCTCTGTTATAGAATTGTTTGGATCAGCTAGCTTTATAAAGCAAGTCATACTTGAGAACCAGTATATGACTGAATGTGTTTTCATTATTTTAAATAAATGAATATTTCAGTAGACATTTGTGGGTGTATTCATCTGCAACCAAAGAAGAAAAAGTATCTAAGTATTTAGATTACTTATGAGAATCAGTGAGACCCTTACAGGAGATTAAAATGAAGCTTTGAAGCATCAAGCTTTGGCTATAGATAAATTGAGATTGGTACATTTAGGTGCTTTCAAAGTCTATTTCCAGTTTTAATGCTCTTCTAGATCAGTTTCACAGTGAGTTGTGCTGTTTATTTTTGTTTCTTAACTACTGAGTAACTGGGGAGGAGCTGTTCTCTGTCAACTGGACATGTGCTACCAGCCCCTCTGCCTAAATCTTGGGAAGGAAGAAACCTCCTAAGCTGCATGTAAAATTCACAGCTGAAAATCTGTCTGTGTGGATTGTATATCCCTATCCTCTAGGCCATGGCTTTTTGATCTCTGTAAAGTGAAGGATCATTTTTCCTTTTGTTTTGTTTTGTTTTTTTTAAATCCACAGACAAGAGTATGAAGATATTATACTGTCTTCACTTACAACCAAATTCGATTAGTTTAAAATGTATATGTCACTTTAATACTCTACTTTTTTGTCCTATTTTCTTGTCTGCTTGCCTGGGAATCCATGCATAGTATATTCAGATTTTTTATTGTTTTAGATTTTTCCCCCCAGACTATCTTTTGATGATTTGTGATCTTCTCGAAGAATCTGAGAGTCACTAATCTTCAAGGACTCTTGTCATCCATAGAGAAGAGAGGCTGGGGAAGGGTCTGTGAGTTGTCTACTCTTAAGGGGACAATGGGTTGGGAGCCATCATAGCAGCTTCATGGACACCTTTGTCTTTCTCTAGTGAGCTGCCATATTTGAGAGTTGGCTGAAAAAAGATGTCTAAAGAGGTCCAAAAATAATCTCTCTTGAAGTACCAATATATATGTATGGATCTCTCTTGGCCGCCTCTTCTTTAGTTCACAAGAGTACCAAATAAAGAGTTGGTCTTGTTCACTGATTACTATCAATATTTGAACATTGCTGAGTTAGCAGCTGTCAGAATATACTCCTTGCTTAGCTTTTAATTAATGATATCTGAATCACAGTAGAGGTAGATGACATCTGATAAGGTATAGATCAAATGGGCACATGAAATTTCCAGGCGGAGGCAATTTCCACCAGGTAGCAAAAGATCCCAGAGATGGATCTTGCACTTTTAGCTACCTTTATATTGACACCATTGAGACCTTGCCTCAGAACACATAAATTGATACTTTCTTTCACGGCCACAGGAGAGCCACTATTAACTTAGGAATTCAGAATAAAGGCTTCCTTACATTAGTCTCGTGTGGGTGCAATATCACTAAAACAATTAATGGCAGCAGGGAAGAGCTCAGAGAGTCTCATTTTGAAATGGAAACACTCTGACAAGCAGGTCCTTACTCCTCTTGTAGGAAAGAACTGTGTTCTCAAAGCAGCTACCCAGCCAGCTAACATTAGGGATCCTTCCAGAACTAAGACCCGTCTTTTCACAGTCCCTGTGATGCACAGCAGGGCACATACGGAAATAAAAAGCAAGGAGGCAAAACGTGAAAGCTGGTGTCAAACCCTACAAGCATCTTAATTGCTTGGACTTGATCAACTCTTAGTTTCCCCACTAGATTCCATCTTTCTGCAGCTGATCTTCTTCAGGTGCTTTATGAGGCATTGGATACTTTACCGCTTGTTTTACTGTCCTGCCAATCAGGCAAGGCAAGGCTATGATGTGGACTAAGCTCTTGTTTTCTACAAGTTTAGGGTTTGCAGGAGGGCTCTGCTATGTGATGGCACTCCTGGACAGCTGGAACTCATGGCAGAGGACTTGGCTGTGTAGATGCTGCCATGCTTGGACATGAGCTTAAAAGAGACTATAAGCATTAGCCATTCTTCTTACCTGGCAAGTGAAAAAGAGAAAGAAGGGTGAACCACCAGCATCAGTTCTCCTTTACAGTCCCAGAAAGGGATAGTCTTGCCATTTTAAAAAGTAGACCCTAGTCTTAAGAAGGTCTCAATAACTTCTAGCATGAGAGTCAAAATAGGTAATAACATTAAGAATTAATAGTAGGATGCTCCAATGTTTCTTAGATTTAATGATGGGACCACAACTGATGATCTGAATTGCAGATGGTAATGGTTCCTTCCTCTCTGATTCGGCTTTGATAGTTCCTTTGATGTAGAAGAACTGTGAGCTTAATTTGCATGACATTACTCCCACTCTTATCAGTCTGTTGATAAGATATCTTTATTAAATTTTTCACTATTTCAGGATTATTTACATACTTTCTGATTTTATAGTGAGATTCTGCTTTACTACACAGGGAGCCTATTGATGAACATCTGGTACCTTCTGAGTTTTGGTACTTTTAGTATGGTATTTAAAATTTTGCTCCTGTTAAAGATTATTCCACTCCACCAGAAATTACTACCATTCTTAATTGACGTGCAATGTCTTTTCAGGAAACGGCAACTGGAGATGATTAAATGAGTAACAGAATAAAAATTATGAACAAGTTCAATTGATGAGTTTGCCTTTTACTAGTAATAACATATGGGATATTTTCAAAACAAAACATGAAAATAAATACTTCCGGTTTTGCAAATTCTCTTCTAAGTTGCAACATTTATTTTTATTCTAACTCCATGTTTCTTCCTCTCTTTCTTTTATATAGCAGAATATCTTCTAAAAAAAGATTTATTTTACTGCTGGGCAGAGCAGAAGAGTAAAGATGTTTTTTGAAGGTAAAGAAGAAGCAATATTCGTCCAGAAAATAGATCAAGTTTTTTTGAAACTCAGTTAAATGTGAAATGCACATACTTACTATTCTTATTTTCCTTTATTTATACACTTGTAATACAATATGACATCACTCACTTTCCAGTTTCTGGCACTTTTTTCTCTTGTCTTCTAGTGTTTTGTTCAGCTTTGGTTTCAGGCAGCACAGTGAGAAAGATAAAAAAAAATATCCAGATTTGCAATCATAAGAAAGATTTCCTTTAAAAAATTTATTAATTTTTTAATCTATTAGAATCTATTCAGGAGATGAAGTCTACTTTATTGCTCAAAAGAAAAAAAACAATCCTCAGAGCTGTTCTAATCTGATGTGCAGAGTTCCCCCAAGAGTATTCCTGGGTCTGGACAGGGGGAAAGTGCTGGTACACCCATGACCAAGGTCTAATTCTGGTTACATTTTGGAGGCTCCCACTGCAATTCAGCTAGCGAGAGAGCATTACTTGTTCATTTGCCTACAGATGAAAACAACTGTTAAAACAAAGATTCTGGAGAACAGCTTCAAGGAACTGCAAGGTTGCTTTATTGAGGGGAGCAGGAAAGATTGGCCAAGACAATGTTGTAGACCCCTCTCTATCTTTCAAAGAACTTTTTCTACTAGATAAATTCTGTAATTTTTTATTTCACAGCTTGCCAACTTGCCTACCCTTTAAATCAGAGTATCTTGAGGCCTGTGAAAGTCTGAGAATGCACTTTACTAATGAAGTTCTTCTTGATGGCAAAAATGTACTGGACTCACTGTGAAATTTTAAAAAATCTGTGGGTTTTTTTTTTCATTCCAGTATAAAAAGCAGTACCTTAAAGTAGAATTTACTGAATAATGCAATGTATTCTAGAAATCAGATATGAAGTCTTAAATCAAACATCAAAGAATTACATCACTGGCTTGTTCTTAACATGTGTGTTTTGTAATCTGTAGAACATGTACAAGAGAGTACAAGAGAAAAGCAATTTACATGAATCTCTAAATGGAACAATCATTTAGGCTGTGTGATTGATTTTGACTGGAAATATCTTCTCATTTGCTTCTCCCAATGTAACCATTAATTTATAATCGGAGTGATAGTATGTAGCTAAACATTAATGTGTCAAATATTTTTACATATCTGCAATGTCTATATTAGACAGCAGGTTCTCTAATTATGAGTAAGGCACTACACTTAATGTAATATACTTTAAAATGCAACACATTTTAGATTGTGCTTTTCCTTCCTCTAAAAGAATGGTAAGAATTTTGAAGGGTACATGGAGAGTATTACTTTTTATTTGATGAATTGAGTTTATAATAAAATGGCTCCAAAGACCAAATAAAAAATATCTGAGATGGCGGAAGGCAGGATATTAATGTATTGATATCATCTGGATAATAATACAGTATGTTCCTGAACTCAGAGGTTTTCAGAAACTCTGAGAACTAAAATGACTATGTTTTTCAGGTATCAAAAAGTTATGAAGTACATTTAGATTTTAAAAGGTGTAGTTAAAAATAGATGATACGTGCACACACACATTTGTGACTGCATTGCCCTGATGAAGCTGCAGAGCTCTTCTGACAAAATTTCCTCTACAAGGAATAAGTGGTTCTGCAGTATTCCCATGGCAGCTCCATACCTCAAAATGCAAGACACAACAATGCAAAATATGTGTAAACATCTCAGCCATCCACAGATGCCAGAACAGCCCTTGAGGCATCGGGTAGCTCGTGTTCATGGCTACATCAATGCACCAAAAAGGAGGCATAAAGTTTCTCTATGTCACCTTTGCCCTTTTCTTACACCTTCAGGCTGAGCACAAGTCCAAATTTGTTGCTGTGACATGTTTGCATTGTGGCTGAGTTCTTTAATACTTAGCGCATTCCAAAAGCACCCCTCTTTTCACTGTTCTCAAGGGTTAATTCAATAAACAAAACACAATAAAAGCTACTGAGAAGTCTGGAGCAGGAAGGAAGCTGACTTACTGCTTCTTGGTTTCCCATGCTGCCAGTGTAATAAATTGCCACTTTTGACATGGTGGCTGCAGCTGGCTTAGAATTTAACTTTCTTTTGTTATTTTTAAAATTGTTATTATTACTAAGTGTAATTAAGATTTAGCACATCAGTCCTAAAAGCATGAGCCCTTGTTGTGGGAGGAGGAGGGGGCCAGAAGAGCTTAATTTCTGATCCACTCATGGTGGGAGGATGCTCCTTTGAAAGTATCATCCATTTTGAGTGATCATTGGGGGTGGAAAAAACACCCCTCCTAGGAAACTTGATAACAAAATTGCATTTAATATCAGTCAAGGACAGGAATCTGACTTTTTAATTTAAAAGAAAACCTAGTGGATATTTTTAAAACTATCAACACCACCTTATACCATTGTTTTTTGGTGCTTCCCAGCTCCCTTGCTCTACCTGGTGCTTAAGCTTGTGTACAGGAAGAATGTCTATCACTTTCCTCACTTATTTTATTCATCTTCATATGGCTATGCTTTCCCTCTTTTTTCTTCTCTATGCAATTTTTGCTATGTACTGTTCACTAGGTTTGCTAAAAAGCTGAGTGCTTTTAAAAACGTGTATGTTGTGCTGAAGTATGTTCTTTCCATAAGCTTATTCCACTGGTCACATTGTGCTAAATCTTTGATCATTGTCTAAATTTTAATTGAAATGTAGTTAAAGACAATAGTTGAAGTACCACTTAATTGTTTTTAGATGGCAGACTTTTTCTTAATGTAGATTTTTCTGGGTGTGGGTATGAATAAAATGCATGACAATGAAGAAAATGACACTGATTGTGCTTCAACCTTTCAGAGCACTGAATAAATACAGCTTGTATGGTATTTCTCTTCAGGTCTGTACTAACACACAGACCTGACCTGAGGATGCAAATTCTATAAGGAAATAATTTTTGAAAGCAGTATTTTAACTTCTACTCATGCAATTACCTAACAGTTCACAGGGCATTTTAATTTTTTTTTTTTTTAAACACACAAACTAAATTCATATTCTTTGTACCAAAAGGACTTGTTCCTTTATTCAGCAGATTTTTTTACCATATGGAAGAGCAGTGTCTGCACACTACTTGAAAGTTAGGCCTTTGCTTTACCAAATATTATGTGCCTCTGGGACAGGAAGAAAGCCTGTGCAACAGGTTTCTGCACCCTCGCTGGCGTGTTCAGACAAATGAACTTGTCATGACGAGTTTTGCTTGGTCTTCCCAAGGGGAGTGAGAGGGGTGTGGAGTTCCGTAATGCCGCCTCACTTTTTCTCAGTGGATGTCTTTGATTTGTAGCTATTTGAATGGATTTTTCTTTACGCACGTGATGCTCCCTCTCCAATCTCTGCACTCGCATAGACCTCATGTAATGTAAGCCTACACCCTTCTCCTTGCAGCAGGTACAGCCAAAACAGAAAGCTGTTTAAATCTCCCTGGCAAAGCCTCTCATCAGTCTCACCCACACTGGATGCACATACATGGTCTCCTGGCTGTCAGACCCATCTGTCAGGATGGCATGGTGCCCATCCTCAGCCTTGTGAGATAGATTCGCTACAGTACAGACACAAAGCAAGCATTGGGTTTAGGGCAGGCATTCTATACAGCACGGCAAATAGTGTCTATTATATGGGAAATAACACCTTTGGGCTATTAGCAGCACCATATGTTTATGTAGCCTACATGTGTTATGTAGATACGTGTCATGGGATATGTGGATACAAAAGACACAAGTCAAAATATTTGCACCTGGAAGCATAAAATTAGACTCCTATGTATGTATGTCTGTGTAGAGATGTATGTATATACATATACACACACACACGTGTGTGTGTCTCCTGTTTCCCAAAGAGCAGAGCACCCTGCAGTCAGTCTCCTGTGTGAAAACTGACATGCACTCACACCTCCTGAAAATCAAACCACTTGCAAAGATGCACTTGAGAGACATCCAGCATGGTGGTTTTTTTAGCAAGATCTTCTCCTTTAGCCTCACACTTTTGTTGGTTATTTCTGGTACTACTCTGGATAAGACAATGCCATATGGAAGTGAGAGTTTGAAGTTACAGGCTCAGTCTCCTGAGCACAGTCAGGCAATGCACCAATGCCTACGGAGAGTATGGCATTTGGTTGCTGCAGAATTGCTTCTGGAGCATCATTTCATGAGAACACAGGCGGATTCACGTTATCTTCTTCAAATAATGGACTGTGGGGCTCCAGCAAACTTTCTCTTCAGAGTTTAGTGTACAGCTGCTCTCTGTGCACTCTCAGTGTGAGGTCTTCTGACTTCTTGCTCTGTGTGAGGGTGGGTTGGTGTTCACTGGAAGTGTGGGCTCAGTGATGGCAGCGTGCTGGCGGCAGAGCAGCAGGAGGTCTTGCTTACATCCACGGAGCCAAACAAAGGTCCCTTTGTGGGAGTGCGGCAGCTTCAGAATACACAGTTTGTCATCAGCAATTATCTGGGTAACATAACTGAAGATCTGCCACAACATCTACAACCCCAAAACACAGTGTGCCTCTGTCATGTGGTTAATTTTTTTATTATTCATTATTACATTAAATTCCCTCTGTAGCAATCTGACTAAGTAAGGGGGTCTATACACCACCACATGTAATGGATGTGCAAAGTTCCCCAAGCACTATTATATGTCAGAAAATATAAAAGAGCAGCAGAGTAAATGAAAACCCATCCCATGTATCTTTCTCTGTACTCTTGGTTAGACCTCATAGAATTGTGTGAATTCCTTATTGTTTTAAAGAGTCCTTTTTGAAACACATAGAGGTTCATTTATACCTTCAGGGTTCATTAGGGGCTACTTCTGAATAGAGGAGAATGTCAGTTGGTCACTGGTACTATTTTCAAAATTTTCTCTTTTCCAACATTTATTTAAAAGAAGAGGTTTATTCATTGATTCAGTTAAATTCACCAGGGGTAGCTACACAGGAGAAGGGACTGAAAGCTCCAATTCATTTTAATTTTTCTATTTGCTTACAATCTGTATTGGAATGCAATACCAAACTGACAGAGGTTTTTTTTATTCCTGAACATAGTCTTTGAACTAAGCACATTTGAAAATACGCATTTAGTTCTGAGACCATGATACAAGTGCTGGTTCCAGTAAAAGACAGGCACAGTTCTTTATTATAAAAGCACTGCAGAATGAAGTTCTTTGTGGGCTCAATGTGGCCAAAAGTGGAAACACAAAATTCTATGATTCATACCACAGGGGTATTGACTCCTCTTTGACATAGCCAGTGGGCTTCTGCTCAGAGTTTGCTGTTGGACTGAGCTGTTCTGATGGGACTGACACTAAACAAATGTTAAGTCTCGGTGAATTCAATCATGGCTGGTGATTGAGTGTTTTGCTGATTCATGCCATGAGAGGGCTAGCAATCCAAAGAAATGAACACAGAAAATTAAGAAAACAGGGAAGAACAAACATTCAGCATAAAACTCCAGTAGATCCTGCATTTAACAACACCAGCTCTGCCTATAGCCAAAGGAATGACAGGAACAGTTACTATGGCGTTGTTTCGGCAGGGTGCAATTTTGTTCACACCTTTGTGTTACCAGCTATACCCTCAACTCTACTGGGCTAGAGAACACATGGGTTTTTGCAAGGCCCAAGCTGCCACAGCTGCCATACAAAACTTCTCAACTCCAGCTTGAATCTAAGGGATTTGGTGCGTGGTCATCCACTTGCTACAGATCTGGGGCAAAATTGTTAATCCTCAGCTCAGTTGATGCCAAAACATCCTCATCCTGTCCCCCATACCATGCAGGGCCTCTAGAGCATTCCTTTATACCCCAGGGGTTAGGAAATAGTGAAGACCTTTCTGGGTGGGTCCTTCTTGACCCAGAAAAAACAGATGGCAAATTGGCCCAGCTCTACATTTATTGGCATAAGTCCATGCATGAGCCATCAGAATTACGTAACTTCCTCTCTCTTTTTCCCAAATACACGGTCTACAAAACAATGACATCTTAACAAAAGAAGTTACGTGTGTGCCTCTTTTAGAAAGCACCTGTTGTTTGATAGATCTCAAATACTATCTATGTGCTTATGTATCTATCTCATGGTTTTAGTTTTGCATTGCTTCATTTGTGCAAGCAGAGAATGAGTGATACTAGCTACATAACATGTATAAGTATGTGATCATAGAATTTGATGCATGATCCCCTGAATGATAGATATCAAACTCATTAATTGTGATCTGAAGTATAGTTACAAAATGAGGGGCCTGTTTAAATAAATGAGCAGTGCTGTACTTAAATTTTTATTTTATTTTCATATTTTCCTTTGGCAAAGGAAACCTTTCTGAAATAAAAATGTGTATCAAATGTATGGCCCTTTGTCCAGTTTTCCCTTTTTTCTTCAAATTATATTACATGGTACATATTGTGTGATATGTGTCCATCTAATTTAACAGCTTAAAGAAATAAGCAAGACTTGTAAGTTGTGCTTAACCCGGTTAACAATATTCCACAGTCTGTGGAATTACTGTCCCACAGGAATTTTTCTCTGGATGTTACAATAAAGGTCTTCTTGTATATAAATGAAATATTTGTAGTTGTAGAGAGACACAATCATTTCCTAAATATGCAAATTAAAAAACCGCTTTAGCCTTCCTTAAGGTACAGAAAAGATGGGAGAAAAAGTGTCTTTGTATCTGTGTGTCCCCACTGATGTGTTAGCATTTCAGTACAAAGTTGTTACTATCATTTCTCTGCAGCCCTTCAGAAGACAGAGCCAGAGAAGTCACTTATGCCCTTCTGAAAAACTCTCACTCTTCCCTTTATGAGAAATGTCTGTATTTTTGAGCCTTGAATAAATTAAAACCTTAAATTATTGAAACTAAGAGTGTTTTTTGAAGTAAAACAAATTTTTCAAGTTTTCCCATACCAGCTGAGTACCAACATTCATTACAATCAGATATATTTGCTCCCTTACTACTGGCCTGAATGTGATATTTTGTTTAAGTCTTTGTAGTGAGCATATTTGTTTTGGGAGGTTTTTTCCCCTGGGTAATGGTGCCAGTTCCCACCCTGTTCCCACTGACTTCTCTTCCTTTTTGAGTTCTCTGGGCTGTGCCAGCCGTCTGGAGCCACACACTGCACTGGATGGATGGATGGATGGATGGATGGATGGATGGACGGACGAACAAATGAATTACCATCTTGATGCTTCACATTGCCATGTCTGCACTGGTGTGATCCTTGGCAGTAAGCAAAGAGAAGAGTAAAGGCATAGGCTGTGGACATGAGTTGTAGAAGACAATCTAATAGCATGAATATCTGTGTATCATACAAAGTTCAGGACTTTATTTACTCCCTTATCTCCCAAATAGCAGAGTAATTTTGTGTTTATGCAAAACAGAGGTCTAAACATGAAATGAGTACAAACTTCTAATTCAATATTGTTCTGGAAGCTTGTATGAGACAAAACAAAAAATATAACTGATAAATTTTACACTCATACATACTAGCCTTTAAATGCTGTCATCTGCACTGCCTTGGTGTCAATTCAGAAGTTGCTGTCTCCAAGAAAGCCCAGAAGCATCATCTGAAAATAAAGTATTTTCTGAGTGTGCACTCCCAAGTCCAGGCAGCATTGTGAAGGGGCAAGAATTAGCCAGCTTAGCCATGCAGAGATTGATATACCTGCTATGTTCTTTGCCACAGGCAAGGCCAAGTTAATTACATTCATGGAAAGGTGAGCTTCTGCTGATAAATGAGGGCAGAACACATATGTCTAAACTATCATTAATACAGGTGTGAAAGAGGCATTTCTTGCCAGAGTTTGACCAAGCAGATCGAATGCATTCCTTCAGAATTAGCTTAATTGCATTCGCTGCAAGTTGTTGACACACTTTGAATTTTAGCAAAATAAATGATTAAGAAGAATTGCTATACAGTGCAACAGGCATGAAGGTTGCTGAAAGTCAGTAGAAAAAAGAAAAGGTGACATAGAAAATCACCATTTTCTCATTTTTATCCTAGCTTGATAATTGGATAAGAAATAAGCCTGACAAAATATCTGTTTCTTTAGACACTGAGACAACCCTTGTGGTGGTAAAAAGGGTGATCTAAATCATGCCATTGACAGAAATGAATCAAAGAAGTCATGATTAAGTGTAAAACCTGCAATTTATGACTACTAGCAATCTGCAGTGCTATTAAAAAAGGTAATAGCAGGTACTGGCAGACAGGGTTAGAAAGGGCAGAGTGAGATTATTACAATCAGGAAAGAAAGTTATTGCTATGTAAAAGCAGCTTACTAAGGAAAAATGCAAACTGAGGTGACTTCCCCATTTTCTTATCTTTAGAGAGTTAGCTTAAAGAAAAGAGCTAAAACATACAGGTTTGTTCAATACAGCAAGGACTATTTCAACTTTGAAAAAAAACCCACAATGTTATGAAGCTGATATATGAGGTACTTTTCTGTGTGGCCTTCTTACTCTTTGTTGTTATTGTTGTAAAAGTATCGTGTGAGTAGCTGTCTTTGCAGCATGGCAGATGAGGATGTGATCCAGCTCTGGAGATCACAAAGTTGCTTTTCTTCAGAAATGTTGAGTTCCTTGGGATATCCCACTGGAGCGGACGTCAGACAACCTCTGACTGTCTGCAGCAGCCTCAGCTCTTCACCTCTCCTCTCCCTTCAGTCTTCTCTACTCATTTTGAATAGAGCTAAAAAGTACATATTTTGGGGACGGCTCATCTAGAGACACTTATGAACTATTACTTTGATAACATTTTTGGTGTGGTTTTTGCCTTTCGGTAAATTCACTGAGCTAAGTACACTATGTACATCTAATATACAATCCTGTTATAAAATGAGGAGTTATTGATGGATTTCAGCAGATCCCAGAACTGGTATGGTGACGTGTGAATTCTGCAGGGAAAGGTAAAAGGGAAATAAGATGCAACTTTGTATCATCCCGCCAGTTAGTGCAAACAGGGCGTAAGTAGTTGGGCTCAGCATGTAAGCAGTCAGTGATTTCTTTTCTGTATTGTTCCTCTCAGGTGCTTCTGCCCTGTCTTATCAAGACAGTGAAATATCAGTTACTTTATTTATTTTTCATGAAAACCAGTGTCTCAGCATGATTCATCAACCTACAGACAAATCATTTTAAGTGTATGGCTTTGAAAAGTCCGCTGGAAAAAAAGGTAGCTTTTAGAATATAGGCCATTATGTTTCCTAATTTGTATTTTGCCACTTAACAATATTTGCAGTGAGTCACAGTGTCATATCCATTGGTTTCTTGATTTGTGTTCTAATGCCAGTGTGAACCAAAGTTTCAACTCCAATGTTGTTGTTAGGCAAATGTTTCCAAAACAGTCATAAATGCTGACAGGAATGGCCAGGCATTTTTTCTCACTGTATCACAATACTGTTTTAAAGTATGAACTTGAAATGCATGTATGATCACCTGTTCAGTGTTCTCTGTATTTCTCTTCAGTGATCAGTTGTGACAAATTACAGACTGTCTGATAGAAAATTTAATTGTTAGTATTTCAGAGAATTCTCTTTTCCCTTACCTCATACCCTTAGTCTCTTTAAAGGAATCAGTCTACTCTCAAGACAGGTATCTGGAATCACAGTGATTAGTGAATCAATTTTTGTGGCAACTTTTGTACTTTAAAACAAGTATTGAAAGTAGTCTGGACTTTTCTCTCATCGTGAAGGAATTTCTTTCTGTTTGTGATTTCCTGCCATGAGAGATTTCATGCAGATAATGGTTTTCAAAGAATGTAATTGCTTGCGCAATTTGAGACGATAACTTACTAGTTTTTGTTTCCTGTCCCAGCCAAGAACAATAAGGAAAACTTAACAGAAACCTAGCAAATTTTGGACTGCTTTATCCTTCTGCTGCTGCAAAACAAAAATGTTAACATAGTATAACTTATATCAATTCAGTCAAAATAACTTTATTAGTGACTGACCTGCTTTCTTCATCTTGCACATTACATATTCTCAGAGTGCTTCAGATCACTGGGTGGAGCTTTATGTAGTGATGGGATTTCTAGAACAGTGCTTCTGGTCAGACCAACACACAGAGCCATATGACAGATGTCAGGCTTCAAATCAATTCTGGTTTACACTACATTTCTGTCAGTCACAAACACTGGAATCAGATTTTTAATCGTGTGGTCAATATATGCGTTGTCACCTTTATAAATATACCATGCATTGTTTTTTTCATACAGAAGTATTTGTAAACCCTAAGTATGTTTGCATTCAAAGCCCGCGTTCCCCTCAGTTTGAGATATTGCCGTTCAGTAAATAGTTTCACAGGTCTAATCCTGGAAAATCAACGAGAATTATGAAAAGAAATTGCTCATGGATTTCAGTTCTGCATTAGGGTTTCATGTGAGTTGTTTGTCAATCCTTCAACACTTCATTAATATTCAATAACATTTATACTATAAATTATGGCCTCTAAACACTTTATATAAAATGTTAATATAATCAAACATCTACACTTTCTCCCCAGGTACTATCCTGTGCACATACTGTTATATTTAGTGGAGTGTTCTATTGTGATGATAGTAATTTCCTAAAGGTATGCTGGGATTATTAATATGCATTTGTATTCCAGACAAATAAAGATGATCTTAGTTGGTTAATAATAAGGAATTAATATTAAACTCACCAAGACACAATTTTTATTTTCAAAGCTGTCTTAGTCTAGGGAATAACAAATTATTCAAGTAGAAAAACAGAAGTATTGTTAATAGCAGCAACTGTAAGACAAATTGAAGGAACAAATTAACAAATAAATTAGCAGAAAGAATCACATATTATTATTCATGTAAACTTTGTTTTGTTGTGGTTATGTACTTTGTATCAGCAATCCTGAGTACTAGAGACTGGTGAAATGTACAATATTAACAGCAGAGTTTCATACTTACCCAGGTTTTTGGTAAAAAATTTTTTAGAAATACAAACTGTAAAGAGATTGATACACAATTTTAGCTTTTGAGGCGGCGTTTTTATGTTCTTGATACAGGAAAAAGGTCCTATGGGTGTGAGAACTACACATCAGCAAGTGTTTGATTTCCAATGTATTTACAGTTTGGTGGTATGGACCATCTATGATGTTTTCTGCTCAACAGAAATCATGAAAGATGTGAGGAAGGAAATCTTTCATTCTCTACTTTTGTTTCTGATTTTGAGTCCTTTATCTCCTTCACAAATGACTTCCTCTTGTTTCCCACAAAACATTTTCTATAAATTTCCTTTCCCACTAGACATGTGGCAGAAGATCTGCTGACATTAGCCCATCAGCTTTTCCTTTCTGCTGGACCTCTCAGCCTCCTCTCCCCAGGTCATTCCACTGCTGTCTCTACACACTCACTAAAGGGAGAAGCTGCAAGGGAAAACAGGGGGATTTTCCACTCCCTGCATAGTCCGGAAGGAGACAGAAAGACATGTGGAACTGCACAGGCAGCAGGTAGGAATCTTTGTTTGAGCCCCGAAATTTTGTACCCAAGGGGAGAAGACAGCAAGAAACTTGAATCATTGGTTGAGGCACAAAGCCACCTCAGCAGGGGAAACAGCTGCCTTTGGCTGGCTTTCCAGAGGATGCAGCAGAAACAGGGAAGGTGTCAACCAGGAGTTTGTCCAAGTCCTAAATGGATTTACTGAGGGATCTGAAAGTTCAGAACTGTAAGACCCTCCCAGTGGACCTGGCCTAACTGTAGCCCGGGTTTGTACCAATTACTCTCACTGGTGTGTGCCACGGACTGCAACAGAGGCAGGCATGATATGCGTTTGCATACTGGGAACTAACAGCTGCCTGCATTCATATTAGGGTTTTCTTCCCCAGAGAATCATTCCATCCTTCTATTCAGAAAGGCGGTAACATGTCATACTCATTATAGGTGAGAAACTCGCTGGTAAGCATAATACAGTGCATGAATCGCTGAATACAAAGCAAGTTTGCAAACAATGTTTTAGAAGAATTTCTACTTCAAAACTTAGTGTTTTCTAAACCCACAACTTCTCACAGTATTTATCTTTGAGATCATCCATATTTCCCAAAGAAAGCTGTGGGGGTTGGAGTTTTTCCCTTTGTGTTGACTCTGTTACACTAAGGGAATTCAAAGGCCCGCATCTCAATGATCTGCATGGACTAAAGCTTTCAGAGGTGTCTATTCTGCTCGCTGTCCTGGCTTTGGCATTGAATTGGGTTTGTGTGGCAAGGTTTTGGTAGCAGAGGAGGGCTACAAGGGTGGCTTCTCTGAGAAGTTGCCACATACTTCCCCACGTCCAATGGAGTGAATTCCAGCCAGCTCCAAGACAGACCCATCACTGGCCAAAGCTGAGCCCATCAGTGATGCTGGAAGTGCCTCCAGGATAACATATTTAAGAAGGGGGAAAAATTGCTGTGCAGCAGTAGCTGGAGAGAGAAGTGAGAATACGTGAGAGAAAATAGCCCTGCAGACACCCAAATCTGTGCAGAAGGAAGGGGAAAAGGTGCTTCAGGCACTAGAGCAGAGATTCTCTTGCAGTCCATGGTGCAGACCATTGTGAGGCAGCTGTGCCCTGCAGCCCATGGGGATTCACGGTGGAGCAGAGATCCACCTGCAGCCTGTGGAGGACCCCACACTAGAGTAAGCGAATGCCTGAGGGAGGATGTGACCCCATGAGAAGACTGTGCTCGAGCTGGCTCCTTGTAGGACCTGTGGACCCCGGGAGAAAGAGGCCCACACTGGAGCAGTCTGTTCCTGAAGGACTGCACCCCATGGAAGGGACTCTACTCTGGAGCAGTTCATGAAGAACTGCAGCCTATGGGAAGAACTCACATTGGAGAAGTTAATGGAGGACGGTCTCCTGTGCCAGGGACCCCATGCTGGAGCAGTGGAGGAGTGTGAGGAGTCCTGGCCCTGAGGAGGAAGGAGTGGCAGAGACCATGTGTGATGAACTGACCACAGCCCCCATTCCCTGTCCCCTTGTGCCAATGGTGAGAGGCAGTAGAGAAATCAGAAACAAAGTTAAGCCTGGGAAGAAGGTAGGAGTGGGGGGAAGGTGTTTTTAATTTGGTCTTATTTCTTATTATTTTATTGGTAACAAGTTAAACTAATTCCCTCAAGTCAAGCCTGTTTTGCCTGTGATGGTAACTCGTGAGTGATTTCACCCTGTGCTTGTCTCGACCAACGAACCTTTTGTTGTTATTTTTCCTCCCATGTCTGGTGAGGAGGGAAGTGATAGAGTGACTTTGATGGGCACTTGATGTCCAGCCAATGCCATCTGCATGTCGTGGTCTCGGTGGCCGGCGCTCTCTGATGGTGGCTACAGCCTCCTGCGGGACCAACGAGGATGCGGCTTCAGGAGGTGCAAAGGAGTGTTTCTTGGCACAGAGGGATTTTGTGTTATCATGGTCAGAAAAGAGGAGCATAGTACAAACTGGCTTGCATCGCACACACAAAACATTGCAGCCTTTGGTGCAGATTAGACTCTATTAATTTTACAATATATTAATCCAAAATATGTTAATCCAAACCATAATTCCTAGTCTGCTGAGACAAGAGTTGAATTTCAATTCCATAGCTAAACAAGTGAAGATGAGAACTGTAGGAAAAGTTTATGAACAGCCCAAACTACACATCACTATTCAAATTAATGTTGCATAATTCGTAGTAAAGTGTTCCGGTTCCCTCAATATTACACAACCTGTCTGGGGTGGGAATCTTCAGCCACAGCACCTCAGTGACCTGTACCTTGCTGTGCAAGACAGAAAGCTGACTCCCCTCGAGTCTTTTGTAGATCTCTAATGGTTTTGGTGACCAAGAGAGTCACATTAGCCTCTTTCCCAAAGACTCTTGTGAGCTGTCTGGGGGAGGCGAGCTGCATGCCTTCCACGGCCGTCAGAGGCAGGGCAGCATTCCTCTGCTCCCAGCCCTCACCCATCTGTCCCCCATCAGCTGGAGGATACTAAAATAAATCGGGAGTGGGCTGATGCACAAGCTGTATTACAGAAGGTATGTCCTCCACAGGAAATGTGTAAACAAATATTTGAAAGATCTAAAAATATGAACAAAGATGCCTCTGCGGCAAACAATGAACCTTAAAAAGTCCACAGCACATGTTCTACATACAGTTGTTGGACAGCAAACTTAAATTGCTAAATAAAATTAAACAGCCAAAGCTATAGAATCTTCAGCCTCAAGGTAGCATCCTTAATGTTAAGTTTTTAGTTTAACATCTTGCTCAGTTTTGGTGTAGCATCATCTGTGTAATGTATTAGATATATTAAAAGTAAATATTATTGCAAAGCATCCGATGAGAACTTGCTCACAGTCCTGCATAATGTTCTTTTTTGGTCTGGCCTTTGCTACTGAAAAAAAATCAGGCTTACATCTGTAATATTGTTCAAAAATTTGGAAGTGCTGCTGGAGATGACTGTATCTGCCCTGAGCAGTGTCTAGTGCTAAACACTTGAAAACTTCCTGCCTCAGCACCAGTAGTCGTGCTCTCTCACTGTACTTGGTCAGTCAAAAGTCAGTAAGAAGCACAATGTCAGGGCAGTGTTACTTGATTTTCATTTGTCTGGTCTCTAATACCACCACTTCTCCCAATTCAAGCGCATTAACTCATATCCTGTCGCTCTTGCTCTGTCCAAGACCTTCTGATGTTTATGACTGTTTTCCCTTGTGCTGAATCTCTGCCCAGTTATGTGTCATAAGCAGCCTCTGCTCCCTTACAGTCATATTCCCTCACCCTGGCCAGAGATCTGCATGTAAGGAATGAAGTCACTCCCAGCCATTACTGGCCTCTGTGGCACACAGCTCTTCATATTTCTCCAGCACAAATTCTTATTTTACACTAGTGCTTTTTGCCTTTGCTATCCAAGCTAGTCCTTTATCTGTGCAATTAATTTAGTCTTATAATATTTAATTATCTACTTGGTAAAGACATCTTTTTAAAGACAAGCTTTTAAAAGAGGTTGTACGGCAAAAGGGCTCTAAGACCAGGCAAAAAAGGAGCACAGTTGCTCAGCTGTATTTTTCAAAAGCAGTCTGATTCGTCAAAGATGAACTCCTTCCTGTGACTTTCTGTGAATTATCTCCAGTTAAAGTCTAACTTTCTGGGGGTTTCTTGAGTTTCACTCTAACTGGTACTTTGTCCTCTCCTTTCTGGTATAACCTTCCTTGGCAATGAAGAACTGAGATTTTAGTGATGTTGTAGAGTTTTGTTTGATGGTCACACCCATGTAAACGTGTAAATACTTTTCCTCTGTTAAAATGTGATATTTTTCATTTTTTAAAGGTTTCCTTTAGCAGCTGGAAAGCAATTGCATGCAAACCCATATATTATATAACACTAGCCATTCCAGCTACCAGATAGTTTTCCCAACTAAAAGGATCCCCACCCCTCATGAACAATACTGTTTGATTTCAGGATTTCCTCTCATCTTTCTCAGCATGGACATTTCTGGATTACTGTTCCTCTGCTGCTCCCATTGCTCTACTGCATCTCCTTTCCCCCTTTGCAGAGAACCCGTGGGGAGGGACAGGAGAATGTGTTCTCACAGCATTGCTGCTTGTCTAAATTTTTATCAATGCTTCACCCTCCTACAACATTAAATTTACTCAGCATAGCCCACAGCACCACCAAAGGGCATGGGAAAACCAGACACTTGGTCTTCCGCCTCCAGAAAACTGGGATGAAGTTTTCTTTTGTTGCTTTTTAAAAAGAGGTCAGATTGATAACTCCAAAACCAGCTTTGTTTCCCTTTTTCTTCTTTAAAGTATGTTTGATGAGTTGTCTCCCTGTGAGACAAACTTCCTTCATGGAAAAATTCCTGTTTCTGTGGTTGACCATTACACCTTCTATTTCCAGTTGCCACTTCTTGCCCTTTTGATCTATATAACAATGGTAATGTTTTGTTTTGATTACATCTTAGACCCCCTGTCTTGATACGTCATTTTTCTCAATATTGATTTTTCCTCTCCTGAGAAGTGAATGTATGCCCAAGGGAATATATTTCTATAATGTACATTTGTATCTGTAAATATCTATTATTTAATAATATTAATCCCTCTGTTAATTACTGGTTTATAACCAGGCAGAACATAGAGTAGTTTCAGGTGCTTACATCGCTCAGACAAAAAGTCACAAAAGACCAATAACAATTCAGTTTGTGATTCTTCCTGACCACTCATGTGGGATGCTAAAAGAAATGAAATGTTCTTTTATTTCTTCACGTGGCTTATAATTGCTATTGTGGTGGATAATCAGTCTCCTCAGGCCTGCCTCTGTGACTCCCCTTTGTGACTGATGGGGGAAGCAAGGGAATTCCTGGAACTGGTACATAGATGTACAGGTCTGTGCTGGGACACATATTCCTTAGTTTTGCTTCACAGATCGCCTTCTCAGAACTATAACATAGTATCTCGCATCAGCCTCGCAAATTTGCCTTACAAGTCAAAATAAAATACAAAGTAATTCCTTCAATAATCAAGCGTAACCATGGCTGCCACAGATGAAGATTTTATCACAGCTGTATTGTGTTTGACAATGTTTAACAACATTTATTACATCACAGACGTGGATAATTACTATGTTCCTCTCCTATGGAGAACCATTGGTCTTGATTGCTTTGTGACACAACATAGTGTAAGTCTTCCTTACCTCGACTCTGCGGGCTGGCAACAGCCACAGAGACTGATCTGAGTGAAGGTGGAGCAGTCACGACTCTCACTATGACCTTAACAAATCACTGGAAAATTTTTTATGCTCGTAATAGATAGTAAAGGTTGATTTTGTGTTTGGGTAATAAATTGACATTTGGTATAAACGTCACAACCCAACTTCTTGAATATGTAACATGCTTTCTTATTGCCGTAAAAGGGATACTGGTGTATGAGCACAACATGCCACAGTTTTGTGATCTGTTAGAGTGAATCTAAAATTGCTGAAGTTACTATGAATTTAAGATTCCTTAAAGAAAGATTGCTGAACCTTAGAGTTTCAAAATAAAATCACCTTTACAGAGAAATTAAAATTTTAAAATGATCTGTTAATTACTGAAAAAATAAACAGAGCCTTCTAAGGAAAGGCCTTTGCTCTGGCAAGGTACTCCCAATTCATCTGCTGGGCCTAATAACAAAGAATAACCAAACAACAAATAATTCAATGTGATTCATTGTAGCTGAATACTATGTATTGTACTGTAAAAAATAGATTTTGTGGTCATGGTGATGGATACAAAGTAGATCCAAAGCTATAAATTCTGCCAGCGAGGATTAGATGTACTCTAGTGTTTGGGATTATCTCCCCCTCTAGTGGCTGTTTTATGCAACAATATGAAAACTGGGATTATCCAGTTATGCTAAAACTTTGGGGGAATTCATAGAAACTTCTAGGTCAGATAGACGTGACCAAAGTGGACTGCTTGTTTTTACTGTGCTGGATTGGAGTAAAAGGATGTTAATGCAAACCAGAATAAGATTTGAAATTCTTGATTTTCTTAAAACCTTTACAGTGACTTGGATATCGTGGAACCATGGAACAATCAATTAGGTTGAAAAATACCTCTGAGATCATCAAGTCGAACCTTTGAATTCAATATGCCACAGCCTCACAAAATATGAACTTTTGGGTTTGGATGTGTACAATAATGTATTTCTTTTGTCCCACTGTGATCTTATACTTTTTTTTTGGTACTGGTCAAAATTTATCTTCAATGCTTTACAAAGCTATGGTAGGTGTTTTTATGGGTTTGATCCATGCTGGGTGAACAATTATTATTGTTGGTGGTATTGCTATGGGAAGCTGAATGGATTTCAATACTATGAAGTGAGGCAGTATCCATGAATGTGTTACTTTTTGCTATCACGTCAGAAGACTTAACTGCTCTCCAAGATCAGTTCTTAAAAACATTTGTATCCTAAAACATTATCACTGACAATTAAGACCCTGAAATTACAATAAAGAATTACACAAAAGCATCCACTTAGGAATCAGTAGCAGTAAGCAAAACAAAGAACACACTATAAATTTTCAGGAAGGAAATAGACAGCAAAAAGGAAAATGTAATTACACCACTGTATAAATTGTTTGCCCATACCTTGAATATCCAGTGCAGTTATGGTTCTTCCATCTCAAAAAAGATATGTAAGAACTAGAAAAGGGAAGAGAAGGGCAGCAGGATGATCAAAGAACTAGAATGGCTTCCATAAAGAGAATGGTTGAGTTGGCTGGAGAAGGGGTGTTTCTGCAGAGCAAGATATGCCAGAAGTCTACAAAAATATGAGTGGCATGGAGAAAATGGATAGTGATTTAATGTTCACCATGTTTTTCAAATACAAGTATGGGATGAAGCTAGTGGCAACCAGGTTCAAAACAAACAGTTGAAAGATACTCGTCATGCAACAGGCAGAAAACCCATGGATCCTTTTGCTGAACAATGCTGTGGATTCAACAGCTTTGCACGGGGTTATTGGGAGGCTGGAGAAGGATTTGGAAGAGCTGCCACTGCGATTTCCTAAGCAGACAAAACCTGGCCTTGGCCTATCCCTGTCCCCATGGAGGAGCCCAATGCCAGGGCTGCCTCAGTGCCCCTCGGCTGCCTTGCTCCTGGCTGAAGCAGAAGGATGGGGTCTGGCTGGCAGGAACTGCCGTTACTCACCCACAGGGCCCCTCGTGCCCTGGCTGATGTGTCATGGTGGCACCATGACAATAGACTCTAAAAATTGCCTAAACTGAAGATGGTCAGAGCCTGGGATAATGTTATGCAAAATTATCACATAAGCTTGCTCTCTCCTCTCCCAAGGTGTCTTGTGAACACTTTTGCAACCAGAATATCAGGCTCTGGAGATATTTCCAAAAGCATTCTCCTGAACTTATTTAGACACACAAGTAAGAGCATGATATGTGAAAAATCCCTTCATTCTATACAGAATTAGTCAAGCAACAGTTGGAATAATTTTTTTTTTGCTATAACTGAAGTTGGAAACAGAAAACACTTCTGTCTTTAAACTTTCGTATAGCTATTACCCATAAAAATGTACATTCTTCTTCAGTTATAGAAACTTGTATTAGTAATTGTGGGGCAATGGCTTTCTATTTTTATAAGTATAAATGTTTTTGAACAAAAATGCGTACTGTAGTGACTCAGTTGTGATGTAGACTGGGGCTTTTTGAGATATCCTTGGACATACGTTTAAAGCCCTCTGTATACCAAATGTAAGCACTGATTGCATTGCTGAAATAAGGTTACCTAATGACATGACTATCAGTTCTGAAAGTCTGAAAATTTTGTTTCTTTCTCATGTTTCAGCATGGATTTAAGAAGGGGAAGTTGTGCTTAACCAGCCTGACAGTTTGGGCACAAACTGAAACGCAGGAAATTCCATTAAAGCATAGGGAAAAGAAGAATTATTTTGAGGGTGTTTAAGCATTGGAACATTTTAAAAATTGCTGTTCAAAACATCAGTAGAGGACTTTCTTTTCTGCTCTGTGGCTTCTAACGCCACTGGAAGAGTTTTAAGTCCAGTTTTGATTATCAAATTTTGGCAATAGTACCGACAAACTGGAAAATCATAAAGAACAGAACCTATGAATTCCAAGGGAATGATGAAATAAATAGCTTTTATCTGAAACAATTAGCTTATTTCTAGGAGAGAAAAAACTGAGGGAGAAAGCATTTCCCATTGGGGGTCAGTGAGCAAGCAGCTGTGTGGGGTTTAGCTCTCTACCAGAGTTAATCCACAACAAACACATTAAAAACTATTATTATAAGGGTCATGCTTTCTGCCTAGTCTCTGAAGGATAGATGAGAAAAAATGTACTTTGAAGTAATATTTGATATTAGTAAAAAAATAATGAAATGGGCAAATGAGAACTGGACCATGCCCCTTGGGAGGTTTGTGTAGCCTTTGTCTTCCAGAGAGTTTTAAGAATAGGTTGAAAATCCTGTTAGGGGATGATTAGGAATTCTTGGGCTGAAACACGGGATTCCTGTGGGTCTTTTGCAGCCCTGTGTATGCATGTTTCCATAAAAGACTAGCAGGAGACTACCAGGTCCAGAGTTCAAGTTACATCAAAGGAGCAGAAGAGAAACACATTCCAAGGTGAAATACCTACCTCAAGTCTGGGCATTGGGTTTCTTACACATTTCTGTAGAGAATGTCAGGTTTTCTGCTCCTGAATTATCTGTGTTTCACTCCTAGTATTTAGCTTTCACATTCAGGAGGATGCGTTGACATAGATTGTGGGTGAACAAAAGCGGCTGATGCCTCAGTGTCAGGTTGTACATATTTAGTCTGTCCTTCATGTATATTTAATCTTAGACAGCTCTCAGTAATTTTGTGTATGAGCTGTAACCATTTCCTATAGCGCGATTATCACCCTGACTTGTATCTCCTGTCAGAAGTTAAGGGGGAAGAGATATTCTTGGGGACAGATTTGTTTATGAACACACTCGGAATTTGATTTATGCATGAATGATCAGTATGTCTAACAGAGTGTCAGCAAGCTCTTTATTTTCACTGTTACCTTATTGGGAGCGAGGAGTTTTGGAAACCTGATAACAAGGAGTTTCTCCGGTCATTTAAGAGGGCAACCTTCCCGATGTTATCCAATTAGGAGAAAGATACGCACCTGTAGCATCCGGCTGTATTAAATTTCATTGCTCTTTTGTCATGTAGTTAAAATAGCGGCGTTCGGAGCTTTTAACTTTGCTGCCTCCCTCAGCAATGGTGTGAGGGCTGCGTAAACGCACAGGTTTGGGAGTTACTGAGAACGAGATGTTAAAGGTGAGAGGATTTCATCGTGTCTGTAGTTCTAAGGCTGTACCTGATAGAAGTTCTCAGCCTTTAGGGCGGTAGCAAGGTGTGAAACCCTCGGGGAGTGTAGGCGCCGGGGGCTCCTCGCTGCAGCGCCGGGGCGGCCACTGGGAGCGGGGAATTCGGCGTCGTCGCAGGTTTGGCGTCGGTCTCGCTGTGCGAGGACTCTCCCAGCCGCGGCAGCCCGTTTCCATGGGAAGCCGGGACTGACCTCGGACTGGAAGGGGAAGTTAAAGAAGCGCCCCCCCATCGGCGGGCGGCGGCGGGAGCCCCTCGCCTTGACAACGGCGCCGGGCGATGGAGGCGGCGGCGGGGCAGCCGCAGGGCCCGGCCGGCACCGCTNACCGCCGGGAACCCCGGGGCAGGCGACGCGCCGGGGGTGTGGAATGTCCCGCGCTCGGAGTGTACGTGGAAAAGGGAGCTACAGAGCGGCTGCTCGGGGAACTTTTTTTGGTCAGATGTTTGAGGGAGAAGGCGCCTCGCGAGGGAGCGGACCCGCCGTGTGCGGGGCGGCCGTCACCGCTTGTCCCGCTGTTCCGGTGAGGTATCCGCTTGGGAGATAACTCGAGGTGGTTTTCCCATGTTGCCCCTTCTGAGAGGTATTTTTATCTGTGAGGAAATTCACAGAAATTTATTGCTTATAAACAAACTGCGCTTTTTTGTCTCTTGAAGAGGTCAGCTGTTTCTAATGGCAAGCACTTGTCTTGTGACGAGACGTCACATATGAAAACATGTAAAGTTGACCTTTCCGTACCAGTGTCATGGATACTGTTGAGTCGTGCAGTAAAGAGGAATAATACGTCCTGCAAATTCCAGTTTTCTGCCTCACACTGGAAATCTGTTGCTTTCAGCTCCACTCTCATATTTACTTTATTAGTAGCTTTGTTGAGTGCCAACACACCATTATCAACATTGTTTCAAGGGTTAACATAGTTAATGAAACTATTTCTTGTAAACTATTTATTTTTCCTTTGTTTTGGCTGAGTCCTCGATGTATCTACAAGCAAAGAAGGTTCCCATGTCGTTTTTCCATGTTAATGGGAACTCACTTGATTGCCTTTTCCTGGAAGGAATATGTATTTCATAAATCCTGGGAATGGTTGGATTCCATATAGATTCTCATAATGTTAAAGCAATACAAATGCCTCTTGCTCTTAAATTTTGCAGTAGTTACTAGGACGTGTTCCAAAATTTGGGCTGGTACTTATGTACACTTGCGTACATAAAAAGTTACTGTGCTTATCTCTTACGAGAGTAACTTGTTTACCAGGAGGGCTGTGCTACCAAAACTTAAAATTCTTAAGTAAAGAGAGTCAGCCTAATGCTGTGGTAATATAATCTAGAATATACTAAATTTTCATAAAAAGGTATTTTTTGGTTTACAAGAGGTCAATTAAAAATGTAATTAGTTAGGTATTTGATACGTGAAGCTAAGGATAAAAGTGAAGCCACTCCCTCTTATTAACATTCATTTGAATGTTGATTGTGGTATTATTCAGTTGAGAATTTGACTGCTCCTTTTCCTTTAGCTTTCCTGGATATAAGATGAAGTATACGGAACTTTTTTTTTAAGTGTATAGTTTGGTTACATTCATCATTTTACACCTTCACGGGCTAGAAACTTTTGTGCAACTTGGGAATGAAATCCATATTAGTAAGCATGTGTGTCTTGTTTTTTCTCTTTTCTCGAATGGGGCTTGGTGATGCAACTTCTCAATGACAAAAAGTGTCCAAATGTCCTCCTACATTTTAGCAGTCTATGTTTTGCGGGGAATGGAGTGGAGGAAGATAGAGATGAAAGATAATTTCTTCCACAGTTGAGTAGTTCACAGTTTGGCCACTAAGGACAAGAAACGAGCTGTGTTACTCTTGTGCAATGTAACTTGCCCTAACAGGAGTTTTTATTAAACAGACCAACATAATTGTTAGCCTTTTCAATTCTGCCTTAAATCTTGGGATGTTCAGGTGCAGTAGCCCATGTGAAAAGAAAGATTCCCTTTCCACTGCAGCCCTAGTGGATGTATAGCGGATTTGTAAAATAATAATGGGAAATACATAAGAAACATCTCTCAGGTATTGGCAGTTTCCCAGGGAAACAAAATTAGGACACTAATAATTGCTCAATAGCAGGTGTAGAGTAGTGTAAACAGGGGAAAACATTTGATGTGTCAGGGAAGATATGGGAAAATGTTTAAGACTGTGACAACTGTTTGGCAGTAACTTTATCGAAAGAAAAAAATGCTCTCCTCTCCAATAAAAGATAAAATTTCAGCCCAGTTCTATAAGCCATGATTTTGGTATTGTCCTGATAGAAAACAATCCTTCAATTTTATTAGTGTTTCTTTTCTGAAACAATATACAGAAGAGGCCATGAGTTCAGCTTCTGCCAAAGGCAAGTTGTTATAAGTTGCTGAATTCATGTACATGTGCTGCAGCAGGTATAACCCAGCAAGTCATTGCTAAGAAAAATCTTGCATTCAGCAAGATACACCAAAATGAACAAGGGCCGAAAGCTATGTGAGTTGTATTTTTCTGAGGAAGCATGTTTGCAAGGAGAGATGATTAAGGTGTAGGAACTGGAAAGAAAAAGTGGATGAAAAGATGGAACTGCTTCTTCAATGTCCAATGAAGAGACACCTTTTCTGACTTTTGGGTCTGTAATTTTTTAAGCAATGATTGGCTATCTTTAATCATATTAAAAAGTATTTGCTTGCTTACTGGTGGCAGACAAACCACTGAATACTGATACTGAATATCACAGCATGCAGCAAATTGCATGAGACAGGCTGTTAGTGTAGTGTAAGGTGGCTAAAGTAATCTTAGAAAAGGCTGATGATGACTAACCTGCTGGAAAATGGAAAAAGCTGCCTTTTGTTTTCATCACCAGTAGGATACTACCAGAAGAGGAGAGAGAAATTGATGCAGTAGCATGAGAACTATGTGTAGAGTTCATGAGTTTTCTAACAGGCCTTTCTAATTAAAAAAACCCAGAAAACCGATGATGCTGTCTTTTTTTGGAATACAGGAAGAAATGAGCCATAAATCAATATGGATTGCATTTGCCAAATATATTTGGACAAAAAATGTTTAGATGGGAAAGAAGGATTTTTCTTAGGAACAATCAGGCTGTTACTGGTTAAAAGAATGTCATGGGTCCTTACTGGTTTCAGTTTTTTGTAGCCAAATAATATATTTGAAGCTGCTTGATAGACACAAGGAACATTTCCAAAGAAATGTGACTGATAATGAAGGAGCATGTCATCATTAAAATTAATATTCAGAGGATTTACAGATAAGGAAGACCCTGTCACTTAATCTAGATCAGACAATGTGTTGTACTCCAAACACATCGAGAATGATAACACTTCATGACAAACAACAATCATGTGCCACAGAAGCAGAAAGAGGTTTAATAGCCAGCAGCTATAGGGTGTCATGTCCAACCCCCTCCACTCCAAATGTGCAGGGAGAGATGGTAAGCTGGGGACACGGCAATAGCACAGCTCTGGTTGCTCAGCAACCATTCCAGCTTTCTCCTGCGAGTGTGTGTTGAGCAGGCGGCAGCAGTAGTGCTGTTTCCAGAAAAGGTCTGATTTAGCACCAAGGGAAAAAATCCTCTCTGGCATGGCTGAAAGACGTGGGCTGCCCGTGTATAGCCCAGGATAGCTTATAACTTTGCATTCTTGCCACTTCTGTGGAATTGAATGGTTTTGGTATTTGTTTATGTAATATTGAAATTTGCAACCTATACTTACTCTATTGCCAGACTTATGTAAAGGGAAGTGCTTGGTTATTGGCAAATAACTGGTTTTGTTTGTAGGTTTCTGAGTAGATGTTTAAAACACCTGACGGGTGTGTTAGGGCAAGGACCTGGGCTTGAACCACAGGGTAAGAGACAGCACTGAACACCTTCTGGCTCTGTGCAGTTGAACTGCTACTGTTGAAAGGCTGCAGCTGGCCCAGTTTAACTGCACAACAAAAATGGACATGATAACACCAACAGTTCTGGGAAAGAGCAGAATGCCTCTTGTGTTGTGTTGCTGTGATACCCAATGGATTGGGGGGATGGAGGAGAGAATTAGAAGAGTAAAAGTAAAAAGACGTGTGGGTTGAGATCAAAACAGTTTCATAGGGGAAGTCAAAGCCATGCACACAAGCAAAGCAGGTCAAGGAATGCATTCACCACTTCCCACAGGCAGACAGGTGTTGAGCAGGGCTCCATCATATATAATGGTGACTTGGTAGGACAAACACCATTGCTCTGGATGTTCCCCCTCTCTCCTTGTCCCTCTGCTTTATATACTGAGCACGATGCCATATGGTATGGAATACTCCTTGGGTCTGCTGTTATGGCTGTGTTCCCTCTCAGCTGCTTGTGCTCCCCCAGCCTGTTGCTGGTGGGGTGAGAAAGCCTTGGTGCTGGCTAAGCACTGCTCAGCAGGAACTGAAACATCCTGGAATTATCAATACACAAATCCAAAACATGGCCCCACACCAGTTACTAGGAAGAAATTTGACTCTAGCTCAGCCAAACCCAGCACACAGGGTATTAGGAGGACTGGATTAAAAGTGAACCAAAAGGCTAAATGCAGAGTGGCACTTGGCACTGCGTGTGTTTTCTGAGATTAAGGAAGGGCAGGCTGAGGTATAGAAGACTTTTTGGAGCCTACTGCAGGACAAAAAACCTTAACCCTCTTCACTTAATATTTTGAGTACAGATTCACCCTCAAATATTTATTCTATTTGCACTCAAATCAGCTGTCTTTCCTGCTCGGCTGAGGAAGCAGAAAGGAGGTGCCCTCTGTGGAGATGTTGGAAGCATTCAGGACTCCTAGAAAAGCTGGACACTGCTAACATATCATGACAAAAATATTATTATGTTGTATGAAGAATATTGAAAACTTCAGGTTCCTGAAGCAATAAATCCTTCATGATGTTGAATTTGGAGTTGTCTTCTGATCTGTGTACCACAACAGTTTTTCCTTCTGTGGTTCCCATATTGTTGTGCCTTGCACCCATGAACGTAGTTGTTGTTATGGCAGGTTGAAGAATGGTCTAAATTGTGAATCTTAGAGTAACTTAAATGACTTCACTTTTATTATCAGAATGCAGAAGAAGCTGAAATTTTATGGTTGAAGTATGTGACTTGAGCCTTTGTATGTTAGGTAATAGTTTATAAAAGAAAATATACCAGGCTTTTCCATAGCACATATGAACAGTACCAATTAAAAAAAAAAAAGGGTTTTTACTATGGAAAAAAAAAGTGCTTTATTTAGCAAATAATAGAGGGTGGGGTATTCAAGTTACAACCGCTAAGGGATTATGAGGTCATAACTTGGATGTGTGATTAGGTGACAGAAGTCCGAGGCAGTAGGATATAGTTTCTCTTTCTTCACCATTTCATTCCCAAGAATCTGTGTACCAAAATAATTTAAAAAGTGAGCATGGAGAAAATAACATGCATTCTGCCTCTCATGAAGTTCATTTGGCACTTTTTAAGATGGGAAAATGTGAAATATGAAAATTGGGATTTCTCATGTCTATTTCTAGTGATGTTTAGTTTAATAAAGAAATAAAACTTGCCCTTTTTCTGCTCTATTTTCTCTTTTCCAAGTTTTTGACCTCTTCAAAAAAAAAAAAAAAGGAAGTTTCTTATGTATGGTGAACTGTTTATTAATGTAAACTAGGTGAAGAAGCAGGGAACTCTGTATGAAATAATTTCTTTTAGTCTTAATTTTCTATGAAATTTTGAGTGTGTACAAAGGATGTATAAGTAAGAAGTTCATTCTACGAGGATTTATGAGCAGGATTTGTAGATGGTGGCATTCCTTGGCTGTAGAGGTGAAAGACTCATTTTTTTGAGGGAAAAGTAAAAAGGAACAGAAGGAGGGGAGAGAGAATGGGGGTGTTCTCCCAGGGTGTCCAGGTAACGGGGCTGAGCTGAGCACCCTCTTAGACTGGCCGGTCTATGCCTCCAGTGCAGCATGTGGCGATGATAAAGATGAGGAAGTTGATAATGGCCCTCTACTCTGTCTTTTCCTTGGGACCTGTTCAATCTCCCTATTGATTACTACTGCTTATTGAAGTGTGCTAATCAAATGTAAATGTTGCTCACTGGTTGTTAAATCTCTTTGCTCATATGTTATCCAGTAATAGTCATAGAGATGCTTGATAACTATTTTTTACTTTGTTATGCATTATGTTTGATTTTTTCTAATGTAAACTAAACTCTTCAAAGACAAAAAGCAAGGAAAGGAGGAAGTGAGGAAGAGTGATCCTTTTGCCAAAGGGAATGGCTTCCTGTGAGAAGCACGGTAACAGCACGTCAGGGATTTGCAGGTGCAGGCCAGAGGGAGTAACAGCACAAGAGTATGAGCACCAGAACAGCAAAGGGGAAAAAAACCAGCCACAGAGGCTCTGGAAAACAGCTTGGGTGCAAGGCTACAGAGCTGCAAGCCTTTAGCATTAGCAAGGTTAAAGCACCTGGAGGTACCATGCCATAGGATATTTTTAGATGTGTTGGAATTTAAAAGCTGAAGCTCAAATCTACTGATATACATCAAGGGACTGTAACAGTCTCAACAAAAAGGTGAGCTTAACCTTCAGCTGTGGTGGGGTTATTTTATATCCCTCCCAGATGATATGAACAGGCCTCTGAACAATTGTTTAACTGTGGTGAAGAGGGAATACCTGCTAAAAGTTGAGAAGCAAAGGTTTGATGAGTGTTTGGTTTAGCCACATGCAGACAATGCAGTAACTTCAGCGAAAAGCTTTTTGAATCTTACTTTATTTTCTCAGAAGCACTGTTACAAGAGTATTCAATTAGGAGTCCTTTTAAAGTCTGAGAAAAATGTGAATAATGGGGTTAGGATATTAACTTCCCCCGCCCCAGCTTGCGGTACAGCAGTCATAGGATGATACTTGGGGAAAAAGGCACTGGAAGTGCTAATTAAAAGAGGAGTCTTGATACAATGGTTTGTTAGGGAAGAGCCTCTGAAGGTCCAATAGAAGTGGTCCTCCAAATCTTAGGTTAATCAATAAATAAATAAGTCTGCAAATGCTTAGAGCAATAAGTGCGTTGTTAGAGGATGACTGGTTTCAGAAAGAACAAAAGACTAAAATGTTGCCAAGAAGCGAGGGGGGAAAATGAATTACAGTGCAGAAAATAAATACAAATCTATGTCTCCTGACTATTACCTTTTTATTTCTCCAGAGAAAAAAAAGAGATATGAAAGCCAACACTACTACGTTGGCTGGTTGGCAAACGTTAAGTTTTTCATGCCATAGCTGCTACTATTAAAACTTGCCAAATGGGTGGTTATCGTTATTAGTCAAAGAATTGGGTAGCTTAGATTAAATATACTTAGTTGTTGCAGGTCTGTTTCATTAAATTTCTATAAAACTTAAATTGTAAGGAAATGAGTGGGTGAATGTTGCATTAAATAAAATATTGCTTAGTGGTAAATAACTCCAAGAGACTGAAAAATGAGTAAGGCATTTTTGAAGCCTACTTGGAAGTAAATATTAATTTAAAATGTCATAATACAAAATAAAAACATTTAACCCAAGACTTTATACATTTTGAAATCTATGAGTTGAAAGAGTTAGTTTCCTTAAATTTTGCATGTGTTAATAAATTATCAGGAGCGAGAGAAAACAAGGAAGACATCTTACTTTCAATGTTTTTAAACTGAAGACTTCTTGTATGAGCCAGTAATACAGTTGAATAAATAGCTCTTTCTGAGTTACTGGGGAAGCAGTGCCATGCGACTTCTGTTTTTAGCTAATGCATCCACCTCTTTTCAAAGATAATCTGGCAGGCACACCCCAAACTAAGATTAGTAGGAATGATCCAAAGGGCAGCTGGAGGTTGAAATAACGTCTGAGCGACTAGAAAAAGACAAGCTCAGCATAGCTACTGCACGCTTTTAATGAATATGTTGTGTATAACAGAATGATAGAGTACAGTGGAAATGCCTTATTAAAATCTGTAATGGCATGGATATGTTGTACACAAGTTACTTACATCCTGTTTGCTGTATGGTCAAACTTTTAAGGTACATGGTTGGACTCTAAATCTTTTACACCCTAAATGATTCTATAACTTAGGCAATATGAGTACATCATATCTCAGCTGCATAGCTGGCATCTGTATCTGGAGCAGAAGTGCTTTTCTCGTGACCCATAGGTCAGAGGAGCTACTCCTATGAGCTCAGTGCACCTGTGAGTGGAGCTTTAAAAAGCTTTAGAGCAGTTTAGTTCAGCTGTGTCCGAACAACTGTAGTAACTGTTGATTGTAGTACAAAAGTACTGCAAAGCGGGTGTGGTTAAAAAGCCCGAATTCAGCACAGCAATCAAAACCCCCAAATGTTAATATTATGTACTAAAAGGGAAAAAAAAAAAATTCCATATCTCTTTAGTTGCTTCTGTGTGGATCCAGGTATGCTTTTGGTGCTGGCAACTAAGCTTAAGATAGTTTTGGGACACGGAACAACCTGCAGGGCCTGAATCAAATGGCCTTGTCTGATATCTATTGATAGCCAGACAAAAATGTGAGCTTTTAATTGACAAATGTTTTTGTTGGCTATTCCATGGAAAACAAATTATCCAAGTGGACGTTTTGTTAGTAGTGCTAAGCTACCCAGATTAGTACAAGCAAGCTTTTAGGTATTGATTTACTTTTCTTATGTGGTTTGCATATCAGAAAAAAATCAGACATGAATATTTAAGGCTTGTGCTGCTGAAGCACCTTCCAGCTAAAGTCAATAAAGGGCAGTAGAACAGAATATACAAACCACTACATTACTACCTTCACTTAAAAGAGTAACAAAGCAGCTTGTAGAAAGTACTTAATATCTATAAAAGTATTTACTACCTTAAAAAGTGATAAATTACACAAATAATCAGTTTGCCCAGCTTCCCATGCTGATCTAACAAAAGTAGAAATAAATTTTTGGACCTTTATTGTGATAAGTTCAAAAAAGTTGCATTTTTCACAAATTTGTATTTCATATCTAATTTGTCTAAAATGGAATTGTTGTAATTTTAGAAACTTGTCGCCTGTATTCTTTTACGTTTTTTAGACTGTATATTTGTCTTAGGCCTAATGAAAGAGTGAAATTTTAACTAGTAGTGATCATGAGCCCTTAGCCAGTATGATTACTAATTTCTATATGTTAGCCAGTTGCTCACAAAAGTAGAAATAGGCTTCATGGGAGCAATGATCAGTTCAGAGACCATCATTTTGATGTGAATTTAAGTTTACTTTTGTTCTTTTCCTATTTGCCTGCACTGAATTTTCATTTGCGATTCTAACACATCGTAGTTGCTCAGTCTTGCAAAGTGTTGTAATTCTTTGTGGTCACCCTTATTGCCTTGAATAACATGGTTTTGTCTGCAGATGTCACTCTTGTAGCTTTTCCCTTTTCACCTGACTGCGCAGATGCCTGGAGAGCTCCACTTACAACTGTTGCTGTAAAGTCTGACTATTCATTTTATTCCTATGCTCTCCATTCCAACATTTAATCAAGTCTCTATCTTTGAAGGTCATTTCCCTTATGCTTTTCCTAAAAGCACTTGACAATTGATCTTTTTGAAAGCTTTATTTGCAAATCCATATAATGTAGATCAATTTTCTTTACACTAATGCTTATTAACCCATTTGGTGAACCTCAGCAGTTCATGATGAGTGTTTCTCCCTTTCATAAAAATCGTTTTGACGTTTCCTTTGGAAATTAAATTACTTGACCTGGCTCTTAATTCTATTGTTTAATATAATGCCTGTTATTTTACTGACCAAGGCTACCTCATCAGGTGTTTCTCATTCAACTAGTGCTCAATGTGTGCATTTATTTTATTAGTCCAGTGCCCAGTCCTCTGATACTGATGCAGAGTACGTGTCACATTAAGAAGTTTTACTCTTTTGTCTTTGAGTTCCTTTGCAATTTTTGGGGATCTAGCCATCTGATGCATTACTTTCCATTCATTTAAAATAAGGGGGTTTTTTTCAGCTTATAAACTCATCATCTGGCCCTAATATGTTGCCTCCTTAATGGGAGGTTTCTATGGAGAAAATACTGAGTTCTGCAGCAAAAATGTATACACATTTAGTACTCTTCTATTGCTTTCTTATAGAATCATGGAATGGTTTGGATTGGAAGGGATCTTAAAGACCATCTAATTCCAACGCCCCTGCCATGTGCAGGAACACCTTTAACTAGACCAGGTTGCCCAAAGCCCTATCCAGCCTGGCCTTGAACACTCCCAGGGATGGGGCATCCTCAGCCTCTTTGGGCAGCCTGTTCTGATATCTCACCATCCTCACAGTGAAGAATTTCTTCCTAATATCTCGTCTAAACATACTCTCTTTCAGTTTGAATGCATTCCCCCTTGTCCTGTCCCTGCATGCCCTTTTAAATAGTCCCTCTTCATCTCTCTTGTGGGGTCCCTTCAGGGACTGGAATGTCACAATTGGGTCACTCCAAAGCATTTTCTTTTCCAGGTGGAACAAACCCAATTCTTTTGGCCTTTCCTCAAAGAAGAGGTGCTCCATCCCTCTAATCATCTTGTTGGCCCTCCTCTGGACTCCCTCCAACAGGTCCATGTCTTTCAGGTGCTGGATGCAGTGTTCCAAGAGGGGTCTCACCACAGTGGAGCAGAGGGGCAGAATTCCCTCCCTCGCCCTGGTGGCCATGCTGCTTTGGATGCAGCCTAGGACACAATTGGCTTTCTGGGCTGTGAGTGCACATTGCTGGGTCATGTCCAGCTTCTCATCCCCCAGCACTCCCAAGTCTTGCAATGCCATGATTTTTTTGAAGACGTTGTGAGAAGTTTCCTATTTCTGTGGTGCACCATGGAAGTGACCTCATTATCAGCACTTTCTGTTTTTTATTAGCTATTATTCAGTCTGCTTCACCTTGCCTTATTGTATCTTTGTCTAAGCTGTCAGGATTTAATTCATCTGGATTTTTTCCGTACCATTGTTGTTCAAGCTTTTTGGAGGATGCCTGCTGGCTTTTGTTCTACTTTTTAGCTATACTGACTGGCTCATGCTTTTTCCCTAGTTTTTCATGGTAGAAGCTGTGCAGTTGCTCTGTATTTTCAGTGTGGTGTTCTTAAATGGTTTGCATGGTGTCCGCAAAGGTTTAATTCTTCTTACTGGGTCTCTCCCCTTTTAGTGGTTCCTCATTTTGAAGTAGCATTGACTTTTCTATGTCTTCTATTAGTGCTGTTGGGAAGGAAGCACCCAAGATTTGTAAATGCTCTTTGGTCAACAGGAATGACGAAAGTCAGAGGGTCCACAAACAATTAGAAAGTTTTATTAGTAAATTACACGCTTGGCATGGAAATTGGTGTGTTGGTCCCTGACCTACTATGTAAGCACACAGCAGCGGGTTTTGGATAAAAGGATGGGGTGGAAGGGAAGGAAGAATTTAGAGGGAGAGATTCATTAAAGAAAGAAAGAGGAAAAGCAGGGAGAGATGAATTAAAGCAAGAAGGGAAAAGAGAAAGAGAAGAAAAAGAGATCACCAGTCGCAGTTCCAGCGTTGATCCAGCTGATGCCAGCCCTGGTTGCAGTGCCGATCCAGCTGATAAGCATTGATCTAACTGCGTCAGTCCAGCCGATGAGACATCCAGGGTTCCCGGAGAGCACTGCCCAGGCTTGGGAAGGTACCTTTTTTATGGACAGGTTTCTCTACCCCAAAGACAGGTTTCTTGCTTTCTGTGTAAATTAGTTATCATGCATAGGCCTTTCTGGAAATGGATCAGAGTGCTTCAGGGGGTCTTCCGTGGTCTCAATCACACTTTATGCCCATGCCCAATTCCTGCCACTAATTCCTGCACTTGTGCTGTACTGTGTTGTGGTTTTTTCTCTTGGAAAAGTGCTGCTCTATCTCTATCCGACCCCTTCTCCAGCCAAGTCTTGTTTTTTCTCCTGGCATGTTAATACCATTAATGAGCGTTTCTCAGGTCATCATGCAGCCTGGGTGGAGTGTGGGGGTGCACCACCAGCATCCATCCTGTGACTGGTCAGCTTTTCTGGGCCTCTACAGCTGTGAGGTTGTTAAATTTTATATTTTATTTGAACAATAATATTTTGAACACAATATTGTGCCTTTTTAGGGACTGAAGTAGAAGTCACTTGGTTTCATGTATTTTTTTAATTATAAGCTTTCTATTAATGCTGTCTAAAAAAATTAGTATCAGCATCACAATCTGAAATGGTATTTCCCAAGTGTATATGGAGACAGCTGAAATTACTTGCTGATTCTGTTCCCTGCCATGGGGCCCCCCTCATCACTGGCAGCATGTCACAGTCAATACTTCCAGGCTAATTAGGCAGAAGTAATATCATATGCTGTGTCTGTCTTGCTTGTGACTGGAACTTTATGCCATTGGGCTCTGGTTGACTGGCAAAGTTGTCTGAACACTGAGGTCTTTTACAAGGATGTGGGCTTTTTCACATTTCCTGTGTAGTAAATACCCTGATATATGGCACAAGGTACCAATGACACCTTCCTTATGCTGAGTTTCAAGTGCTATTGTGACAGTAATGTCTTTGTTCGAAGATAGCATCCCAGTTCCTTCAACTTTGTTCCTAGCACTTTTCCTGCTTAGGTAGAAGCAGTTATGTACTTGTTTTAGTTTTCTATTTTCTTCCACCTTGTTCAAAGGGACATTTTGCTGTCCAGCCCTTTGCTGTGGCTTGCCGCGTGACAGGCGGAAGTCTCTGCTTTATCATGTGTTAGAGCTCCCTGTTCTTCACACAACTGGATATGTATTTTGAGAACAAATGATCTTTAAGGGCCTGGTAACTTTTCTCAGGCTGGGTTTAAAACCTCCTCTCTAATCGTTAAGAGTAAAAGCTACAAAGTTTACCTAAATTGTTTCTTCCAAAACCATTCCTTTAATTTCAGGAGTGTCCTCAGCTTCCAGTGAATCTGGACCTTGTCTCTTTCCTGGTCTTCAGTAGCATGCTGAGGATTTATCATGCTCTTTAGTCTGCATTGGCAGGGATATTGGGATATTTGAGCAGTGTTGGGGATGCTTGAAGATCCTGAGGTAGTATATTTTTGCCTTTGATCCTTATTCTGGCTAAGTTGATGGGCACAATGTCCATGTAATTGGAAATAGGGAAGAGCAGAGAATGTGTGAGATGTGGTAGTTCCTTAAAATGGGAAATGTATTACTTTCATGGTTACTTGAACTGCAATTGTCTGTCCTTACAATAATGTCTCTTCATTTGGTAAGACCCACATGTCCTATCTGTCCTGGTAAATGGAAGGCTAATTGTGTATCTGTTGACTTTATAATTGTTTTATCTTAAAATTTTATTTTCTTAGGAGACCATCAAATAGGCAAGCACAGCCTGAAGAACAAATGTTCTGCCTAAAGCAGAACAGGGAATTACACCAGGACTTCCTGTATAGTAGGATAGTTCTTTAAGCAGTACTGTCTTTCACCGTAAAAACCCCATTGGATGGCAAGATAACATTATTAAAGGTTGAAATCTTAGTCATATCTGTTACCTCATCAAGCAAGTAAGAAGTGTAATTTTCATCTACGATAGCCTTTTTCCTTTTTCCTTTTTTTTCTTCCTTTTTTTTTTTACTTTTTTTAAAATTTGGTTGAGCTGGAGATATTAGGTGGCTGACAGATCGCACACTTGTTAGATGTTTTAAGCCAAAAAGCAAATTTTGGAATGACAAGCAACCCAAACGCCTACTAGTGCAGGAAATAACTAAGTATGTTGAAGTTTTAATTTTTCTCAGCAAAGCAGTTAAAAATCCTTGTCTTAAAGGTATTAAAGCCTCAGTGTTATTTCACTTTGAAAGCAGTTCAAGGTAATGTCTGCTCTTAGCTTTGGTTATTCTCATTGCAGTTGTATCAGAAGAATGCAGCAGAGTAGGATGTCCATTTTTTTAAAGTTCTTCCACTTTTAGTCAGTGTAGATTTTCTTCTGTGATTTGTAAGCAATCACCTCGTAAAGAAGACATTCAGTTGCCAAATTTTATATAGACTCTAATTTGTGGTCTTGTGAAAAAAAACATGAAAGTCATGTACACTTTCAGCTTTTAACCACTAGATGGTAGCTAACTACCATCTACTGCTCTAATTGCCCATAGTAAAAGAACTCGTTGCCAAAGCTGTGCAATGTGACACTAACAGAAAATGATAGAATCATAGAATATACTGAATTGAAAGGGACACGTCAGATCATCGGGGCCAACTCCCAGCCCTGCACAGGACACCCCAAGAATCACAGAATGTGCTGGAAGCCTTGTCTAAAAGCTTCTTGAACTCTGTCAGGCTTGTTGCTGTGACCACTTCCCTGGGGAGCCTGTTCCAGTGCCCAACCACCCTCTGGGTGAAAAGCCTTTTCCTGATACCCAACCTAAATTTCCTCTTACTCGGCTTCTGGCCATTCCCTCAAGTCCTGTCACTGGTCACCACAGAGAAGAGATCAGTGCCTGCTCCTCCTCTTCCCATCACAAGAAAGTTCTAGACTGTGGTGAGGATGGAGCCCTGTGGAACCCCACTAGTGACTGGTCAGCAGCCTGATGTTACCCCATTTACTACTTTTGATGGTGTGAAATGAACAAAAACTTTTGATATTGTGAGGTGAACTGTCATAATTCCTAAAATTATATGCCAGTTCAATGTTTTAATTTTAAAAGCGTTTCTCTAATGCAGTTGATTTTGTGCTTCATGGTTTTACTCATCTGCATAGTGGTCATTTACGCCAAATCTGGCTTAATGCTTTGTAGGGTGATGAACAGAGTCAAGGCTAGCCAGGGACACATGACAGTCTAAAATTACTATTAGAATTCTGTGATTACATATCCTCATAAATTAAGTTATTAAAATAATGACTTCATCAGGAATCTTGCACTCCTGAAGAATCTGGGGAGGAAATGTGTTCTTTAAATCACAGATCTGATGGTGGATCACCAGTAAAATAAAAGGTAAAAGAGCATTTTTTTTTAAAGCTCGTTAAAATCTGCAAGAAAACTTTTTTTTTCCAAATTATAGAAATGTTTACGCAAGTCAAATCTGGTACTGGGATAGAACAAGGAGTCCTTGTTAAGCTCTGCCTCAGCAAGAACTGTTCTGGTCAAAAATCTTAAAAATCAACCTGGATTATTTGACCCATTTACATAGCCATTATACACCATTCAATCTAATGCTCTCGTGAATGTAAAGCAAATTCCTAAAGCAGTATTTTTGTAGCGGTTTAAGCTGATATCAGCTATACCATATTAAAGGCTGAACATTATTTGTTTTTGTGGCTTATAGGGCAATGAAGAGGTACAGGTTATAAGAGTTTGGTATATAGTGTTTCACCGAAAGGTTGTTGCTTAGCCTGCTGGGTTGGCTGCATTAATGGTGTGCTAAATTGGCTCTGCTGGAAGTCTGACATTTGACGTGAGGACAGTGGTGACCTGATGATGGCAGTTAAGCACTGTCTCAACCACTTCATTATTTTCCATTTTCCTTTTTTTAACTTAATGAGATGGAATATCACAGAAGTTGGATTCTGTGAACATCAACAATCTTTGAATGACTCCAACCAATATCAGTGTATTATCCAGTACTGTAAATGCAGTCCACTTAAAAGGTTCTGACTGAGGATATATTACAGCTGCAAACAGGTTTTCTGTGTAAGTCAATGATTTTTGATTATTTGATATTAAAACATATATGGGTTCACTCCATGGGTTAGATTATTCCCTGTCATGATTGCCAGTCATTTTAATTTTGCTAGCCTGTAACTCATGTAAAAATATCACATTCCAAGTTACTTAAATGACTGAGAGTTCTCGAGTTTGAAGACTATTTATTTTTGCAAATGATAAATGAAGTGACAGAGATGCTCTGTTAGGCTTGCCATTCACAGACAAGAAAAATAGTTGAAGATGGGGAAATTGAGAGAAGACTTGACTGCAGGGATCATGAGATTGTGGAGCTTAAAACCCAGAAAGACATGAGCAAGACAACCAGTGTCACAACCTTAGACTTCAGAACAGCAGATTTTTGACCTCATCAGGGAATCTTCTTGGCAGGAACCCAAGATAGTGTTAGGGAGCACTTAAGCCAATGGGATGTATAGAAGTCCGTGGGAGCAGATTAGATACACCTGAGGGTGCTGAGGGAGGAAACCCATGTCATTTTGAGGCCCATCTCTTCTTTGAAAGACTACAATGATCTGGGGAGGTTCCTGATAACTGGAAAAAAGGCAAATGTCACACCTATTGCAGAATCACAGAATGAACTAGGTTGGAAAAGACCTTTGGGATCATAAAGTCCAACCTATGACTGAACACCATCTTTTTAACTGGACTATTGCACTGGGTGACACATCCAGTCTTTTTTTAAAGACCTCCAGGGACAGTGACTCCACCACCTCCCTGAGCAGCCCATCCCAATGCTCAATCACCCTTTATGTGAAGAACTTCTTCCTACTGTCCAACCTAAACCTCCCCTGGTGAAGCTTAAGGCTGTGCCCTCTTATCTTCAAAGAGGAGAAAATGGAAGATACAGAGTGACACACCAGTCAGCTACACCTCAGGCCTTGGTAAGGTTGTGGGTAAAACTGTTCTGGGAGCCATTTAACGGCACATGAAGGGCCAAGAAGCTGATTGTGAACAGCCGTCATAGATTTACCAGTGTCAAATCCTTCGTGGTCAGCCTGATTGCCTTCTCTGGTGACATGTATGGCTGTGTAGGCAAACAGGAAGCAGCGGTGGTGGGTACTGAGAGAACTGTGCTCCTTTAGCCCCAGGAAGAAAAGGCTGAGGGGAGATCTTAGTGCAGCCTATAATTGTCTAATGAGAGGGTAGAGAAGAGAGCTGAACCCTTCATTAAGGTGTGTAGTAATAAGGGTCAACATGTCCAAGCTGGAACGTGGGAGATTTCAGATAAATGGGAACAGTTTTACACTGGCTGGCCAAGTCATATTGGGAGCTGTTATACAGCCCAAGAGGTTGAGGAATCTCTGTCCTTAGAGATGGTCAAACTGCAAATATCTCTGAGCAACCCACTCTAATTGGACTTGCTTTGAACAAAAGACTGGTCTAGATGACTTTTGGAGAACTCTTTAAATTCTCATAATTTTGTGATTGTGTAAGTTATTTGCTATGACCTTATAGTGTTTTATAAAAAGGTTCCATGACTTTCAGATGGTTTTTCAAGCGATTTATTTAAGGGTTTTTTTCCCTGATTTTTTTAAAAAAGAACTTTTATTGTTGCATGACAAAGTTAAGCCTGTTGGGCTGTATTTTTACATTAGAAATCACAAAAATCACGCAAAGAAGTATAGAATCATAGCATGGTTATGTTTGGAAGGAACCTTAAAGATCAACTAGTTCCAACTCCCCTGCCATATGCAGGAACACCTTCCAGAAGACCAGATTGTTCAGAGCTCCATCCACCCTGGCCTTGAACACCTCTGCTACTGGGGCATCCACAGCTTCTCTGAGCAACCTGTTTCAGTGCCTCACCACCCTCACAGTAAAGATTTTCTTCCTAATATCTAATCTAAGCCTGCCCGCCTGCAGCTTGAGGCCATTCCCCCTTGTCCTATCACTACATGCCCTTGTGAAAAGTCCCTCCAGCCTTCTTTTAGGCCCCCTTTAGGAACTGGAAGGTGCCGGAAAGTCTCTGCCCCCAGTGCCTTTGCTTCTCTAGGCAGAACAGCTCCAACCTCTCAGTCTGTCTTCACAAGAGAGCTGCTCCAGCCCTGTGATCGACCTAGTGGCTCTCCTCCAGACTCCTTCCAACAGGATGTAGATAATTAATTCCTCAGTGGTTTGAATATATCCATAGGAATTAACTCTATGTGTAATATTTAAGAGCATGTTTAGTTTTAAAAGATAACTCTGTAAAGGGTTTAGAGAAAGCTATGGATGTTTACTTTTACCCTAAATACAATTTTTCAGTCTTTCTCTTTCAAACATATATGCACAACTGGATCTGACTACAGTAGGTGGGGAAAATTGTACGTAAAAATTAGATAACAGAGAAAATGGTTTTTACTCGTGCGACTTTTATCGACTTTAAGGTTGTCAAGTGATTTTAGACATTTTTCACATTGATATGAGAGGAAGCAGAAATATTTAGGGACATTTTAAGCCAGAAATAGCTGTAAAAATATCTGTTTTCTTGTTCCTAATACTGGATAATTAGATTGTTTTTCTTGGCATTTTCAAGAGGACATTGGATTATATTCAGTCACTGAAGTGGAAAAAATTAAGGCTGTTTTAAGAAGAAAAAACCTAACATTCCTTGCTGAAGAAAAATTGCTGTATTAAGCAAGCATTGTACCCCTGAAAAATAAGTGAGGCTGAATGTACTTGTATGAAAAATGTGAATAGAAAACTCAGTAATTTACAAGTCTGTAAGTAAAAGGTGTTTGAAAGCTGCTTGGCTGTTGTTGCTATATATTTAAACAGTCACCTGTGACAAGGAAACAAAGGTGTCGACATGAGGATTGCTTAAGAAGGTTAAACACAAATCAGACAAGCAGTTATAAAATTGACTTCTGCAAATAGTTATGTTGCCCTTGAGTATGATGCATTGTATCCAGCCCTGTTTGTATGTAAACAGTATCACCTTAACAACACTGTGGTTGGTAGCAGTAACTTTCAAGGCCTAATACATAGGCAGTAAATTCTGGTGGCTAGAGACCTCTTGTTTCTATAGTAGTGCAATTTAATTTTCAGGCAATTTGTATGCACATTAGAACTGAATTTTAAATACAGAGATAAGGTTAATAGCTGCTGGTTTTTTAGGTCCTTACTCTATTTTCCAGAGTTATTTTGGTGTTCCTACTGAAAAGGAATGAAACAAGTGCAAACAAAAGGTTGGGGGAAGTGTGGAAAATGATGAATGTAGAAGCTTGCTCCATGGTTTAGGGCTTACTCATGAAAAAAAGTACTTGATGCTTATAGTGAATAGTACAATGTTTAGAGCTGGAAGAAAGCAACTTTGGAAACGGAGCATTGTCAGAGTAATAAAGGTAAGAAAAAATGAATTTTGAACTAGATTTAGACTGATAATTATATAATTTGAATAAACGTGTGAATTGAGAGTGGAGGGCTTAGAAAAATGTGTGTTTTAAAATAGATGTAATTGGATGATGTTAGTTGCACAATTTATTTTGAAAGACAGATTTGTACTGGAAGGTATTTATCTATTTGACTAGTAGTACTTGTCCAGATTGTTGCAATGGTCTGGTAATGGTATAATTTCACAAATGCTGTATTAGTACATTGAAGAGTTTGATGTTAGATCTGGAAACAAAACAGGGGTGGGCTCTGCCACCAAGGAAAATAGAAGTGTAACTTCACTTTTCCCAAACTTCTAAGATGGGAATAGAATTTTGAAGGCAATACTTAGGATTGAGAAACTACAACAGAATATAGAAGTCTTTAAGATACTTAGACTTATTGTAAAAGCTGGTTATTTAAGCAAACTGTTCCTGAGTTAATGCAATGTGATAACACATGTGCAGATTTCTGATTTTTGAGATTTAAGAGTTAGTTAAGGGGGCTGTTCTAATTCTTTAGGGTTTGTATTTTTTTTGGAAAGAGAAAATAAAAATGTCTGTGTCTGTTGTAAACTCAGGGTGCTTGATAATGTATAAAATGGTTTGCAGTTTACTTCTGCGGGGAAATTAATGAGCAAGGCTTATGCAATATAACACATCTTAGCAAGTTAAAGGAGAGACAAAGGAATTCCGTATTGGTTAAATAAATTTTGGATAAGACAGTAAATTAACAATAGAACATTCTTACTTTTTGACTCTTTCACTGTTGAACTTCCCAGTAAAGTCCTCTTCATCCATAAGACTTTGATTTGAGCATGTCTAATTTCACTGATGCACAATATTCTGGCAACAAAATGCATCATTTGCTGGATAAACAGTGTTCAGAACAAGTTTTAGCTTGCGTAGTTATGACTTGCATACTAAATAACTTTCTTGCTAACTCTATTCAGGGAGTCTGCATCAGCAACTACAGTCTGAAATGGAGAAGCTGGCAATAGCCAATAGCTGGTTTCTGAGCCTGTTGTTTCAAAGAAAGAACCCCTGGATCTCTGACTACTTTTTCTTGCTTCAGGAGAAGATGTCTATTGAAATGAGTTTCCTGTGCCGAATTGTTAGTATTTAGGTGTTAGGAATTTTAAGGTTTTATGTAACATAAAACAAGCTACTTGTTATAAGTGGACTAAGCATCAAAGAAGGACTTTTCAGTTAATTAGTTTAGCTTTGGACCTGCATCTCTTGTGGAACGGTGTCATATGACCTTTCTTACTTTCATCACCAAGAGTGGTAAAAGAAATCCAAAACTAAATTTGGCTGTGTTACCTGTGCTGTTCTTTACATGAAAAGCTGAGGTGAAGCTGCACCATAAAAAACTTGAACAATCCTTCCAGATATCTAAGTGAGATAGTGTTTATCTCTTGTACATACTGCTCCTTCTGGATCCTCCTACATGATGGGACATTAGGAAGAGGCTTTGATGTATGACCTTGATCAGAATTGCTGCTGTTACTTTTCAGGGTTTGCATGTAAGTGTTACTGCATGTAACACCAATTTCTCTCTTACCTACATAAATGATAGCTTGTGTGTTTTAGCATCCTTCTGTCTTAAATCTTACTCTTTCAGTGTTCTATAAAATTTTGAGTTACATAGAGCTGCCTATTCTTGAGTGGATTTTTTTTTTGTATAGATGCTGTTTAGGCCTATGTTCTTCTGTAGTGAATCCTGCAGGATGTATACAAATTACAAAAACTCTTGGGCCATGGCCATGATGCTTGCTTTGAGTAAGATGTGAGGGTAGCTAAAGGGGAAAGGGAAGACTGAAAGGTAGAAATTTCAACATTTTCCTTGTAATTCATTCTCTGAGATTCCTAATCCTAAGTAAAGAATATCTTAAAAATTTATTCTTCTAGTAGTATGCAGATGGAAGCTCAGAAGCTAGACTGGAAGGTAGTTTCCAGTCTAGCTTCTGAATGTTTTTAAATATTTAAATTAGTGACTTGCTATTGAAAGCACTGAAGTTGGGTTTCCTCTACTTTGCTTCTGACAACCTAATGCTAAATGTGGTGCAGAAATTTCTTCTGATGCCTACAACTGATGTGAGAGTTTGTGATTGGGCAACATTTCATCTGGGAAGGATGTCTGTAGAAATGGCAGATCATCAAAACACAGAAGCATGGCAGGCAGGGTTCTTGAATTGCATTGAGTGTTCTTGAATTGCATTGTAGCAACTATCAGGAAAAAAATGTGTGCAACTTGCATTAGCTATAGAGCTATCCACCATATCAATGCAAATGCCTTCCAGTAGTGACACGTGATGAATACAAGTCAGTGTCTTAATCTTCATGAAACTGTAGCTTTGCCATTTATTTAATAGTTTCCTGTTTTCTCTAGGTATGGCTCATTAAATAATTTAAGTTAATTAAACTTTTAAAGTTTTGTGATATATTAATGAATACTCTTGTAACTGGATGTAGACATCAAATATTGCCCAATGCTGTATGAACAGCTATGCACAACAGCTAGTAATTTTGTTATAGGGCTTGAGACACAGCAATTAAAAAAAATTAAAAACCTCAGAAACAAACATTGGGGCATGATTGCTCAGTTTGAAAAGAAGATGCTTGTGATTTCAGCCTACGTATACAGCAACTTGTAAAAGAAATGGAGGCTATGAACATGTCAAGAGCATCTGTGTAGGTAGAGTTGGTAACTAATAAGCAGTGTAAGATGTAACAATTTGTGTAGCAAAATATCTGGAGCTCTATGTTGGAAATACAAGCAGAGTACAAAAGTAGTCTCTCTGTAGTTTAGGTAAAACAAAAAGCTTTTTGCTGTATTAAATATAAACTAATTGGTAGAGCACTGGTTGTGTTTTTCTTTGTTAAAGATGCATTATCAGTGGTGTTCAAATTACTGAAACAGCAGTTTTGAGGATTCTAGCGTGAATGAAGCTCAATCAGACAAAAATGGTTGCTTTTTCATGTCTAGCTAGGAGGAAAATTTTTACCCATATTTAAAAACGTGTAGGAAAGGTAAATCCTGTGATGAACCTTCACTTTCAGGAAACTGGAGACCATGTTAGAGAATGAGAGAGGTAAAATAGCATAAAGTACATTTACAAATTAATCTGCTACTGTGTTCAGACATTTCCATGTAAAGAACAGGATTTGTATGTTTGTCTTTTCCGTGGAAAAATATTTCTAATGCATTCAGCATTTATGAAGGCATGGCAATAATTACAAGTTTACCAAATATTTGAAAATTCCTTTGGAAAGTAGGAAAGATATTTACATAAGGGTATAAAGTATATTATGCGGGTCCTTTTGGCTCTGCAAAAGCCTGTGGATAAATAAGTTATGCATACTTTATAAAGTTACTAGTTTTCTCCTAATCACTGGGGAAATAAGGATTGTATTTACCACCAATGAAACATAATTCTAAATTTCTTTTGAAAATGAAATGATATTGAATCTTGTAATCCGCAAGCAGAATAAAACCAGTAACTATTCCAGAAGGCTATTTTGTCTATAATGTAGTGAGGTGTGTTACATATGGGAATTCAATTTAATTAGAAGAGTAGGCATACTGCTTGAAGAATGGTATAATAGTTATAGTTAAGCACATTTGTAAACACTTGTGTACCTTGAGGCTTGTGGTTTGTTTTACTTCTCATTATATTAAAGAGATAATGTATAAAACCCTAGCTTCCTCCAGCAGCATCTGTCTTTATTAGAGAATGCTTACAATATCTTCCACGAATAACAAAGATCAGTCAGAATCCTCTCTTGACATGATGGTCATACGTGACTAGACTGAAAAGCTGAGATGAAGGACTTAGGGTGTTGAAGATAACTTGCAGAATAACAGAGCTGTACATATAAAATACATTTTTTTTTTCTACAGAGCCTTTCAATAAATTAGCCTTCTGTACAACATTATTTATGATAGAAATGTTGTAATAAATCTGAAAATAGAACACCAGGAACAAACTGTAAAATTATAACAGAGGTTGCTTCTAAAATTTTCATTTCAGTGCCATAAAGACATAAATCACAAGTGTGGAAGAATGTAATAACCTTTACTTTTAAAAATAAATTTCAAAGCTTTCTTTATTTTTGTCTTCAAATTAGATTGTGAATTTTTCATTGTCCGCTTTGTGTTTTATAACAGCAAAAGCTGAAGGAAGAGAGGGAGGCCAAACGTGCTCATCTGGATGGCAGGCATGATTATTTACTGGATACTGTTGCTTCTTGTGTGAATCTGGACAGAGCAGAAGTAGAAGATTCTATTCTTGATGGTAACCAGGTAATCTGATGAATTTGAAAGTGAAGCTCATAATATAGTTTGGAACTGGTATTACCATTGAATACTTGGTAAGATAGTTGTCAGACTTCACGTCTGAGATTAATCAAGTCTTCTCCCTGAAAAAATATTTTCAGCATTTTTTAATTAAGTTGGACAAAAGTGCCCTTAATTCCAGGACCTATTGTAACAATACTGATTTTTAAATTGATTTAGAATTTCTGCTTTCCAGTGGTTATAGATAATATGGTAAAACCTGTGCTAGTGTTTCATAGTGGAATCACAGTGTGAAGTCTTCCAGTCCTTGAATATACAGCACATATAGATTGAAGAGTCCTGTCCACAGCAGGTTGCAACTTGTTGTTTCCATAAGGCTGCAACCAGCATTTGTGAGATTACACTGCAATCTAGTTTAGCAAATTAAGATAGGTGGAAACTACTTGACAAAATAGAATGGCTTACGTGATCTGACTGACTCCGTCAGGGCTAATGGAGGGGGTAAAGTTACAAATTCATGTGTTGAGGAAAAAGTGCATCAAAATTGATGGTAAGTATTAGATGGAATGGAGATACATTCTGTGGTTTGAAAAAAATAACACTTTTTTAAAAACCTAGGTAAACAGCAAGCAGATCTTCTTTTACTTCCTGACACTAAAGTAAACAGGGTTGTGTTTGGGTTTTTTTTTGTTTGTTTTCTCTTGTATTCTCTTCTATCTGCATAGCTTCAATTTATGCATTCCCATTTCAGCACTACTATTATTGAGAAACTGAAAAAGTTCAGTGGAAGACCAGCAAGAGAGAGAGGGACATAGGGCATGTGAAGAGTGAGGTGAAGGAGAAGAAGAGGTTGAGTGGCAGTCAAATAGTAGCCTGCAGTTGCTTGAAGAGTGGTTACAAAGATGACAGAGCTGAACTATTCTCAGTGGTTGCAGGTGATAACTGCAGTGACAAGGCCACAACTTGCAAAATGGTCACCAAGAGACCCTTCTTCACTTCGGGAGGGTAATGCAGCATGGGAGTAGGTTACTTCAAGCCAGTTGTGGAATTTCTGTCCTTGAGGTTTTTGAGACTCAGCATAGGCAAAGCTCTAGGTGACCTGAGATGTTGTTGAGGATGCAGGAGGCTGGCCTCAAGACCTCCCAGAGGTCCCTTCCAACATTTCTGTGACTTCATGTGATAGCAAATAAGCTGTGCAGAACACTGTCATGGACATTAAAAAGCAGAATTTGTTTCAGCCTTTGTGCATTCTATCTCTAAATGGGTTTCCTGGCAAACTATATTGCCTGAGAACAGCTGTCACATGAAGAAAATATTGGCAGCTGCTATACTTGGAAAGAGAGAAGTGTAATAGTTGCTTTGACCTCATCTTAGAGGGCCCAGCCAAGATGTTCTGGAATAGCAGTTTGTCATCTTAGTGTAACTGAGGCCTATTAATAATGGAAGAGGGATAATTGCAGCTTTTTTCCTGCTGCTGGTGATCTTTTAGCCTTTTTTCCCTGCAGTGGGAAGCACAAATGGTACCAGCAGATGCTTCTGAAGATGAACTGGAAGAAGCCCTTTATGCTGAAGATAGCTATGTAGTTAGGGACTATATGAAACAGTGACTCAGATCTAGAAAAATATTGGATGAGGCCAGACTTTCAAGTGCTGAGACATGGATCAGCATACAGCAATTAAGTTTCTTACTCAGCCTGTATGGCCTATACATGAGATTTTTGGACTGCAGTACCAATACATGCTTCAGTGATGCTTGATGGCAGCCTTGAATTGATGGAGAACTATGAACTTGTCCTGGTGCTTAAAAATAAATAAATAAATAAATACAGGCTTCCTCTGTTGCTATGATATGAAGCATATCAATGACGTATTATGATCTCAACATGATTTCAAACAGATAGAGTGCATTGACAGATTCCTGGCCCCTGGAGGTCTGCGTCATCTGATATTCTACTATCAAGACGTGGAAGTAATGGATACAGGTAAAGCAACTTAGGTTCTCCTGCAACATGTTGTAGTTGTGCTGAGCAAATGCGCAAGGAAAAAGCAAACAGTCAAGTTCTTATTAAAACTGGGACTTGAGGCAAATCAAGTTTGGTCATACTTGAGGCCTTGATCTCTGCTAATGAAATGAGGATTGGTGAAATTACTAATGCTTATTAGTGCAATTCTGCATATTGCTGGTATGAAGAAGCAAGGTATTTCCTTGTGAGCTCAGCAACTCTCACCTGTGGGACTGGGAATTGGTTTTTGACAGATAAAAGATGACTTTCACACAAGCTGAGCACTTCCCCTTTCCCCTCTAGTCACACCACCAGTGCAGCCATCCACATTTCCTGGCACATGACCATATATCCAGGTGGTCCTGTCACATGACAAATACCTTTCTGAGGCCCTCACTATGGGTGTTATCCCAGAAGTCCCTTCTGTGCCTACCCCTTTACCCAGTGCCCCCATGTTCCACACCTTTGGGGTAAGCCTCCTTCTCTCTAACCTTGGAGGTAGCTCAGGGCCTCTGTGACAAGGACATCCTCCCTTTGCCCGTGGCTTCTCTCCTAGAGCCTCCAGTGCTGCTGCTCTTGGGACTAGCCAGGTGCTCTGTGACCTCTCAGAGCCTGTGACTGGTTGGTGGGAGTTCACCCTGCTTGGTTACCTTGGATGTACATGAGGAGCCCTGTAAACATATCTATGTATATCTGTATGAATGTATTCATACATATGTAAACATATAGCTAGATGAATGTACAAATATATATTTATAATTCATGTGTTTTCAGTATATCTGTATATACCTATAAGGGCTGAAAAGACTGTTTAATATGATATTAGCAGCTTTAATAAAAAAGTTTCAATGCATATAGAAATACAATTAAATGAAAATACTAACCCAGCCACTAATTTAGAAATCTGATGAGCAAGTTTTTACCTGCCTGAGACAACGTGATGAAAGTACAATGGAGAGAGTGTGAGGCAAGGGTCAAAGCCTAGGAATCTGAGAATTGCCCTTGCCCATCCCCAAACCAATCAGATCACCCTACAGTATGGTTGTGGTCGCCTTTGGGATGTGGTGCTAAATGCAGGCAACATGGAAAGTGATAGGAAAAAACACAAACAAAATCCAAACAAGTTCAGAGCAATGTGTGCATTGGGTGAATAAGCAAAAGTCCCTAAAAGATCACATACACAGGAGGAAAAAAAAAGTTTGAAAAAACCCTTAAACAAAAAACTGAATTGATAGTGAAGGAGAAGACTGGGGATGAAGTGAGTGGGTTGGAGGCTGACTTTGCCCACAGCTGTTAAGTGTAGTTACATTTAACACCATCAGAGTGTACAACTTCTGCTGTACATTTTCCCTTTGTAAGTGGAGCAGAGTTTGTAAAAGAATTATCTGTGCTGATTGTTTAGGGCTGTAGTTCATGGACCGGCAAAGCAAAAAGTGGCAGTTATGGTGGTGGCTACTAATCCATAACGCTAAATGAATTTTTGTGCTATTACCTGCATCTTGTTGGCAAGGGCACTTACTACAGCTACCTTGTATAGAAGCTGATTTTCTGACCCTGATGTGGATCAGCAAACACTTCTGTTAGGGCGAAAGACGATCCCATGAAGGGATCATACACAATGTTTTGTGTCCCTGCAGAGCAGGAGACTGTATCTGAGTTCAGGAGGATGTACTCCAGAGTCCTACGGGGCCATTTCAAAGTCTGAGTTCTTGCAATGTTTTGAAGGTCACTATTAACATGCATTTAAAAAACTTCTAGCACCCTTTTCAGTAACAGTGCATCTCTTCTAAAGAGACTGCAGGTCATACTACCTAGTTCAGCCCTGTATATTGTGGGAATGCCCTGAAAACTCTGATGACTCTTGCTGGTCTTGCCTCTGTAATTACTGCAGTACAAAGATAGTGCAAGTTAATGTTAGCATGTAATAAATCAAATTAATAACAGTGCCAGAGTCAGGACTTCTGCTGGTGACAAGAGTCCTTGTTGTACTTGTGAGGTACATAAAAAGGAGACTTCTTCAGAGCTGTGGGGAAAAAGGGGAGGGGGAAACACGATGTGAACAGAAGGGCGGGGAAGGCACTTGTGGGTGCCCACCTAATCCAGTATAAGGAACCCTGGGGCAGATGGTCATGTGCCTGAAAGAAAAAAATGGACAAAGGGATCTGTCACTTTTTAGATGTTGTCTTTAAAGTGCTGGTAGAAACAATTCATTTTTTCATCTTGTTATTGTTACAGCGTCTCAGTGAGACGTGTATGCATGCAATTTTACTCTGAGGCAACACTAGAAAGCTAGTAACAGACAAGTTGTGTGACCAACACCACATCTAAGAGAAATATTTTTTCTCCCAAAGACACTGCTACCGGTGACTCTTTACAAGTGTTGCCAACAGCCAAATTGTGGGAGCAGCATATTAGTGTGGGGGGGAAGAGGAGAGGACGAGGAAGTCCCTTGTAGCTCACTTCCTGTTTTTTGCTTGCCTGTTTGTTTGTTTTTCCCCCAAAGAATCTGCTGTGGGCTCTCTCTCTTTGTTTTCAGAAGAACCTTATTTATTCTTCTTTCTGTGTTAGATTGATATCTACATGTTTTTAAGGAAAGACAGTTGATAATAGCTCCTGTAGAGGTAAACTACATCACTACATTTTCCGATTTTTCTTTAATTTTTCATTTTTAAGCAATAGCATTATCTGCAACTGCATGATAGAGTTATATAAGAGGACCTTGAGCCTGAACCTTTGCTTAGAAGGAATAGAAAACAACTAAATGAGTAGAAATGAAAGGCTTTTGATGTGAGAATGACAAAAATAGATGAAATAGTTCTTAATGTGCTGTGAAGACTCTGAATGCTGCTGATGTGGATAGTTCCATGAAATGCCTCCAGGAGCCTGGGACTTAGAGATGCCCAAATAGTGGCTGAACTGTTTGTGTTGAAAACTTTTCTTTGAATAAATAATCAGTGGGTCTTAAGTGTTTGTTTTGTTTGAATCTATAGATCACTTTGGCCTTCTGGGAACAGGAATGAACTCTCATTTGACAAAGAAGAAGAAATGTAAAGTGTTTGTGACAGAGGGAAAAGAAGTTGCTTTAACTGGTGTATGCATTTTCTTCATTAGATCTAGTCCTTCTAAACCCATCACAACTGAGAATATCTATCAGGTAAGAGCCAGTGACTGCTGATCTCTCTACATAATCAATTTTAATTGTTTAAAATTCGTTTTCACCTTGTGGTATTTGCTCTCAGCATATAATTTTACAGCTCTTGACATGGAGAAATGAGCAAAAGGACACAGTTGGACTGAATGGAACACAGGACAAAAAGGGAGGGGAATGGAGAAACAGACATTATCCTGTGGCAGCAACTTGAAGTGTATCATTGATATGAAGAAATGATACTAAGGAAGAAAATTTAAGACAATCCAGAATGACAGATTAATTAGTCAATACCTAAATAATAAGGTGTTAAATTTCAATAAGTTCTAGCAAATTCATTAGAAAAACAAAAATTATTTTACTTTCAAGAGTGTATATGTGAATTGTATGTAACTTAAGTTTCACTGTCGAAAGACTCCTTGTATTGTGTCTCTTTTACAGGAAGTAAATTTTAATATGATGGATATAGGTCGAGATGGCTTATTAGAAAGTGTTGAGCATTTGATATCAGAAATCTTCATTCCAGCCTTACAGACTATGGACCGTGGCTGGGTTGAACTTGGTGAACCTCAACAAGTTTCCAGCATTAAGCAGGACTTCGTTTGTGCCCTTGAAGCATTTGTTGGTGTGCTATCAGGAACTCAGCAAAGTCTGTTGGAAAAGGTAGCATGTTCACACGGCAAATAGAAAGTCAGCTTGCTGCAGAGCTCTGGATCTGGAGTGTTTGAATTAACTGCTCTTTGAGATTACTCATAAAAATGGCTTTTGTTAAACTGGAGAAAAACCCGATGCTTCTTTATTGTCATCAGTAACTTGTTACACTTTGATCTGTGGCTTTAACAGTTCTGTAGGTGCTTCTGTTCTTGTTTTTTCTGGGGTCAGTTCTTTAGAGCTATTAACTTCTTGACTCTCTAGTGGCTGTGGTCACTCTTAAACGTGGAATGATTAATGTAACAAACTGTTCCTTTGACTGTTGATTTCTACTTAGCTTTTGTAAAGGAAAGGTCATGACAGCACAGCTGCCTGGCTGGTGACTTCTCCACATTCTGGAGTCCAGCTCTGGCTCAAACCAGTTTAATTTAGACTGGGAATAGGAAGCAAGATACCGCAAGGAGGGCAACCAGGGCAGTTACTTTTTCATGTTCCTGGATTATTTGTCATGAACATTCAGCATTTCAGTTCTTTTTCTTTTTAACTTACGTTTTAGGTCAGTCTGAAGAAATGTGAAGGATATGATCTGAAAACTCTAAGGGGACCTTCAGATTACCTCATGGTTGCTAACAGCATAGATGCTCTTGAAAAAATAGAAGTCTGCATGAAGGAATGGACCAAACAAATTGAACAGGTAATACACCAGACAAATGTGAAGTATGACATCTGCATATTGGCAGATGTGTTTAATCCTGTTGGTGATATAGCTACCTTTCTATAAATTTAGATGAGATCCATCTCTTTATTTTAAAATACTGTTGGTATGTTTTTTCTGCTTTTACATCTCAATGAGAGTATAATAGAGAGTTTTTCCCATTTACTAGTAAATAGAGGATACACAGTTTCGGAGGCTTAGTCCCCTGTCTTTAATAATCATCTGTTGTTAAAGTAGAAAACAGTGATTCTCAGTGGATTTAATGAAAGCAAAAAGAACAGTAATTGAGTGAACACTGTTCTCAGAGGTCACATTTGTACTTTGAAACATGCTTTGCAGGTTATTTGCAGAAAATGTAACTGTCTGCAACAGTGCTCTTGGAACAGAAGGAACAGTATCTCTTCTTTAGCTTGGAAATAAAGGGGCCAAACGAAATTAAATAATGTCAAGTGTGGCTGAGTTAGGTAATTTTTCAGGAGAGTTTAATACTGGGTGTTAAATGTAGAATTAATCCATGCCACTCATGCAGATAAAAAATATTAGCATCACTCACTAACATTACTGTATGATAAAAGGTTCTTGCAGAAAATGACCAGTTGAGAAAGGAAGCTGATGACCTTGGACCACGAGTAGAGCTTGATTATTGGAAAAAGAAATTGTCAAAATTCACCTACCTTGTGGAGCAGCTGAAAAGCCCAGATGTCAAGGCAGTGCTTGGAGTACTCTCTGCTGCTAAATCCAAACTGCTGAAGGTTTTTAATTTAAATTATGACAGATATAAAGAACTAGAATTGCTTTTTATAACCTAGCTCATTTTGATAATGTATGTAACAATGCTGGTGGGGAAAACATTGGAACAACTTTGGCTATTTTTTCTTTCTCCTTCCCTATTCCTCAGCTTGAGTAGATAAAGTTTAAATCTAGTTTAATTTATTGAAAAAGACTGTAAATCCCCTTTGTCTAAAGGCTGATAATGTACTGCATCCACATGGCTCAAGAGAAATAAATACTTAAAAATATTGGGAAAGTTGATTATTAAATCAGAATACTGAATTAATGAACTGGATATTTAATGTCAAGAAAATTACTCCCCCCCCCAGTTTTTTAAACCTCTTTTTCATGTTGTAGTGTCTGTCAAACTGCTTGTGGGATCATGATTTCTTACATTGACATAACAAATTTAAAGACTCATCACTAACAGAAGAAGAAATAAAACAAAAAATCTTGTCTCATCAAAATGAGACATGAAACAAATACATAGTTATATATCCATCATCTATGTATTTTCAGCAGCTTGACTGGACACTACTACTGACATAACTTGTTTAGCTGAGTGACCTAAACTAATTACATGGTCACAGTCAAGTTACTGAAGCAACACAAGGACCTTGTCTTGGGTGAACAAACATAATTCTGAAGTAACAGATCTGTGCTTTTCAAATATATTTTAAAGCTAATGACAAAACAGAATGATCTCAAAACAATTTTTTCTGAAATGTATGGTTTTATTTTCTTTTTCAACTTTCTATTCTTAGAAGTGGCGAGCATTGGATATTCGCATCACAGACGCAGCAAATGAGGCTAAAGATAATGTGAAGTATCTCTATTCTCTGGAAAAATATTATGACCCATTATACAATAGTGATCCCGTAAGCAGAACTTTTAAATTCTTAACATAAATATCTTGAGACAAGCAACATGAATTCGTTCTGTAGGATGGGTATAGAAATGACACAGAGAACATTTTACATATGCAACTGCAGTTTGAGATTTTGTGGAGTTGTGGTAGAAGTGACTTAATGGGAATTTCTGACTACAAATAGAAGTACTTGCTGTTTTCATACCATGCTGTCTGTAAAGCTTTTGATCTGATGAAGAAACTGGATTCTGTACCATGGGAGAAAGTGAATTCCTTTTGATAAAAAAAAAAAGGAAAAAAAGAAGGAAAAAAAAAACCAAAACAAACCTATTGCTATGCTAAAGACAAAGTTTGATCTGTTGTCTTCATGTTGGTGGCCAGCTCATGGTTAGACTAACATTTATAGGGCAATTTTCAGCCTCTTGGGTTGGGAAAAGATAAATAGGATTATGTAAATATTAAGGTGTAATTATAAATCATCTTCTTCTATGATAGTGTGAGAATGCATAGAATGATGCAAGTATGAGAAGTAGTAAACAAAACCAGCCATCCTAAAGTACTGGATTGGAGGAAGGATTCTCCCTCTCCCATTATCTGCTAAAATAGGTGGCAAATCATTGCTTTTATTAAAACTGGTTTTGCAACTGACTGTATGTGTCTTGCTAGTCAAAGAAATATGACTAGTAGCCATGAAGACTAAAAACTTTGACCCATCTTAGCTTCCTCTCTCTCCCCCCATACTTTTCCCAAATCTAAATTGTTTCCAAACAGTGCTCTGGGCAACCATGTTTGTTTCTGTTTACTGGGTGATACTAGGACAGTGTGTTCTTTCAGTGTTTCCTGTCTGCTATTTGAGCTTCTCTATTGAAAGGCTGGCATGATACCCATAAAAACAGAGTACAAGCGACTGTGCTTGCTGCTGGCACTGTCCAGGGTGAACTGGTCTGCTTTGTGCTTCCAACGCGGGTTTTCATCAAAGAGAGAGTGGTGCCTGCTTTGGAGTTGTTTAGTTTTGCAGTGGTGTAGCACTTGGGGTGAAAGCCATAGAGGCATGGAGTGTGAACCCTTTCCCTTACTGATATTTACCTGTAAAATTTTGACAACCAGTTTGTCAATAGAGTAAAACTGTTGCGGCTTTCAAAATTCAGATGTGACAAAGAGCTATCCCCAAAATCTTTGTCTGGCCCACTTATGGGCTGAAAACAGGGCTGCTAGGCTTTTGAAATTATGCTTTTCTTAAAAGTATTTGGTAAAATTCTCTTGTACACAGAACTTACTTAAAACCACAAGGGGTATGGACAATTAAAATGGATGTGGTGGGTTAACCTTGGCTGTGCATCAAGCACTCTCTCACCCCATCCACAACAGCATGGGATGAGAACATAGTATGAAGAAAGTCATGGATTTTTCCAAGACAGGGACATCACTTACCTATTATAATCATGGGCAAAACAGACTCGACTTGGGAAAAAAAGTCTTTTCTGACAGTAACAATACATTTGGGTAGTCAGAAATTAAAAAGAAAATCTCTGTACCACCACACTCAGCTTCACCCCTTCAATCCACATTTCTTTCTCCTCTCTCCAAGTGGTGAAGGAGTTCTCTCTACATGCAAGCTTACATCAGGTTTAGCAACTGAGCATACAAACATATTTTTTGTGAAAAAGGGGGTTCTTTTGAAGAGCCCTTTACCTCTATAAAATTTAACTTGCTGATCTGAATTCTTCCAGCCAAGACTCTAGTGAAAATTCTTCCCCAAAATTAAATTGTAGAGATTGAGGAATGAAGTAGGACAGGCAGCTCCACAGGAGAGGCCCAGGGAGATGGGGACAGACCCATTATGAAGACTGTTCATAACTCTTCTGCATTTGCTAATTAAGTGTTGTGCTAATGTGTGGTAACGGAGGTACTGAGCAGAGTTCAGACTGTGTGTTTCTTTCCAGGTGTCCATGCTGGATGCTATTCCAGGACTCATAAATGCAATTAAAATGATTCAGAGTATCTCTCAGTATTACAACACTTCTGAAAAGATCTCCTCACTGTTTGTGAAGGTTGGTGCTCAGGGTGAAAGGAAATCTCCCCAGATTGTTTTCTGTGTTGTTCTTTGAGCGCAGGAGAAAACACAAAGGAACCAAGTAATTGGAGAGGCAGCATTTTGGTCAATTTAATGCTGCTTTTTGAATGTATAGAGAATTGTAAATAGTAATAAACTACTTCAATTTTAGGACTTATTTTACTGCTTGTAATTTGCAGTTGTAAGAACTTTTTCAGACTTAAATCTTGTCTTTGATGTGAATAGAGTAACTTTTTGTTACGAGTTCTGCTTGTTATGAACTGCTTTTTTTTCTAGAACCAGGTATGTTAAATTCATATTGCCATTAACCCTCCATATGTTTATATAAAGAAGGAAATGGGGTTGGAAGGACAACCTATTCTTTAACATTTGTAGTCTCATGGGCTCTTGATTTTACCTTTGCCTTCAGAGGAGACAAAGTCTTATGACTTTGTAGCCCTCAATGCTATTTCAAGGCTGGTACAAGATATTTAGGTTTAGGATGAGCATAGTGAATCAACAACGTTTTCATTATGTCGTGTTCTGGAGGCTGGATGTTGCAAGGAGCACAGTCTGTCGATGTGGCTGGTATTTGGTATCGCTATCTTTCAGGCTTTAGGGCACTGGAGTCAGAGGAATGGGATGAGACTGAGAGAATGGCAAGACTTGCTTTGCCTCAAAACGTTGGTGTTTTGTTGTTTTTTTTTTTTTTTCACAAAGTTAAAACTGCTTTTAGGTGACCAATCAGATGATCACAGCTTGTAAATCTTACATTGCAAACAATGATACGGCCACCATCTGGAATCAACCGCAGGAGACAGTTATGGAAAAGCTACAGGCAGCTATTAGACTTAAACAGGTAGGTGGGAAGAACATATGCAAAACAGATTCTAAAGTGATATTTAGGAGGGCAGGAACAGGAAGATTTTACTTTATATGAGAATGCAATGTTGCAGTGAAGAAAAATGAAGCAACTGAAAAATATCCTTTGGAACTGGAATGTTTATATTGGAGCTAACAAGGAATTTAGTCTGTTGTCTGTTGATCTTCTGGAAACAGAATTTTGATGCTTATTCTAGCTTAACTGTACTTCTTATAAGATAATTGCTTGGATTTTCATGCCTGTGCTTGTCTGGAAAGTTTCTTCTCACATGATGTGGAGGGATATGCAATAGAAATTAAAACAGGGGAAGTTACTGAGCTGAATATATTCCAAAGATGCGTGGACAAGCTATATATTTAGAAAGGACAGTTTAGCGGGCTGAGAAGAATTCAGCTGTTCAATTTGCATAGACTTGTTAGGAAGATAGCCTTTATTTTTTTTGAATACACTTGTGATAATTTTTAAATTTTATTTTTAATTTTTCTTTTTTCTCTTAAGGATAGTATTATGGGATAATTCAGCTTGGAAGGGTCCACAGCAAGTATCTACTTCAGCCTTCTGCTCAAAGCCAAAGCAGGGGCAGCTATGAGATCAAACTTGGTTGTTCAATCTTTTATCCAGTCCTGTCTTGAAGTTCTCCAAGGATGGAGAGACTGCACAGCCTTTTTGGGCAGCCTCTTTCACTGTTTGACTGTCCTTAGGATGAAATATTCTCTCCTTACATCGAGTCAGAACATCATCTGTTTCAATTTATGCCCTTTGCCTCTTGGCTTCTGTCCATGTGTTACTCTGAAGAAGAGCCTAGCCCTGTCTTTTTGGTAACCACCCTGTATATACGGAGAGCTTCATATAGGCTTTCTCCATTATTACTTTTTCATTCCTAATATGTGCTTGGAAGACTAGAGCTTTATCCTAATACCTTCTGAACCAACAAATCTTGCATAGTTGTAGCACAAATTAGTCTAAATTTCTATGACATCTTAGCATCAGCAATGGGTACTAAATTTGTATTTTTCTACAGAGGTATATCAAATTATCCAGTTGCTGCATTAAAATATATTGAAAGATTAGATTTTTGAGTTTTATTAGTTCCAGAAAATCAGTAGATTAAAACTTAAAATTTGAATTGCTTAGGAAAATCTGGACCCTTTGTATTGATATGTCCAAGTGGGATTATTAATACAAAAATGTTATGAAAATAATGAACATTGTATTATAAAGTAAAGTACTACTGAAAGAAACCACTTCAAGCAAATCTGTTGACTATGTAATCTGACTTTGGGAAGAATTAAATTTTAACATGTTTGGAGTAAGATTTGTGCTGTTATGAAAGCAGAATGAAGAGTGGAAGCTGCTATGGAGAGTGGCATTATAAATTTAGAAGGGGTTTTGTTCTTGAAGGCCATTTTTGAACCTTGATTACTCAGTAAAACTGCTCAGCACGCAAACATTTTCAGTCTCTGGAAACTGAAATCTGGGTTGTCATCTTGGTTATTCAGTAAACACATCAAGCCCTGCTATGAAATGAAGGGAACAGAACTTCACACTAGCTAGGGATATGTACAAAGACATATGTGTGCAGCTCATTCATTTGATGAAATGTGTAATCCTGTAATGGTGTTTCTGGGTTAGTTTTCAGAGACAAGTTCTGTTACTGTCTTTATAGTGTTCATGATTGTTTATTGATGAAACTTCTACTTGCTATCAATTTAGGATAATACCTGTCTGTGTAAATTTTGTTCTAGCTAAAGACAGTGCCTTTTTTTATATGTTTAACATTCTTCTTTTAAATTCTTTGTTTTAAGGAGTATCAAAATTGCTTCCACAAAATAAAAGAGAATTTGGAACAAAATCCAGCTGAAAGACAGTTTGATTTTAGTGAGATGTATATATTTGGGAAATTTGAAACATTTCATCGTCGTTTGGTAAAGATAATAGATATTTTCAATACTATGAAAACCTACTCAGTTCTACAGGAATCTAAAATAGAGGGATTGGAAGGAATGATCACAAAATATGAGGTACACAGTAAACTTTGGATATCATGTCAGTCTAACTTGAACTTTAAAAAGAAAATTATGAAAATTAGAAAAGTGCTTATCAAGAGAGAAATAAACTCTTAAATTGCGTGAAAATTACTAGGTGATAGCAATGTAAATATGTGATTACTGGGAAAGTGAAAAGAGAAGATGAAAAGGTGCAAGTTGGCATGTGAAAGAGGTATGCTAAAATCAAAGTTAATTGAAAAAAGCAACAAAGTGGGGGGACTTTGTAATAGGAGTAATTGGACCCATGGTTCTTTGCTAGAATCAGGAGAAAAAGTGACAAGTGCAACATTTCTGTCTCCACAGATGTTGGGCTAGTTGTGAGGGTGTCCCTTTGCTTGTTAGCATTAGTATGCAGTTTTATTTCCTGATTTTTTTATTTTTTTTTTTTAGTAGAAGTGGGACTTGAACAACAAGGAGCTCTTCTAAGAATATAAATATGCTAAATCATGTTCTTTTCCTTCCTTCTTTCAGAGATAACTTTCTTTTCTACCAAGTAAAATCTTCCTTGCTTTTGCTGAACCTGAGTTAGCTTACTTTATTGTATATCTTTATTAGTGCAATATCATATTTATGGCACTTTTAAATGTTATATCAGAAGTATTCAACCTGTGGACTTTGTAGGTTGCTTTTTGAAATCACATAGGATACAGTGGCCGTACAGGTAGATATGGTATTCTAATTTGCTTTACTCTGTCCTTTGCCTTTTTGTTGTGGTCAGGAGTCAATCAGTTTGCTTTAGTGAAATAACTATAGGGTAAAATGCAAGCATTCCATGGTCCCTCCCGGTTTGATTTACTCCCTGTTGCAGTCTGGGGTTTTGATTCCTTGAATACATCCTTCACAGTAGACAGTTTTCTGCTTTGTTCCCTTCTATAGTCTTCTGAGAGTTAGCCAGGGCACAGCTGGAAGGATAGCTTGGCCCAAGACTCTTCCACATGGGCAAGACAGGTGCGGATTGCTTTAAATTTTGCTTCTGAGAGCTGCTCTCTAAAGCTGTGCCACAAGGCTTCTCAGCAACCTGGGTTGCTGAGAATTTTCAGATCATGCAATGATGGTACTATTTTGGTAGGCTGGAACACAGGAATCTCATTTGTTTGGGGCATTTGTATTTGAAAAGCTGCCTGTGACCATTAGGCCAGGCTGTGATGCAGTCTGCAAACTCTGTACAGATACAGCTGGTTATCCATTTCAGCACCCAAATCCTTAAATAAGAGCTTTGTGTGAGATCAGCTGCAGTCAAGTCAATTGCATTTGGGGATGAGGAATTATGCATGCTTAGGTAAAAAATGCTACATGGAAGGTTTTGGATAGTTTGTATAAAGGGCAGAAAAGTTATCACACTTCTTTTTAACAATGATGAAATCGAGGTACCAAAGTATTTGATGGCAACCATAGCTATAGTTATGTGACCGATTATATGACTTGAAAATTTTTCGCAATAGGAAGTTACTGTTTTGCCATTCTTTGTGCTTTAACACTTAGTTCCTCTCTAGGACTGGCTTGTTGTTAGAGGAAAAGATGGAATTTTTATTTACAGCATTGTAGTGAAACTGAAGTTTGGTTGACTTACAATAAAATGGTGGAAGTCTGCTGAGCTGAAAATGTGTTGAGCTTCATAGTTGTATTGTGCTAAACTACTATGATGGTGAACAGAAGTTTATCATTAGAAATCCTTTATCTGTGTGAACAGCTCAAGGGAGATGCTGATTAAGATGTACTTTCATTTGAGTGGACAGCAGCTGTGTAAGAGAAGCCAGGAATATTAAGTCCTGGGCTGGTGTTGTGCTGCATCTTACTGTGACTTTTGAATAGTCTGTTTATATATGGAATCAGTTGTTGAAAAGGCAGGGAAAATAATAACGTGAAAATATTTTTCTATGTTAACTTTGTTAAATTTTAAATAGAATGAACACCTGCATGAGAGAGTGTTTAATGAGTAACAAATGTCTTTTATGAAAAGCAAGAGTCTGAATTTTCTGTCAATTCTAATTGATTTCAAACAGAAGTAAATAATATAAATGAAATTCAAAGGGCCATTACACCCCCTTACTTCCTGCAAATATTTCATTGAAGTGGTTTTCTTATATTGTTCAGCAAGTACTGGGAACTAATAGCAAAGGTAAAATGTGAATGTGCACAGCCTGTTGTGCTACATTTTTTGGTGTGGTAAGTCTTTCTGATAAGACATTTTTTGGTAACAACTTCCTTTTTCTGTGAAACTGTTTAGTGCATTGTTGACAACATGAAGAACAAGCCTTACGATTTCTTGGATCAGCGGAAGACTAACTTTGACCAAGACTATGAAGAGTTTTGCAGAGACATAAATGATCTTCATGTAGGTTTTATGATTCAAATAAGAATTTAATTTACTGATGAATCCTTATGACCCTCTCTGAGTTGGCACTGAAAAAATTATGTAAATCTCAACGTTTGTATTCTTAAATTGAAGAATTATTCTAATACATCTCACTTTAAAGCTTCCATTTATTATCTTTCAGACCAGTTTCATGGAATAGGCCATTGAGGGCTTCCAAAAAAGGATTTTTCATTACTCTATGCTAGCAAGAATAGCACAAAAATGGGTGATTTCACTGAGTGAATGGGAGTGTAGTACTAATAAGTCAGACAATTAACTTTCCCGTAGTTCTGGAATCACAAGTTGGTGAAGGAAACGGTATTTGTAGAAAAAAAAATTAAAATAAATGCCTGTCTTGCTTTGGCTGCCAAAGAGGTAAGCAAGCATTCTTTGAAGCCTCTCAGCATGGGGAAACATTGGAGAGTACAAAAGCTTATGCTGGTTGCACAGCTACAGAAGGAACTTGGAAAGAAAATGCCTCGAAAGTTGGCTGTGTTTTGTTTAATTATTGTGGGAAAGAAGAAAAGGAAAAATAATATTTATTGAGAGTAGTTTCACGTAAACAAATTGTCTTCTAATATATTGCATGATAAATCATGTCAAATAATACCTGACATATTTGAGGTGTGTGCCTTTTGGACTTCTCTGATGTAGAATTATTTGCTCTTCTTCAGGATCAATTACGGATTTTCATGGATATCACCTTTGAAAGTATTCTGAACACTGAAAGGGCACTGACTATGTTGCAGAAATTTGAAAGGTACTATGTCCTATCCAGATTACTAAAGCTCTGAAGTAGTTTAAATGAATAAAAAACAATATTTTTTTTGTATCAGACAGTTAAAAATATAAGTGGACTTTGAACTTCATTTTTCAAAATTAGCATTAGTACAGGACTACTTTGTCTGTTAGCACATTTGCCTTAGCTTTGTGCTTGAACAATGACATTAATTTGTTACCACAAAGCAGTTAGAAGAGAGTAAAATGCTTTTATTAGGAAGCAGTGAAATTGTCTTTATAAATTAACATTGTTGCAAAACAGCCTGACTCTTTATTCTGTCAGTTTTCTTATTATAATCTGTTTAATGGAATAGAAGTTAGTGGAGAATTGGTTACAGTTTGCTGCACATAATTTCAACCCAGTGTTTGAAAACAGTGACAAAACAGAAAATGCGTAGGCTTACTTGGAAACTTTTATCATCTGGTCTAAATCTTGGTTGCTTGGAATCAGGTTGCGACAGCATTTGTTCAAGCTGAAAACTCTGCTGCTAAAGTAGTTATTTTCTAAAGCATCCAAGGGAATCTGAAATGACTTATTTTCCAACAATGCATTAAAAGCATTTCAGAAGTGTTGAAGGAATTTCTTCATGATTATTATTTTTCTAAGCAGATTGCAAATTCCGAATCTTGGCATTGATGAAAAGTATCAGAAAATATTTCAAAACTATGGTCATGACATAGAAACAGTCTGTAAGATCTACACTAGGCACAAGAAGGACCCTCCACTGGCTCGTAATCTGCCTCCAATAGCTGGTAAAATCTTGTGGGCACGCCACCTATTCCATAGGATCAAGGAGCCCATGGAGACTTTCCAGAGGTACCCGGCAATTCTGCAAACACCGGATGGCAAGCGCATAATCCACAATTACAACAAAGTAGCAAAAGTTCTTATGAAATTTGAGGTGATCTACCACAGGGAATGGCTTCAGCAGGTGAGCGAGCTGATTTGGATTTAGATATTCCTGAAATAAAAAATTAAAAAATGGTGGAATCCCTGGTTAGTAGCAGTAGTCAGGTATGCTAACCTATAGATTTACAATGCCTCTTAAGTGAGGGATGGAATTAGAAAAGGTACTTTACAACAAAGTGTTGCTATTAAAAAACCAGGGCCTGTAGTACCTGTAGGTGAATTTAGAAACAACTGAAAGACCTTCATTATAACTAAGAAGTTAGAAAGAAAAATATTTCTTATAAAAATGTGTCATGAATATCCAGTGGTAGGCTTAGCTGCCCCTCTGTCTCTGCCATATTCTCCTGACTCTTGTGCAAGATCATCACGTGTAGAGAAAAGAGTTTTGTCAGCTGGTTAGCTTAAGGTGAAAGCAGATACAAAGGTTTCCTCTGCTCTGGACAATACGAATTTGGTTTTTGAGTGATAATCCATTGGTATACTCTGTGAATGTTCCTGTAAAAAGCATCCGGTCTCAACAGATAATAGCATACTCAGTGCACAAATGGGCTTAGAGCCTGTTGTGGGTTAACCCTGATAGGCAGCTAAGCACCACACAAATGCTAGTTTACTTCCCCCCACGCATCCCCAGTGAGACAGGGAAGAAGAGAGGAAAAACAAAAGCAAGAAAACTCGTGGGTCAAGATAAGTTGTTTAGTTACTGAAGGAGAAGTGAAGGAAGGAAGAAAGAAAGAAAGAAAGGAAAGTGCTGCAGAAGCAGTCTTTCACCACATCCTGTGGGTTAACCAAAGTCTAACCAGTTCCAGAGCAAAGAGTGTCTAACCCCTTCAGCCCATGCCTTTCCCTTTTTATTGCTGAGCATGATGTTATATGGAATGTCCGTTTGCTTGTTTTGTAACATCCTTTTGTTATTTCATGACATCTGCCTGGTTTGGCCTCTCACAGCCTCTTGTGCACCCTCCAGCCCCAATCCCAGCCCCCAGTCTATTCACTCTAGGGGACAGAGTGAGAACAAGAGAAGGCCTTGATGCTGTGCAAACACTGTTCAACTGAAACATCAGTGTGTTATCAGCTTTGTTTTGATAACAAATCTGATGGCACCATACAAGCTGCTATGAAGAAAATTAACTCCAGTCGGAGAAAATTAACCCAGTCAGACCCAGTACAAAGTCATTTCATTTCCTATCAACCATTTTGTAAGGCAGTGTAAGAGACTGGAGAGATGGATGTCTCAAGACATTTTGGGGTGCATGTGTGTGGGCGAAGGGGCAGGTTGGGCCTTGCCCAGGTGAGGCAATGAACTGCCCCACACCGCCCTAGAGCCTGTATCCCAGCCCCACAGTGGCTGCCAATCCCTGGCACACCAGAGGCAATGCTCCACACCCACCGCTGGAGCCCCTAGCCCAGCTCCTGAGTGGCCAAATGACTGGAAGGGCCCAGGAAGGCTGAACACAAGGCAATCAGACATCTTGACCCTACCTCCTCTTGGAGTTTCTATATGAACACCACTAGAAGCTGGTAGCTGATAGCTATAAGTGTGCTTTTCTATATCTTTTCTGTCTTTCTTTATCTAATTCACTCTTCTTGGAGTTTCTTGAGTAACTTAAAATCAAATGGGCTTAGAGTTTGTGAAGCTGAATGGGCCAAGTAAGTGCTTTGAGAAGTGTTTTATATTGGTTGATTGTTGTACTAAACCTTTTACCAAAGTTCTCTGATTTTTCTGAAGTTGCCAGTAGACTCTTTTTTGTCGTTTTGATCTCTTGAGAATATCTTGTCGGTATTTCTCCCGTGCATCTAACTCCGAGTATATGAACAACCGTAAGCCCTTTTAACCTGCATCATTCCAAGTATACTGATGATAGTTTTCACTGCATTGTCTCAGCTATAAAGATTAAGGAGAATGTATGCTTCTTGTAGGGCTACATCTGTCCCCTTTGGCTAAATGATCTAGTGATCAGGTTTTCTGACGTGTACCCTGCCTTGATGAAGCAGCCAAGTACATTTGCCTTTAACCTTTTATATAACAACTATGAAATCCCAGGCATCTCCCCTGAACTGGTGCCTTTCTTTATGAGGTCTGAGTGATCCGTGATCTTATTCTAATCTGTGCTAGAAGGACCTGTCTGGTTTCTCCTATAGCAGAGTCAAATCCCACTTGGCAGCCATATAAACTTACCCTTTCCAATGTTATACTCATTAGATGGGAACAAAGGGAGGTGGATTTGAACAAAATTTCAGATTTTGAAACATACACACGTGCCTTGAAAATACATCAAAAGTATATCCGCTTTAACATCCATGCACTTGTCTACCTGGTAAGGCAAAAATATGTGACTACTGCTCATTAGCCTCATCTTTTGAGGCAAGAAGAGTGCACACGGGTGTGGACATGAGTGTCACAGAACACAAGGTGGAGCTCCTGCTCTACTCCTGAACAAAATTAAAACGAGACAGGGGCAAGTGTCCCGTGGGGAATACAAATGGAATACAAATAGGGCTGTAGCTCCTAATACTTCTTATTATTCTGTACAATGTAAATAGTTAAGCTTAGTGTCACTTTCTGATATTTCCAAATATTTTTTCGGCTCATTTTTCTGCTTGTTACTGGATGGTTACCACCTTGTTTATCCAGACATTTTTTTTAATAGCATAAGATTTAAGGCTGTTATTTTTTTGCTATAGAAAATGATGTTCAACTTGGACATATTAAAATAATAAAATACCTAGAAGTATAAAAGTTACTATAATCCTTTGACAGTGTAAGATTTGTGCCTTCAATATACCCCTTATTTCCATTACCAATGTCTGTTGCCTTAACAATGAAAATTGCATGAGAAGAAAACATAAATGGGAAAGTATGACTTGATAGTGGGAATAATTTTGAGTCTGAAGCTCAAAAAAGAATGCAGTAAGATTTGCTGTTGAACACTACAGAAAAAAAATCAGCTTCTATTTAAGGCAGTTGTGCTTTTTTTTTTTGAAGACTGATGATAGTGGGTAGACCATGACAACTTCATTGACAAAACTTGATTAGATGATTTGTTGAAAAATGCTGTGTAAAATGTCTTGATAGCACATGATATTGCTGAAGCAAGCAGTATACTCTACTATAGTTTAGACATTGAAAGGTGGTGCAAATTTTCTCTGTGTGTGTTCCATAAAAAAAGAAAAAAGCACACTGAAAGACATCAATAGGTTATGAAACTATTGCCTAAGAGTAAGTTCCATCTCAATGTAATGTGATACGTGAAATTTGAGGAGCGAATAAAGAACAATAAAATTACATCAGCAAAAGGACAACTGGGAAATAGGAATAACAGCAAAGTTTTTAATGTAGGAAAAATTTGCCTGCCTAAGGCAGGATAGCTTCTTGGTGTCAGCCAAATTTTCACTGTGGTGGTCTAAGAAATACCCTCCCTCCTACTCACATAGAGAACAAATGGTATTCTAATATTTAAATTAGGCAGTTAAACCAATTGTGTGATTATGCTTTCCTCTTAAGAATTAAAAAAAAAAAAATCTATAATCAACAGTAATTTTAGTATTTTAAAACATTTGTCCAGAGGTTGGATATAATTGGGAGTACCATTAAGACTGGAATGTGGTGTATCTGTCAGGTATTGGAAAACAAGTGAAAGGAGAAATGGGGATAAGTTTATTCAAAAGATATATGAAGAAGTTATCCAAGAATACTTTAAGTCATTGAGAAGGTTTTGTGCAGCCTTATTGCAGAATGTGCAATGAGCTCTAAGGAGATGAGGGTTAAGATGTAAGACAGTTGAAGTGAGAAATCCTATGGCTCTGATTTGATTTTTGGATTGTGGCACACAGCTTACAATATCCAAGACCCAACAGTAAGATATCTGTCAGATAGAGAGCAGTTTGATTGTTAAGCATTTGAGTACATACAGAATTTGCTAATAAATTTTCATTGGGGGTTCATACCATACCAATCTTTGTCAGCAGTACTTGATTTTAGTATGTGCCAAAGTGATATTTATGTCCAAACCAAAGTATTTTGTTGTAGTGGCTTGTTTGATCAGGAATGATGACTTTGTTTCCTGCAGATTGAATTAACTAAAAGAGGACTTCAGGGAACTCTTTTGGTAAAAGATCCAGAAACAGGAGAATTATTTGTGAATTTTGACCCTCAAATATTGACTTTAATCAGAGAAACAGATTGCATGATTCACATGTGCCTTGAAATTCCACCATTTGCAAGTGTTATTAAACAGCAGAGAGACTGGTACAAGAAGATTATCAACAATTTGCATGTGGGTATACTTTAATTATTTTATGTATGTGTAGTGTACGTTAAGCTATTGGGGTTCTATACATATGGAAGAGGAAAAATGAAGATCAACGATTATGCCCTAAGAAAACTTTTGCAAATCTCTTTTTTTATTTGTGTGACTGCCTTGAGGCACTTTTAAAAAGAAGTTCTTGGCTTTATGTTTTCTGTGATGTTACTACCCAGGTGCAAGTGTTTAGGGAAGCTCTGCAGAGTTTGGGACAGAGATGAGGATGGGGGGGAAAGGAGGCTGATGAGATGCCTCGTGCTGTTGCCTGCTTTCTAAATGATAAGCAATTTATCTCTCATCCAATAATGAAGTCAACATTGGACAGACTTTGTTTTGAGAGGATAGCTGGGAGGGGAACAGGTGGTCTGCCTTTAAAAAGTGTAAAGCATGCAGCGATTAGCAGCTTTTTTTTCCCAGCACTGTTGTTTTACACAGATGTCTGTGGAATAGTTTAAAAAAGGGAAGTTTTGGCTTCTCTTTCTCTTGTCTTTTAAATCCTTTGGATCATTTTATCTGCTTGTGAACACACAAGATTCTTGATGACTCAAGATGAGGATTCAAAGATAGGTGTCCAGAAAACTATAGATTTAAAGGACTACCTGAGTCTGAAATGAAAAAAAAGAAAATCAAATAAAGTCATACAGTTTTTGCAAAACATGTGAAACTAGACCAGTGGGTGAAAGATGCATTAGAAAGCAAATAGTATATTAAAGTTCTGGTAAGGCTGGTCTTATTAGAACTCCTGGAAAGTTCACTTAGATGTGTTTTTTCTCTTGGTCTTCTTGCCTTCTATAACACCCATTTAGAGACTGAAATTTGCAAACTCTTTCTGTCATAGTTTAAGACCGGTAGGCAGCTAAGCATCACACAGTTGCTCCCTTACTCCCCTCAGTGGGATGGGGGAGAGAATCTGAAGGTTAAAGTAGAAAATGTGAGCTGAGATAAAGACAGGTTAATAGGGAAGGCAAAAGCTGCATGCATAAGGAAAGCAAAATGAGGAATTAATTTACTACTTCTCATTGGCCGACTGGTGTTTTACCATCTCCAGGAAAACAAGGCAGTATCACAGCTACTTGGGAAGACAAATACCATAGCTCTGAGTGTCCCCCTCCCTCCTTCTTTCCTCAGCTTTCATTTTTAAGCATGATGCCATAGGTATGAGATGCCGTTAGTCAGTTGGGGTCCTGGCTGTGTTCCTTCCCAGCTTCTCGTGTGCCCCCAGTCATCAGCAAGGGAGTGTGAGAAGCAGAAAAGGAATCAGTGCTGTGTGAGCACTGTTTAGCAATACCCAAACCACTGGTCTGTTATCAACACTGTTTTGGTCACAAATCTGAAACATGGCATCATGTGAGCCACTGTGAAAGAAATGAACTCCATCACAGAACCAGTGCAATCAATCTACAAAGATTGATTTCTGTGTGAAGTAATACTTGTATTGCTATAAAGAGCAACAAATAGTGAACTTCTGCAAAAAATAATGAAAACCTTTCTCAAACAATTGATTGTAATTTTGTAAGACTTTCAGTAATGTACATCCAGATGAATTTGCTTAGGTTAGATTATCATAAATATACGTGTATGTGAAGAGGTTCAAATCAATGTATATTAACTAATATTTTCATTCTCCATTTATTTCAGGTGATGCTGGCAGAATACAAAAGAATTAAACGAAAAATACAACACCCTATTGAACAACTGATGGCTCCTCGATTAGCCAGTGTAGATGATGCTATCCAGCCAGGTCTCTTGTTAGTGACCTGGACATCTTTGAATATTGAGAAATACATTAATACAGTTTTTTATAAGCTAGGTAGGTCACTTGCCTCCTTCTATTAACTTCTGATTATTTTTAATACAAATGCAAGTTGTATTATAAGCTTACAGTTCTTTACATGATTTGCACTTAATTGATTTGTACACGAACGATACCAGAATTTTCACCTGTCCCATATTTACTGAAACATTTGTTTTATAACACCACTCTCTTCTGGTCTCATGTGTTTGTCAAACTTTTATTAACATAGATGTTAGGCAGTTGGGATTACACTAAGTGTAGAGTACTGTGCAAAAGGTCCAGTGTATTCTGAATTTAAAGAATGATAGTTACTTCTAAAAAGGGCTCCTAGGTTTCAGACTCTTCCTAGTCCTGCCTTTTGTTTCTATGATGTACAAAACTAGTTCTCAGAGAATAATATGTTGACTCAGTTGGCAATGTCATTGCTCAATAGCATTTCATATTAATCTTTTTTAAAGAGACTGGTGTTAAAAAAAAACTAATGCACACACATCTTGGACAACAGCTTTAGAAAACAGATGAGCTTGTAGTCTTTTCAAAAGATTATCACAAGGTTGCACTGAGATGTGTATTGTTTCTGGAGACACAAAATTCCTTTTACTTCAGCTTAATTATTAGAGCAAACAGATTTTGTTTCTTGAAATTGAGTAAGTAGTTAAAGTGGAAATTTTCTTTAGTTGAAATGACAAATTAAAGTGCATTTTGGACACTAGCCTGACATTATGCTCAATTTAATTTTGAATAATACAAGTAGTTTGAGTCTGGAACAGACACTTTTGTGCTATTCCAGTTTCAGCATTGAGAACAGATTGCTATTAAACTGTGAAAATTCTAGTGATTGTTTTCTGTTAACTATCGTTTGGCTTCTAACATTTGTTTGAAGCATAGAGATTTTATTTGTTGAAAGTTTCTGTTGCTAGCAGGTTCTCCAAGTTGTAACTAGTTCAAGCTATAGGAGAAGGTGAAATATTCTTGGCCCACAATTAAGTGTTAATGCCTTTGTGATTGAAATACATATCCTTTAAGTTAATCTTATGTATATTTATACTATATTTTATATATAATATAAATAGTTATATATATTTATGCAATAGATTATATTTATATAATAGTTGTCTTTTAGCATGTAGATAGCATATGCTAGGTGAGCATGTGTTATGCAAAAAGTCAATTATGATTTCTGTGGTGAAGCTTGCCATAAAAGTTTAGGTGTTTGAAGTAAACTGGTTAAGGTGTAGAAGTCATATACAATTGAATATGATAGTTTGTTGAAGTAAAAAGTTAAACAGGACTCTGCAAAGACTATTGCTTCAAACTTTTAAGCTTGTCTTGAATCTTCTGTTTGCTTCAAAAGCTGGGCTGGAGTTATTGCTTGATCGGGTGAATGACTTGGTTGAATTTCGTATTGATGCTGTCCTTCAAGAAATGAATAGAGTGCCACTCTGTAAGTTGCCAGACGATGAACCACTGAGCTGTGAGGAATTTCTCCAAAAGACTAAGGTTAGTAGATAAAAGTTTCATGAAAAAGAGATTGATGACTTTTGAATTAAGATATCTTTCTTTTTTATGAGATAAAGAATTCTGAATGCAGAATTAATGAAGCATGCATGGGATATGCATGGACATTCCCCACTTGCTTGGCTGGGACCTTAAAAAACAACAGAAGTACCAAATGCAAAGAGATCTGAGCTGAGATGTTCCTTTCTGAGCTTATTAATGTCAAGCCAACTACTGTATGATATTTCCTTTATGCTTTGATGTCATTCAAGTGTTTTACCTCTATGACAGTATATTTTTTTGTCATTGTTCCTGTTTAAATATGGGAGTTCTCCAGCAGTTGCCTAAGGAGAGTAAATGCTATGGAAAGGATTGTGTGATGGGTATCTCAAGCTATCCTGAGTTGGTAATGGGATGTGTAAAATAGATGTGCAGAAGTACCTGGCTGAAGCTGTTCTGGGGAAAGACCCTACCTTCACCCCATCAAAATACTTTTATGTTGAGGATAATTAACCATAAACATGTAAATTGTTGGATAGAAAGCTGATTAAGATCATAATAAAATTACATGTCAGAATAATTTTATGAAGCAGTAGTAAGGTATTCTTGCATTTTAGGTTATAATGTCTAATGTGTTTTCTCCTGAAATAAACTTTGATTTGGTAAAGATTGTAGAAAATCAAGTAGATTATCCCCATCCGTGATCTCTTGTAGCACTAACTATTACAAATGAATGTTTTGATTTTCTTAGCGTATTTAACTCTTTGGCCTTTTATCTTTTGGCCATTGTAACAGCTCACCTTGTCATTAAATACAGAATAAAAATTTATAATAGTATTATATGGAATGAGTAGTAGTTTGTAAGCCTCGCAATCCATAGTTGTTTTTTCGTTGATCCTGCTGCTGCCTTCCTGATTGGGCAGGTACTAAAATGTATATTCACTAAGGTAAAAATGTGAGTATGAGCAAAAAAATTTCTCTGCACTATATGATAACTTGAAAACTTGAACTGCTACACAGCGATTACACACCTAGCAATTACAACAGCCAATTGCTTTGAGTTAGCAGAGGAAGTGGTATAAGAACCTCAGTTATGGGTACAATGAAAATAGTAACAGTTTGTGAGCTTATTGTAATTTTTAATTAGAGAGGACTAGAAATAATTTCTGTCACCTAACAGGTGTCTTTAAGTTTCTAAAATAAATTGCTGCAACAAAAATAATTACCCAGTGGAAAAATCCCAGAGTACTTTGTTTAGTGGTTGCTGTGATACTGCAAATCACATCTGCCTTGTCTCTCAACTCAGCAGAATCACTAGGAAGGCCAAAGATTATGTCTTAAAACTTGGAAATTACTTATATTTGCCAATGGCTGAATATTTCCAATTATTGATTTTTAATTAAATAAAAATAGCTATGATTAAGCTGAAAGAAATATAAGACAACAAAGAAGAAAAAAAGTGAAAGGCCATTATAGGTAAAAATTATAGTTAGCTGAAGCATACTTGATCAATTTAATCATAAGTATTAGACAAAAAAGATGCACAATACTGTGATATATTTCTGAATTTTATTTAATCTCATTCTTTGATTTCTTCTCTCTCCAGTTGATAATTTTTGTGTTTATTCTAATAATAAATACAGCTTGTATAGATTTTATCTTCTACTTAGCTGTAAATGGGAAATATGATGGGATAATACTCATTATGGCACAGTCAATTAATGTAAAATAGCAATGATTAAAAGAAGTGTTGAATCTCCCATATCTACAACGTAAAGTTAAGAAAATTAAGAAGCACTTGATTTTGGGAGCCTTTTAGTGGAACTAGGCTTTATAAACATTGATTCATGATATTAACTACAGATGAATCATGTGATTTAAAAAACAAGCCAAAGCAATACTGAAAGACATTTATGATATCTTGTCAACACTAAATAGTTTGGAACAAATGAATTTGAAATTAATGTTGTATATTGATCTTCTCTTTCACAAATCTTAGGCTTTGACATTTGTGTTAGTAAAGGCTCCTCTGACCATGAAATTGATGTGAGAACTGTGATGATAAGAACATATCTTTGTTTTGGTTTGATAACAGGAGCTTTGTATAAAAGGTTCTTGGACTTTACACTTAAAAAGCTCACTGGTGGAAGATGCTGCTAATGATCTGATTAACATGTTACTTGACACCGAGGTACAGGTCAGTAAAGAAGATGAGAAGTCAGTTGTAACCAGTGGTGAAAAAAGGGTCAAAAATACAGGTAAGAAGACAGTATTATATTGTATTTCTTGGTGTTTGTTTCTTTTTCATGCTGATAGTATGTGTTGGGGGCTATTGTACCTTAGGTGACTGAAGTACTGAAGAGTATTTAATGTCTAAAGAGTTTTCTTTGAATTTGCCCAGATAATGGATAATTTAACAATCATTTATCCTCTACCAAATGGGTCAATATTATTAATCTGACTTTCACGTTGAAAAGTTGGTGCCATAGAAGCAGCTCCTTACTAGTCTTGGTTAATTGCTGGACTTCCAGGAGAAATAGAATACGAAATAATATCTAAGTTTTGATGATAATCGTGCCAGTTTGTAATGAGGGGGAAGGCAGATAGAAATAAGAGGACTGTTACGTTGAGGTGCAGATTACAAATGAGTAATTCTGCACTTCTTTAAAATTATTTCAGACACCTGTGGAGGTGTTTCTTTATTGTATTTTCAAGTCCCTTAAGTCAAGTTAACTAACTACATTTACGATGTTGTAGCAGAAGAGGAAAGAAGATTAAAAAGTTTGACTTCCTCACAAACTTCCAGTGAGATGTGGGCTGGCCTGTCTCCTACAGCCAAGAGGAAGAAAATGGATTTAGAAAAGTTAGAGGAAGAAGCCAACGACCTGCTTTCTTACTTCAATAATCGTAACATTGATGCCCTTTTGAAAGTCACTCGACACACTCTGGAGACCATCCGCAAGCGCATTCATGCATCTTCCACCATCAGCTTCTTAGGTGGTCGCATTGCAGTACATTGCTTTCTTAGGCTATGTAAAGAAATACATAAATGTAATATCTATAACTGTATAAAAAAGAGTCACAAGTGTAAAAGAGAGGAAAACACAGGGAGTTTGACTAAGCTGTCTTGTTAAATTACAATTCATAACATCATATATTTTCCAAAGGTATTTTTTTCTTGTGACAATAGGAAAATGTCATTGTAATGGTGTTTCTCTTAGGACTGACTGTACTATTCTGAAGGTGGATATTATATTTGGAGCTAGACTTGATAAGTTTTTGATAAGACCTTGATAACTTGATAAGTTATCAATTAAGTTATAAGTTGTCAATTATTAACTTGACAAGTTAAGACCTTGATAACTTGACAAGACCTGTTTGACCTTGGTTTTTACACGAACCTGTATGAGAAAAATTAGAGAAAGAGGTGTGTTTTATTTCCCTTACTAATCACCTTCAGATATTTCTATACATAGTGATGGAACACTCTTTTGTAGTGTTCTATTGCTACATGCCTTTAAGAAACAAATATAAAGGGAGTTGTCTTTGGTGTGTATAGCATGTAAGGCATACAACACTATGGGATTCTAAGAAGGTTCTGTGCTGCATTTAATATGTTAACTGGGAGTACAAGCCAGATAACAAAACTGTCTGCTGAACAGAGTTTAGCTGCACAGAACAAGCTGAAGAGGAGCTTCATGGAGAAAAATAGCTTGGCACTTTTCGCTTGTGCTCCTGTAGAGTTTAGCAGTACGACTTATAAATTACTCAGGAATCTTTTTTCCCTTCAGAAATTACACTCAATGCTCTACACTAGGAGATATATATTCTGGTTTATATCAAAACAATGCCTCCTTTGATATCTTAAAAAAATGTGAACAACCTTTTTGTTTTGTCTATGGTTTTTGTCTTTCATTTAGAAAATCACAGTACTTCTAAGGAGAAAAAAGGTGCTTGTCCTATAATTAGGACTAGTATTAACCTATCTATCCCTAGTATCATCATGACACCCTCTTTGGATGACGTACAGCAGACACTTAATAAAGCTGTAGATAATATTGTGAAAGTAATGAAAGGAGTTCGACAGTGGAGTAAGGAGAGGATATCCAAGGTTAGTGTCTTTAACAGCCTTACTTAGAACTAATGTTTCAAAACTGCTGCAAATAAAAAATATATGTTGTTTTTTCTTCAGAAGAAAATGTTAGAGAGAAAAATTGTTCTGCTGCAGTGTGGGAGTAGAGACAGCGATTCTGATGATGGAATGAAAGAGAGTGGAAGGAAAAACATATATGGTAATGATAAACTCTGACATCACTAAATTTGAATGTTAGGTAAATGTGATTTATACAAAAAGTGTTCAAAGGTATTGATTACAAAATACATCAAAAACAGTGGACTTGAAAGATTTTAAACTACCTCACAGATTTTAAACAACCGCAAAGAAGAAACCTCTTTCTAATTAGAAACTTGGTTTGCCACTTGTGTGGATTTGACAAAAGGGGTTTTTTTTTGTGCTTCTTGAAGACTTGTACTGCTTTGGCTTCTATCTGTGGCATGTGGAAAGCTATTAGGGTGCCAGCTTGGGCTGTGTAAAAAACAATTCTAGTCACTATTGCTACACAAAAATCTTTCATGATTTGGCAATGTCCTTTGTAACTTGGCACGTTCAAATGACATCTTAAAAATTGTGCTGAAATTGCTTTAAGAAGAGTAAGTTGAATTTACACAAAACCTGGTATTGAATAGAAATGTTTATATGAATTGCAACATTGGTGGAGAGAGGATTGTGTAGAAGATTGAATAGACTAGAATTTTTAAAATAATTTTTATTTAATCTGCTTTGTGATCAGATATTAAGTTACTGAAAGCATTAGTTCAAGAAAATTAAGATGGTATCTTTGGTTGCTGGGTTTTTCTTCTCTGAAGTGGTTTAAAATCAAGCCAAGTTGATTGTTTTACATTGTACTCGAGATACTTAAAAATATACATGTGAGTCATTTTAGGTGAGCTCTCTCTTAATACACCTAAAAAGTAGGACAGTAACACTTGAACTGGTTAAGAAGTTAAATTAGTAATTTAAAACTAAGAATTCTGCTTGCAAGAGATGAAATAAAAAATGATGGTAAACTCAAACTTGTGGATATTTCCTAACTGACTGACCTTCCTTTTATCTTTTATTTGTGTTTGGGGACTGGCTATGGTCATCTCTTCAGAGTTAATTTGTATTTCAAATTGCCAGTTGTGGGGTATTTCAGAAAATAAAAATGCTCAGTGCTGATATATAAGTAAGTAAATGTGGATATGTAAGTAAATGCAGATATATAAGTAAATCACTTGGGTGAGGTGATAAACAGGATACAGGATAAACCATGTGGAGGGGTGAGAGAAAAGGAAAGATTATGTTGGAAAGACTGGAGTGGAACTTGTTCCAAATTTGACACAGTACCTAGATGAGGCAATATAGACATGTTTATGACTTTACATTGGCCTCCTAGACTTCTAGTTGCCTTTTTGGTTAATAAAAACACCTGACTTTAAAATGTATGCTTATTGAAAAAAATGTCATTAGATTTTGTCTGTAGGAAGTTACTTGTCCTAAACCTGCTTTTGTATTTGAATCTGCTTTTATAGAGAGTGTATCAGATGCAGCATCACTCAGTTCATCTGATCTGGTGCAAAGCCAGAACTACTTCAAGGATGTTTCAGAGAACAAAGAAATTATTAAATTAGTATCTTTACTCAGCAGTGCTATCAATTCTACAAAAAGGGTAAGACAATTGAGATGTTAATATCACTATTCAAGGGATATTAATGTATTACTTTTAATATCCTTGGTTAATAAGGGTAGGCATTTAAAGCTGTGATTAAACGTAATAAAGAAAAAGTGTAGGACGGTGGATGGAAAACACGTGGCTGAAAATTTGCAAATATGCTTTATAAATGTAACATGGATTAAGTGTACTCTGTTTCAAAATATGAGGTTTTGAATATTGCACAAATTAAAACATCATAAAAAACTCTAGGCGTCGTTGAGTTGTGTGTAGCTAATGAAGCCAGCATGATTTCTGCCCCATTATGAAGAGGTTATGAAGGTTTTCAGAACAAAACTGGTGGTCAGATTGACATTTGTAAAGTGCTGCATAGGATTTGCTAGTGTAGGTTATGATTTAGCTTAAAGGATATGCATATCTTCTTTGCCTTGTTCTTATGCTATGCACTCTTTAGTAAACTCTGTGTATGGAATTGTTATTTCCTTAGGGAGCTCTGCATCAGTTTCTTCTGGGGCTGGTCCAGCCTTGTAAGAGTCTTGCCATGCGAAAATCTTTGACTCAAGGCCTTGTAACTTCAGTGGTGCTAAAGCATAACTACCAGGCTGCTGCTGAGCAGTTGATAATGGTGGATAGTTATTGTGGTATTTTGGTACTCGATACTTTGTAATATTTTAAATTTCCATCACTTAGAAGGCTTTAAATGCCTCCATGCACTATATTTATCATGTCATGATGTGGATTATCTCTCTTAGCAGTCATCTCTCATTTACTTGTTTAATTAGGTGTGGTGATGATTTAACTTTCTCACATTTTTCTGAACTCCTGAGAGCCGGAAAAATAATTTTCTTGCACACTTGTTAACTGATATTCAAACCAAAGAGACCTGAATTGAGTGTAAAAATTACTGTTAAAAAAAAAATTGCCTCACAGCTTCATTATTTGAGAAAGTTCTTGTTATGTTGGGCCTTGGAGCTCAGGTTTCAGTTGCTAGCCCAATAAATGGTAGGGAAGGACAAGTGTGCTGCATTCTGGTTTTAAACTTTACTGCCCACCGATTTCTATGATTTTATTGACTGAAGAATCACTTAACTGGTGAGTGTTTAAACTGAACTGACAAACTGAATGTGATTAACATACAGTTTCTGACACGACTTGTAAACAGTACTGGAACTTGCTTTAGCATAAATTTACCAGCGGCCTTTTGTTTAGTGAGGTGATTCAACCTGCTCCACTATGGAGTTCTTAGTGTACTCTAATGAGCAGCTGCTAAGAAATTATATATACGCTATACATGTGATGCTGAGAATCTTTCTTTGAACTTGTAATGTCTTTCAGGAGGTTCTTACAGCTTTGGAGAGTTTTAGTTGTTACCACCATATATGGCAGAGGGACAAGGAGGAAACCATTGATAAATTAATGATGGGAAACCCATTACTCTCTGAATTTGAATCTGAAATTCTGCATTTCCAAGACTTGGACCTGAAAATCAGTTCAGAGCCTGAATACATCTGCGTGGGAGCTATTGCACTGTACACTGGTAGAGTTCAGCTTCTCTCCAGAGACGTATACTTTCCGACTCCAGTAGGAAGGAGAGATGCAACTTCGTTTTGGATGGGTGAACTAGGTTAAAATGGAAAGGAGAAAGACAGAAGGGCTGTTTGCTGTTTTGGCTGTAAATGCATGCAAACAAAACACTAACACAGGAATATCTGTGAGGCTCAGCTGGAGATTAGTACTCCACCTGGATACCTATGCTCACTTATGGGGTGAATGGTAGATGTTTGCCTATCCTTCTGTCACTGATTCCCAGGGGTACATATTTCATGGGAGTAAGATAGTAAGTATATGTTGCTTTTCTCCCTGCCTGGCTGCATGCAATGAGACAGCTGAAATCCTTTCTATTTAACAGTTACTTGATTCCACTGATGCTACAGATAAAACTTCTAAAAGTTAAGTGTTGATGGACCACTTGGTTTCATTAAATGTTAGATCTAACTTTGTTTCTTTAGCTTTCATAATCAGACTCTTAATTTCCTTCCCACATCATTTTTTTAAAGATTAATTTTTGAAAAGATTTTAGGCTTAGATGAGAATATTAACCAATTCGTTAGTGATGTATAGGACAGAAATTTGTATAACGATATATGAACCACATGACAAGTATGGAGTCCAGCCTCACCTTTCCAGTAGGTACATCCTAAAAAATATCTGCGATATCTAATATCTATTAATTGTTCAATGTTTTTAAATTATCTTTCCAGTAGAAAAGATGATAAATTCTGAGAAGATTAGGAGGAAAGAAATCGTGAATTGCAAGCAATTTTATAAACCATTTCAAGGTGTCCACGTGACTTCATCCTCTCTGTATGTGAATGGTTAGACTGAAAAACCAGAACTGGCACCAAAGAGAACACATGTAACAAAAATGATTAAAAGTGCATCTTAAAAACGATCTACAATATCTAATATCTATTAATTGTTCAATGTTTTTAGCTGATCTGAAGCTAGCATTGAGTTCAGAAACCAAAGCCTGGATGACTTTGCTGGGTTGTCATTGTAATAAGAAGTACCGAACAGAGATGGAAGCAATTTTGACTTTTATAGAGGAAACTGGCAAGAAGTTAAATCGCAGCATCGTGGACCTGGATGATATCAGAATAGCCATGTCAGCTTTAAAAGAGATCAGAGAACTACAGATCTCTATAGACTCTCAAATTGGGCCCATTGAGGTAGCTAGTGGGAATATTGCATGTATGGGTACCGTTTCAAGAGAGTGGTTATTTTCTGGGTTAAAGCTTAACAATGCACTTTGAAATGGTATGATTTAATATGTGTTGAATGTTGAGTGACAGACCTGTTGTGTTCCTGGAAACCTTTTTGTGTGAAATTCTGATTTGGGCAAATGTAAACTTGCTGAGATGAGAGGTTGTTTAGTGAACAGCGCAGAAATTGAGTGATGTAGGTAAGAGAAAGATGAGAATACAGATATTTAATGCAAGAAATCTTTTCATACTTTGTGGAAGAAGTCTGTGTATGAAAAGGAATGAGATTCTTAAAGTTTGGTTTTTTTTTAGCTGAGCCTACAGAGGAGTAAAAGGCTAATGTTAAGTAGACTATATGAGATTAATTGATTTAATCAGCTAGGCCATAGGTTAAAATAAACAAAAGCAAGTGACTTCCTTAAAGAAATTAATGTGATAGAATGCATGTACTGAACATCTAACAAATGGCAGAATTAAAAACACATGGTTTTGCATTCCTGACCAGAGTATGTATTTAAGAATGGTATAGCTGGCAAAATACACCATTGATTAGTGGTTCAGTGGAATTCTTTTTTCCTAAGACATGTTCATGATTCCTGATTGCCCATAATTTCTTTATAAGCTTCCAATTCTGCAAGCAGGAGCCTCTAGTCCCTAGGCACAGGAAGTGATGCTTCAGGTTTTTGAAAGGGAGGTTGATGTATTTTCCACGTAGTGGCATGGTAGACTGATAGTTATGTTTCCATTTTTGCAATTTGCCTGCAATTTGATCAAACTGGAAAAAATAAATGGAAATAATTTCACTTTGTACAAAAATTTTCAAATGAAACTGTTATGCCACAGATTCATTGCTACCCTCCCCTGTGCTAATTTACAGTAAATGAATTTCAGTTGTGTTTTTGTGAAACTTCACTAAGGGTTTTCAGTATGTGGACTGTTTGTATGTTGGTGATGCAATTGGAAATCAATGCTTTGAGAATATAAAATTCTGATGTTTCTTCCAGTATGGTATTGGTTTGCCAAATTTTGATAATGGCTATGCAAAAAGAACAGTTTCTTTTTCTAACAAATCATTCTCTGTTCTTAAAAATTTAAAATGTTAGTATACATATATGTATATAAAGTTAACTGAAGTTACCGTTTTATGTATCTTGATCCAACCTCCTGGCAGGAATCATATGCTATGTTGAACAAATACAATCTCCTTGTTGCCAAGGAAGAGACAGAGAAGGTGGACACTTTGCACTACACTTGGGAAAAACTGCTAATCCGTGCAAATGAAGTGCAGAATGAGCTTGTTGCTTTGCAGCCAAACTTCAGGGGAGAGCTTATTAGTGCTGTGAAGACTTTTACTGAAGACTGTGCACAGTTCTATTTGGATTATGATCAGGCAAGTGTTTCTATTTTATCATATAAGAGAAATTTTTAAGGAGCAGTGGGAGCATGGAAAGGTTTTTGGATTTGACTATGGGATTAATGGGATGGGCCTCTACTGCTGAGTAGGTCTATTCTTGTTAAAGTGGTGTTTGAGTTTTGGTGTGGGGCAGGCTTTGGTTAATGTTTTGTATGTGACTGAAGTATTTAATGCTGGTAATCTGTTCTTAGAGATTAAGAATTGAGATATTTAAGGTTTATGAAAAACAGCTAGTTAACATGAGCAAATGTGAAGACTAGGATTAATGAGAAATTATGTTAGAAAGTAAGAAGAGTTTTCTGATGCTGGATATATGTACAAGTGACTTAAACTCTTATCTTCTTTTTCATTAGAATATATATGAGTGAACCTGAACTAGTCTTGTTATCTTTTAAGTAATGCTGACTTTTACTCAAAAAAGGAGCTATGATTGCCTAGATTTACAGTGTAAAGAATATTTCTGCATTAAAAAGACAATTCATTGCTTTCCTTGGTTTTGTTTGTTTGTTTGGTTGGGGTTTTTTTAATCCTTTTTAAAAAGTGCTTGTTCTAATAGGTTAACAGTCATCTCTTGGTTCAGTTGTTATCTTATGTGGGGAGGAGATCTGGAGGCTGCAAAAATGTTTGAGGTTAGCATTTAGATGATGCTGATGAGAAATAAGTTGTGGTTATTCTCACCCTCTAAATTCACTTTGTTGGTTTTTTTTGTTTGTTTTTTTTTTTTTTT
>VZRJ01002420.1:659741-813667 GCA_013397565.1 Ptilonorhynchus violaceus
TTTTTTTTTTTTTTTTTTTTTCCTTTTAGAATGGACCAATGGTGGTTGGTTTAACACCTCAAGAAGCCAGTGACAGGCTTACTATATTCCAGGTACTGTTAATTCTAAGATGTAATTTAATACTTATTACAAGTGAGCTAACACCTAAAGGTTCTGAGAATGAATCTAACTAGTTGAATAAATTTTCATTGATACATAGGGTTTATGATTTGGCAAAGTCTGTTTTAACTTAGTGAAAGCTAAGTTGGAATTCTTCTATGCATTTGCAAGGAATGCTGTTTAAATCAAGATTTTTGTGGAGTTAAGAGAAAGGGTGCATAGATAATTACTAATGATTACTAGATACAAATATCCTGACGAGAGCCTTCTCACAAGTTTATTGTATTTGGCTATAAGCTATTCTTGTGTTCATTCTTGTGTTTATTTTTTGGTTTTCTTTTTTTGTTTGTTTTTGTTTGCCTTTTTTTTGTTTTCCTTCCCCCAATAGAATTAAAGGTTTCTGCTTAAACTAACAATTTTCCCTGTTGAAATTTGTCTTTGTATCATGATTAATATCGGTTTCTGCAGTGACAACTTTTAATGCTTTTCCTTTTCCCATACTATTCATTTGACTTCCCTGAGTTTATTGCATTTGACAATTAAATTATGTTTTTCTTTGCTGCTTTAATGGTAGTAATTCTTACTTCAACATTCAATAAAAGATTTGCACAGCATACTTGGAGAGGTAGAATTTGTTGTATCCACCTTTCTTTGCTCTGTGTGTCATGCTTCACCTCTTTCAAGTGCAATCTTAACATTTATTGTTCTGTCACTGTGTCACATGAAGTAAATGGCTTTCCTGTCAGCTTCTAAAGATGTGCCTCCAAGCTAAATAAAAGTTACTTTTCTCATGAAAATTGTTGACAAAACTATTGACACTGTAAGCTGTTACTATCTCTGTATATCTTTCTATTATTTCCTAAATTTTAGTCTCTAATGCGGCTCTAATCATAATGTCAGATCTTGACTATTTAGTTATTTAATTTTGTTTAATCTTTCTTTCTTAGAATCGATGTGATAATCTCCTTCGGAAGTATATTACTTGTACAGGTGGGGAAGATCTTTTTGGTTTGCCAGTTACTCAGTATCCTCAACTGCTTGAAATAAAGAAACAGCTGAACCTGTTACAGAAACTCTATCATCTGTATAACACTGTCATTGACACAATCAGTGGCTACTATGATATTCTTTGGTCAGAATTAGACATTGAAAAAATTAACAGTGAACTTCTGGGGTTTCAGAACAGGTGAGAAACTGCTGCTGGGGTGAAGTTCCCTAAAGCACTTTTGTTACTTTTTGAATATGATTATAATTGGTTAGCACCAATAATCATATATGAGCATGTATTTGTTTCTTGAAACATGAAAAATGTGAATTTAAATTGAAAAATATATCCATTACCAACATCATAAAATCAAAGAACCAGTTTAGATTATAAATGCTGAGCATTATTGTTCCTTAAACAGATTCTTGGTTAACTTTTTAAATGAGCTTGGACTATATGTTGAAATTGTTATTTATTTTGTTCATGAAGGAAAGTTTCACTTTTTTGTTGTAGTATTATTATTCGTGAGAGACAGATTTACCCTAGATGTCAAAGGCAAGTTAGTGAATTGCTGAATAGTTCTTCTACAAAATGGGTTGTATTGCATGCATAGAAGTTGAACTGTTCATCAAACCAGGAATCAAACAATTTAAAGAATTAAACCCTGAGGAACAGGGTTTTTCTAGAGCTCAGAGCAGTCCACAGCGTGAGCCTCACCAAAAGATGAAATCAAGATGTAAACTGGTTCAACTGGTTTTGAAGATTGCTTGCACAGAGAGTACAGAATTATGCAGCTATACTTCTTAAGGGGAGCCTGTAGGTGCCTACCAGCTATCAGTCATTAAAATAGACTGAAAACAGATTTTTTCACAAGGAGAATCACATACAGAAGCTCCAAATTACAGGTAACCTGAATTTGGAAAGTGTATGTTCTGCTGTTAAAACCATATACTGTGGCTTTAAAGAAAGAATATTTGAAATTTTTTGAAAAATCTTGCTTTATCTCAACATAGGTGCCGTAAGCTCCCTCGTGCTGTAAAGGAATGGCAGGCCTTTTTTGACCTAAAGAAGACCATAGAGGACTTCAGTGAATGTTGCCCATTGCTTGAGCATATGTCGAGTAAAGCGATGATGCCACGGCACTGGAAGCAGATTACAGATCTCACTGAACACAGATTAGATGTGGAGAGTGAAACATTCAAACTGAGGAATATAATGGAAGCTCCACTATTAAAATATAAAGAGGAAATAGAGGTATTGTGAAGGAAGAAACATGAATACATGAAACAAAAAAGTCTGCTTGAATAATACAGGAGTAACAGTAGCAAGAAGAAAATCAAAACATTGCTATAGAAAGAACAGAGAAATGTACTATCACTTCAGTTTTTTGTATAAAATGACGACACAAATATATTGTGGTGTCAACTTCTTTTTTTAAAATCATGTAACTTGGCCTAGGAGTTAATTTGTGAGGGTGCCTTGCTTTGTGACATTAAAGATATGAAAAGTAATCACCATTATTATTTTATTCCCCCCAGAGTTGATTATATCATGATGTCGTATGCAGATTATTAGCTATGGTGTTTGTATATCTGTAGATCTTCCCACTAAATAGTTGCTCATGAGCCTTACAGAGGGTTAAAGGAAATAAGAGATACATTTGTGTACTGGAGACTTGAAGCATTCATAGATTGTTTTGGCATCCTGTTTATTTAAAAGGATATCTGCATAAGTGCTGTGAAGGAGAGAGACATTGAGCAGAAGTTAAAACAAGTGACAGCTGAATGGGATAACAAAACCTTTATCTTCACAAACTTTAAAACTCGTGGGGAACTTCTTTTAAGAGGTGACAGCACGTCAGAAACAATTGCTGCCCTGGAGGACAGCTTGATGATTCTTGGTTCTCTCATGAGTAACAGGTAACAGAAAAGGGAGGGAGGGAGTGGGGGGAGAGTTAAAAATATTAGCAAAAGGCTTTGTTTTAGTGAACAAATCTATCACAGAAGAGAAGGTAAACATTTAAATAAAACCTAAGAGCTTGTTTGTCCTTGAACTGTTCATGGGCTAGTTCTTATTGTATCTAGTGTATCCCTCCAATAAGTTCTGGGCCCCTCAGTTTAGGAAGGACTTTGAGACACTTAAATGCATCCAGAGGAGGGCAGCAAGGCTGGTGAGGGGCTTGGAACACAAGCCCTATGAGGAACGACTGAGGGAGCTGGGGTTGTTTAGCCTGGAGAAGAGGAGGCTCAGAGGTGACCTTATCACTCCGTACAACTTCCTGAAAGGTGGCTGTAGTCAGGTGGGGGTTGGTCTCTTTCTCCAAGCAGCAACTGACAGAATGAGAGGACACAGTCTTAAGCTGCGCCGGGGAAATATAGGCTGGATATTGGGAAAAAGTTTTTCATGGAAAGAGTGGTGAAGTACTGGAATTGTCTGCCTGGGGAGGTGGTGGAGTCACCATCCTTGGATGTGTTTAAAAAAAGATTGGATGTGGCACTCAGTGCCATGGTTTAGTTGAGGTGTTAGGGCATGGGTTGGACATGATGATCTTGAAGGTCTCTTCCAACCTGGTGATTCTGTGATTCTGTGAGTAATATGCTGCTTTTCGAGAGTCTTGTTTTCGTCTTGAAATAAAGCAAATGTATTTTTTTATTTTATTTTATTGTAGATACAATTCACCCTTCAAGACTCAGATTCAGAAATGGGTGCACTATCTTTCCAACACAACGGATATCATTGAGAACTGGCTGACTGTGCAGAACTTGTGGATTTATTTAGAAGCTGTTTTTATTGGTGGTGACATAGCAAAGCAGCTTCCAAAGGTTTCTAGACATGCCTTTTTTCAGTTTGCTTATCTGCATTTTAAGAATAAAACTTAACTCTGATGTCATAATTGATGCAGTAACATAAACTTAATTTCTTTTGGTACTTAAAAAACAGGTCTTGCTGAGAAATTAGGTAAGCAGTGCCAATGGAAACTATGGTGTGAGAAAGAATAATAAAATCAGGTGATCTATTTGATCTTTTTATTTCTAGATTGTAAAGCTGTTAACCAATATATATTTAAACATTATGCCTAGTAGTAGCCTCGCCTAGTAGTACCTACCACTAGCCTAGTAGTACCTAGGAATCCTTGCCTTAAACTTTCCAACATGGCTTTTCAAATTAAAAATGAACTTTTGTTTTAGAAAAAAAATCTTCAGATTTGAAGCACTCAGTTCAAGTATAATGGGTTTTCTGTCTTTTTCTCTAACAATGATTGTAAGAGAAAGTACGTAGGGAGCTTAACAGCCAGATATAAAATAAGATCTATTGTGTAAGCAGAAAGAATTGTGTTTTTATAAACTGAAACATTTCTAGAAGACATGTGATTACTAATGAGAAGATTGCTGGTGAGATTACTGGGTGCAGAACCGGCACCCAGTAAGCCTGCACCCAAAGAGCCTTTGTCCTCTTCTCTCTTCCTTCCTCCATCTTTTCCATTCCACATTCATTGTCATGTTTCAACAGGAAGCAAAGCGTTTCTCTAACATTGATAAATCCTGGGTAAGGATCATGACCCGAGCTCATGAAACACCCAATGTTGTTCAGTGCTGCGTTGGAGATGAAATTATGGGACAGTTATTGCCACATTTACTGGAACAGCTTGAAATCTGTCAGAAATCGCTCTCAGGGTAAGATTACTACAAGACCACAGATGGTTGTGCTTTGTGTGACTAGGGAAAGAGCAATTGCTGAAGTACTGTCCCATGAACTTTGCAAAGATCATGTTTTTAGTCTGCTATGAATTCAGTTGAACTGACCAAACAAGTTAGCAGGATGATGCAACACCTACAAAGAAATTTCTAGCAACTCACTGATAAGTATTTGATTTGTGACTGAGGTGTCACTCATTGTCTCTCTCTGTTGAAACCAAAGCTTCTTTCAGCCTACTTTCAATCTGGAAGACAGTCTAGATTTGTGTGTCCTATTCACACTTTTCACAGATCTGGGAGAAATTCAGCTTGAGAGATTTAATAGCAAGTAAAAGAATTCATGTAAAAACATTTTATTTCAGTTTAGTTTCTTTTCTTTTTACTGGTGTTTATATTACAGCAAATAATAAAAGTTTTCTGTGAAATGATTTCTGATACTAAGAGAGTAGCTTTAAAGCAGATGCTTAACATAAATGTATAATGGATAAAAATTGTCATTGCTACAGTCAAAAATTGGAATAATAAATTGTGAGAAATGCCACTTTTAAAGAGGAAAGGATGTATAAATTAACCTAATTCACTTACCATCTACCCCCTTCTGGCTTCTCTACCAATTTTTTGAAAAATGCAGGTACCTGGAGAAAAAGCGCCTGCTATTTCCACGATTCTTCTTTGTGTCAGATCCCGCTCTCTTAGAAATTCTTGGCCAGGCATCCAACTCTCACAATATACAGGCACATCTGCTGAACGTATTTGACAACATTAAAACCGTCAGGTTCCATGAAAAGGTATGTACTGCGCACACCTCAGTGTTACATTCCTTTACATGAGCAATGTGTGATACTTGCTAAAGAAGAGAGCTACCTGGTTACATAAGGCATTCAGCTGTTTTACCGTGTTCACCAGCTATTTGATCTTGAGTATACTTTCTTCATTTAAGATGTAGTTTTGTATCATCATTTATGTAATAGCAAAACTTTATGTAGAATAGCAAAACAAAAATTTGCATCAGTGCTTATTTTGGAAAAAAACCACCCCATGTACTGAACTGTTTTCTGTGGCATCCTCTTAAATAATCTGAGTCTTTATGAGCTTATTTGTATCTTTACATTGCCTGTATTTGTACTTTTCCATTCATTTTTTGGTTGTATGAAAAAGTGTCTCTCCTGTTTCAGAGTTGTCCTTACTACGCCTTCAGACATAGTGTTTGAAGAACACTTTTCTTATACCCTTTACAAGAACAGATAGCAAATTTTTTTCCCTTATGTATGCATTTCCTTAGAAACTAATTACCTCCCCACGCTTTTGAAATTTCTTTGATTGCCCATGTTCTTTAAATTCTCTGTTTCCATTATTTTTGATTCTAAGGCCATAAATTTTGACAGGCTATTAACCCACCAGTAATGGGGAAGGTTTCCTTTATTGTGACTGCAAAGTGGATGTTCTCACAGAATCACAGAATGGGTCAGGTTGGAAGGGACCACAGTGGGTCATCTGGTCCAACCTCCATGTTCAAACAGGGTCATCCTAGAGCACATTGCACAGTATTGCCATTGAAACTTTAGTGAAATTCAGGAATTGTCAATATATTGGGGTTTTTCTCCTTGTTCATGACAGTGTTTTGTTTAAAGGCTTTCTGCATAGCAAAGTCATGATTTAATTGTTTTTACATTTCATTGAACAAGTTGATATAATGTATTAGTTACTTAAATAACTTTAATGGAGTGATTGCAAAAAATATGAATGATTGTAAAGATAAACAATGTATCTATAAACACAAGATGCTTTTGCTTTTATTAGATATATGATCGTATATTGTCGATCAGTTCACGAGAGGGTGAGACTGTAGAGCTGACTAGGCCTGTAATGGCTGAAGGAAATGTGGAAGTTTGGCTCAGTTCTCTGTTGAAGGAATCCCAGCTATCACTGCATCAAGTCATTCGCCAGGCAGCTATGGACATCCAGGAAACGAGTTTTCAGATTACTGAATTTCTTTCTACTTACCCAGCCCAGGTAATAGCATTGTTAAATTAATGAAGAATTATTCACAGATATGTATGAGTTTTTTTCTTGTCTTTGCATTCAAAGTTGCAGGCAGTGTTAAATACAAAACTAGCATTTAAATTTATTTTAATCACCTCAGTCTTTTAAGTTACACTTCATGTATCTGAAATCAAAAGAAGAAAACTTCCCCTGAGGCTCTTGTATAAAAATTATGCTGAATGCCATTAATTAATGTCATGAAGCTAACAGTATTTCTTTACAAGCTTAATACTTGATTACTGGAAAAGAAGGAAAAGTAGAAAAATTGCATGTTTATTCATATATTCAGGATATCACTATGTATTCCTAAAAATTTGAAACTGAGGATAGTGTTGAGGGAAAATTATTTTCTTAGCAGAAACTTCACTGGTGATCAGGAATTTTGTTGGAGACAGAATAAAGAATTTGTGAATTACTGGAAAAATATTTTAAATTAAAGCATTAATTATTCAGTGATTAGTTATTATTTATATATTTATTACATATAGTATTTTTATATATACTGTAAATTATATTGTGCAGTTGTATAAGCAATGAACTGCAGGCAGTATCTACAAGACTGTAGTGCAGACTTAACTATGCATTTGTGAATGGAGTTGGGACACACAAAACAAATGCATAGGTGGAATGACCTCTGTATGAATGCATGAAAAGTAATTTTATACAAATAATAGGGGAACCATTTCTTCACTTTATTTGTATCTGTGAATGTACATTTTAGGTGAAAGAGAAAAGATTATGAAGCATATACTTTTATGTTTCCTAAGGTTGGGTTGTTGGGGATCCAAATGATTTGGACGAGAGACTCAGAAGAAGCTTTGACTCTTGCCAAGCATGATAAAAAAGTTATGCGTAAGACGAACCAGTTTTTCCTGGACCTTCTAAACATGTTGATAGATATGACAACAAAAGACCTTAGTCCAGTTGAGCGGGTTAAATATGAGACATTAATCACTATTCATGTGCATCAGAGGGACATTTTTGATGGTCTTGTAAGTATCGAAATATTAACAATGAATTATGAGGGGTTTTCCACATAAAACAAAGTAAAATGATAACAAGAAAATATTACTATATCTATAAACTCCTCCCTCATAAGATAAACATTTAATTTCAGGACTGTAATGATTATGTGGCCTGGAACATTATAAAAATGCTGATGTTTCTTCAACCATGTCTTAGTTTCCTTTTAAGTAATTCAGTGGGTTTTCCCCTCCCCAAGCAGTAGCAGAATTTTGTAATGTTTCATGTTGGTCCACTTAAGTTAGATGCCTCTGTTGCATGATCAGTTAGGGGCTTCTTTTTTTTTTTTCATACATTTTGTTGCAAGTAATTGTTCTTTCTCTGGACTGCATTGTGAATTTCCATGAGTAAATAAAATGAATATAGAGTTATAGTATAGGAAAAACTTTGAAGCTGGTTGAAGCTGCTATCCTCTCTGTTCTAGTTGCAATAGTATACCTCATTATTACTTAGGGATTTCTTTATTCACTTTACTCTTTCTCATCCTGACCCAGGATGCTAAAATTAGGAAAATTAAAGCATTTAGCTTAATCAAACTTAAAGCTAGCATACCCTTTTTTCTATAGGAAGCCCTGGACCTGATTCTAAAATTAAGCTGTCCAAGAAAAGAATTGTTGAGCTTTAGCCCATTGTTGATAGGCAGGCACTTATCTTTTCACTGTAGAATCATTTGATTCTAGTTATAATCATTTTACGTAAAGTATAATTTTTAGATACAACCCCAATAACATTTTTTAAATCTTTTTTTTTTAATATTCATTATGGCAACTTTGAATTATTCTCAGCTCTGAATTTCTTAGATAGTGTCTGCACCATGACACTGCCTTGAAATACCTTTTTTTTTCCAATATGCATGTGGTTTCATACAATTCTTATAGCAGTTTTTAAAATCAGCTATCACATCATGTGCTTCCTACTCATGTAAAACTAAAGTGGTAGAGATGACTAAAAAGAATGACAATTTTAAGGTTAAACTGAACTTAATGACCCTTGTTTGAGGCTTATGGACTGTTCATTTGTATTTAGAATTCTGACACACTTGTCTAAAGCCTGAAGTTCCTTTGCCTCAGTATGTGATTCAGCAATAGCACATTAGCAATTTTTGTGGTAAAAATTCAGATAGGTTCTCCACTATTCTTTTGATACTAGCTGTTCTTTATGCCTTTCATTATGTTTGCACTGCTGCCTTTGCATCTACTACTTAGATGCCATAATGTAAATGTAAATGTTAACCATGAATGCCACAGCCTTGTCTTCCCTCTTTTCTTAGTGTTGCATGCATATCAAGAGCCCTACAGACTTTGAGTGGCTGAAACAATGTAGATTTTATTTTAATGAAGACTCTGATAAAATGATGATTAAGATCACTGATGTGAGCTTCACATACCAGAACGAATTCTTGGGCTGTACTGACAGGCTTGTCATAACGCCTCTTACAGACAGGTGAAAAAGGCTAATTTTATTCCTTTATTCTTTGCTGCCAAACCCTGGCTTTTACAACAGCAATTTAGTCATTCCTGCTGGATGCAAAATTGATCTCTGCAGAGTTTATCCTTCACAGTCTTGTCAAAGTCAGTATTTTTATATGGAATGCTTCAATATTTTTGTTTCTGCCTTATTATAAGTGCCTTATAATATGAATAATTTCCAATTTATCTTCCACATACTTGCATGGTCCCCACCATACATGTTGTATGTGACCTTCATTCTTATGTATGTGAAGCCAATATACCTAAAGATCAGTTATATCCAACAGATAAAATATGTATAGATACAGGTGCTTACAGGCAAACTATTGAAAAGATCTAAGGAAGACTACACAGGAAAAACAATTTTATTCAGCTGCAGTAGTTTGAAGATCTTTGATCTAAAAGAATGTTGAAAGAATTGCAATCCTATTAACAGAGATGTCTACCTGCCTAACTGAAATAGCTCAAAGAATGCTTTATAATCTATCATTGGAAAAATAACGGAATTGTTTTGTTTTGCTTTGTTTGTTTCTTTTTTTAACTATTCCGTACAAAAAATTCTAGAGCTAGTCTTGATACATAATTATTAGCTGGTGTTTTGCTGCACTGTACATAGATGTTTCATTTATGAAAATGGGATGCACTGTGTGATCAAATTTTAAAGGTGGATGGGAAAGGAAAGGTTAGCTGTGTTTCATTATTGTACTCCACAGTATGATGTAGTTCAAAACTACTCCAGATAAAATAACTCAGTATCCAAACTAATCAAAGTAAGATTAGGCAGCATCTCTGTATCTGCTTTCTTCCCTTCATGTGATCTTTCAGGTTGCTGATTATTGAGGATTATCTGTTCTTTCACTTTATTTATAATGAAATGAACCTTAATATTCCCTGCATTAGAGAGTGACTGAAGGGTTTTCATCCTTACTGATCTAAATTGTAATTAGTAGAATGTAATTTCAGCAGTTTCCTTTTCTCCTTTGATCAGACCTTGTGTAAGTTCCTCTGGCACAGTACAGAAAGCTGTGTGGTGCAGCCTATTAAGTGATGATTGATTGTTGCCTTTTAGATGTTACATTACTTTGGCTCAAGCTTTGGGCATGAACATGGGTGGAGCACCTGTGGGACCTGCTGGAACCGGAAAAACTGAAACCGTCAAAGATATGGGACGGTGCCTTGGAAAATATGTAGTGGTCTTCAACTGTTCAGACCAGATGGATTTCCGAGGACTTGGGAGGATCTTCAAAGGTAAGATGTGGACCAAAGCTAAGCTGTTGGCCAAACAGTCAACTGTTTTCAGCACTGCACTACGCACAGTATAACTGGGCAGAGAAAGTGATTGTTCCACTATACTCAAGTTTGGAGTGGCCTCATCTCAAGTACTCTCTGCAGTTCTGGAGTCAACAATGTAAGAGCATATAAAAATACTGGAATGTGTCCAAATGAGAGAAAAAAATACGGTGAAAGAACTAGAGGGCATGACTTAAGAGGAACAGCTGAATATGCTATGTTTGTTTAGCTTTGAGGAAAGGAGACTCAGGGGTGCCCTCATTGCTGTTTTTAACTTCCTCATGAGGGGGAGTGGAGAGGGAGGTGCTGATCTCTCTGGTGTCTGGTAATAGGACGTGAAGGAATGGCTTGAAGCTGCATTGGGTGAAGGTCAGGTTAGATGTTCACTGAGAGTGTGGTCAAGCACTGGAACAAACTTGGCAAGGAAGTCATCGGGGTCTCAAGCCTGTCAGTGTTCAAGTAGTGTTTGGACAACAATCCTAGATATATGGTTTAACTTTTAGATAGCCCTGTGTGGAGTCAGGAGTTGGACTTGTTGATCCTCATGAGTCCTTTATAAGTCAGGATTATGCTGTGATTATATGATTTTATGAACTATGTGAAAGTTTCAAATGCTAGCAGAACATCTTTATAAAACAAGGTTGATGCATAACTAGCAGATGTTTTCAGCCTTTTAATAAATGCAAATAATTAATCTCTTGTTTTGAATGAAAAATACAGTTGCAACACTGCCTCCAGGACTTAGAAATGTCTGGACAGTTTATGAAAGGATACATAGAGTCCCTTAAAATAATCAAGGAGGTCTGCCACTATGAAGAGAAAATGCTGTGAAATTTATTCCTGAACTGGTGGAATGTGCTGAATTTTGATTTCAGTATTTTGTCTCCTTCAAATGTTGAAGTTCCTATCAGTAGAAAGAAATGCATGAAGAGTAATATAAATGTTAGAAGCAATTGGTAGACCTCACTGAAGTTAGGTGCAGATGACATATTTTTAGGCACCTGGAATTCATACCTGTCAGTCATGGCAGATGTCAAATTAGAGATCAGATGGAGGTTCTTGACTATTATATTTTTGCAAGTGACTGTATCTATGATTTCCTTTTGGTTTGTTTTCCCTCCAAAATCTGAGGAAAACTGCAGTTCTGGCACCGAGTGTCCTCCAACTTCTTTTCCAGTGAATGCAACTGTATTGTTCATTTTAATATGTGCACAAATCTATTGACCGCCTATCATATTTTCATAGAGTTCGTGAAGGAATTTTTTTTTGGGGGTAAAGAGGAACAGAAGAACGTTCAAGATACTGAGAAAAGGAGCAGAAATCAAAGGATGTAGCATCCTAGACAATCTTAAAGACTTTTGGAACTTGAGAATTCTTTCTTCAAAAAGAATTAAAATTCTTCTCTTTGTCCATTTCCCAACCCTCAAAAATAAACACTTTTTTTTTTTTTCCCCCCTGAGGTAGATTAACCTAATTTTTGGCTTGTGAATGGCACCAAACAAGGGTTAAAAACATAATGGTCATATGCTTGGTTGCTTTTCTCTTTGAAGGTCTTGCTCAGTCTGGCTCCTGGGGTTGCTTTGATGAATTCAATCGTATTGATTTACCAGTACTATCAGTAGCTGCACAGCAAATAGCAATTGTGTTGACATGTAAGAAGAAACGTAAAAAAAGGTTTATTTTTACTGATGGAGACAACGTGGAAATGAACCCAGAATTTGGCATCTTTCTTACTATGGTAAGTGTTCAGTAAGTTTCTAATATGCCAGTTGATGACTGTACAGTAGTTGAGTCTAACTTTGTATATTAAATGTACTTGCTAACTTCTATGTCACTTCTTAGTGCTAACTCATTGATAATTTGAGAATATTGAGCATTACTGCTAAGAGAGTTTACAGGGTCTTGTATCAGTAGCATCAAGCACATGCTAGCAAATGTAGGCAGCACCACAAATACATGATATTATCTCAATTTCAGATTGCTTCTGCATGCCAAGTTCTGGTTCCCAAAGTATGCTTTTTGCTAGAATTACAGAAAAATCGCCATAGAGATATAGGTAGAAGTAGCCAGTAAAAATAGGACCTAAAAGACAAACTCAGATTTGAAGTGTTCAGGTGGAACTTTTTTCATTTCTCATGGATGCAAAAGGGGCAAAAATTCTGTAGAGATATGGTGGTAAATCTGCATTCTATTTCCTTTTTACATGTGATTTAAAGCCAAGAAATTACTTTTATCCAACCAGACTACACATTCCTCTGCTAATTCTTCTGTTTGCACCAGGTGCACTCAACTTCAACACCTGTTTTTCCTCTACAGAACCCAGGATATGCTGGACGGCAAGAACTTCCTGAGAACTTGAAGATCAATTTCCGTTCAGTGGCTATGATGATTCCTGATCGCCAAATCATAATTCGTGTTAAATTGGCTAGTTGTGGTTTCATTGCTAATGTTGTGTTGGCAAGGAAATTCTTTACACTGTACAAGCTGTGTGAAGAACAACTGTCAAAGCAGGTGATTATGTTCATATGATGAAAAGTTATTTTAGGAAAAAACTGTATATGTTGTCACAAAGTATTCATGTGAAGAAAATGGAAAGGTTTGTGTTCTTTAAGCAAGCTAAGTGATACTTGCAGTTTAGTAATGCAACCGTCTGCTATCCTGGAGACTACCTCCTGCTGCAGGTTGTCGGTACAAGAATGGGGCTTTCAGTCAGAACACTGCTTGTTATTAATATTTAGCTTTAATGAATGATCACTGTCTCAGTGATAACTGAGACAAATAAGGGCTTTATATACTAGCTGGAGTGGATTAAGAGGCATTTTTTTGTGCTGCCTGTGCTTGTACAGATGTTTCTCAAAGTCAGTTTCCAAGGACCACAGAGAATTCAAAATAATACTTGATAGAGTATTTCTCAGAAGTCCCTGGGAACCCTGTCTTGGTTCAATGACTTGTGATTAATTTTTTTTTCTGTCACACCTTACAGTTTAATAGAGGTAGCAGATTTGGAGAGTGAAGTTGCCCATAGTCATAGAGCCAGGATGTTTGGAGGCATTTGAACCACATGTGCCACTTCTCGTACATATCCATGTCTTAAATAGTAAATAAGAAACGTTTTATCCCTGTTAACTTGGGGAAAATTTTCCCAAACTTCACCTATCTTCTAGGTGCATTATGATTTTGGCTTGCGGAATATATTGTCCGTGCTACGTACACTGGGAGCAGCAAAAAGAGCAAATCCCACAGATACTGAATCTACCATTGTCATGCGTGTGCTGAGAGATATGAACCTGTCTAAACTAGTAAGTGCTGAGGGCCTGATAGATAATTTAAACTGTACTCTGGAGCTACGTGATCACTAGGAGATTGTATATGACCTTTACACTGAAGCTAGCTTGGAAATGCTTCATTCTCTGAGTGGAACATTTTGGCTGGGATAGAGATAAATTTCTCACAGTACCCTGTGTGGGGCTGCAGAGGGAGTGAGCGAGGGTCTCTGTGTTGCTTGGCTTCCCACCTGGGTTGAACCTTGAATTGTTCAGAATTTTTTTCCGTATTTCCTCAGACACCTTTAGAAATCAGTGACGAAATAGATGTCTATGCAGTAACTTCCTTAGAAACTTTGACCCTAAGTATTTAGTCACTCTTTTGAAAGAATCTGCTATTGATAGTAATGAATACCATCTGACCTGTCTAAATAGTTAACAAACCTCTTCTGTTGCTGTGATATTTGATCTTCTTTTTTTTTTAACAACAAATAAAACAAATAATTTTCTGAATGTTATTGTTAAAACCTACTATAAGTAATTCAGTCCATATGTTAGTGGTTTATTTTGACTAATAGAAGGATCACATGATCTCTTTCTACTGTGTCCTTCCAGTGTTTAGAACCTAGAGGATTACCGTAGATAGCTCCTTATGTTCTCAAACATTTCTGTAGCTCTTCAGGACTTAGGGAATGTTTTTTAAAGATGATAAGACGAATAAAATAGGTTTTAATCTGTGTGGACTTCTGTGTTCCCTGATTTTCACTAGATTGATGAAGATGAACCCTTATTTCTGAGTCTAATTGAAGATCTGTTTCCAGATATCCAGCTTGATAAAGCAGGCTATCCTGAACTTGAAGCAGCCATTGACAAACAGGTGATGTTTCTTGTGATCTGTGGTGCTGTGGCATAACTATCATGATGTGACATCTAGGAAAATTATGGCTGTGGAATCTAACCAGCTGATAATGTTAGATTTTCTATTTAGTGAACGAGTAAGCTTTTCCATAAATCTTTACCATTGGTATATAATTATTAAGCTTGTTCTTCAGGAGGGCACTGAATTGTGATTAAAGTGTCCTGTCCTTTTCTTGTGAGTCATGGTTACTGGGGTACGATTTTAAAAACACATGTGTATGAGCTTGCCTTATGTGACCTAGGATTTAATATTGGTGTAAAGTCTAACAATTGGAATATGAACTTGAGAAAACATTTATCTAAAATGACATTTCTTCTATTTAATTTTCCATTAGACGTTTGCAGCATCTTAGTAGGGCCAACTTAAGAATATCAGCTGCATATATATAATAGATATAGATATATCAAAAAGATATATTCTAATGTATATACTATTATCTATAATGTATATATGTGTATATATATGTATATTACTATATATATTATATTAATAATAGGTATATATATAATATAGATATATTAGATCTATATCTGATCCAATATCAGATTTGGAAGGCTAATGAAGTATGCACACTTAAATGATCACCTCTATTAATTTTTCCTCCAGAAATTCAATAATTAATAGTGGAAGAGAGAAATAAAGGGAAAAAAAATTTAAAAATGCGTTAAGAAGCCCTTAAGAATGGAAAAAAATTAAAAATAAGAAAAGTGTTTCTTAAGAATTTAAGTTTACAACTTTTCATTTACTTATATTTAACATGATTAGATACAATTAAAGAAATCTGCATCTGGCTTTCCTAGCAATGAAGAGTTATCATCCACTAGTGTTTATAAAATTGTTTTACTTTCTGTAGTTTATACAGTTCACTTCTGAAAAGGAGTCACAAATTAATCTTTTATTAAGAGAAACTATGAAGAACTTACATGTGATGCTTTAGATTTTTATTTCCTAATAAATTAAAAAGAGGTCTTAAAAACATGGTCTCCATAGCTCTGCCATTGGTGATCTGTGAAGCCAAACATAGAAAGTGTCAACTTTAACAACAAACCATTACCACTTGCTTCTAAGTAAGGTGTAATTTCAATCCATACTAAAGCAGTGTTGCAAACTTGAAGAGCTTTAGGCACTGTGGTCATCTTATGGAAAATAAAATTTATCAAAAATTCAGATTTAGGGATCTCATAGTACTTTTTTAGTGCTATGAAGAGTGCTTGGTAATTTGGTTAGCTTATTCTGGCATATTTTTCTCACATTGCTAGACTTAAAATATGGAGACACCAGAAATGATAGGCTGTCTTTCTTGTCTTGAAAAGTGAATCCAGGTTTATTGACTGCAGCTCTTTGTGTTTTTAGAGCTATAATGACTCAGTATAATGAAAACAGTTGCATTATGACAGAATGAAGTTCAAGAAAAAATACATTGAAGAAATAGTCGTTACTTGAATTGAGGTGTTTAATTAAAGCTTGTTTCTCTGTATGTTGTGGTGGTTTGATCCCAGTTGGCAGGTAAGCCAACAGACAGTCTACTTGCTCACTTTCCCTCAGCAGACTGGGGGAGAGATTCCATGGTAGAGAGTATCTCTTTGGGCAATCAGAGTTAGCTGTCCTAGCTGTGTTCCCTCTTGCACATCACCGGTCTTCTCCTGGATGGAGCAGTTTGAGAAATAAAGAAGGCCTTAATGCTGGAAAGAAGAGTGAAGCAATAGCCAAACCACTGGTGTGGTATCAATGCTGTTTTGGTCACAAATCTAAAACATGGCCCCACATGGGCTACTATGAATAAAATTAACTCCATCCCAACCAGACCCACCACACATTGCAACTGTTAACAGACGATCTTTTGAGAACCTGTCAAGTCTGCTTATGAAAATACTTCTTTATTGATAAAGGAAATATCTAGTCCACAGGATGATTATAAAATCTATGAGTGTTAGAAATTTAAAAAAAAAAATCTCCACTGATGGCATTCGATTAGAGTGAAGAAATAGCTAACATCAGCATCTTGTTTAATGTAAAGAAAGATCAGTTCAGATACATTCTGTTGTATTAGATTTTGATATATTACTGTATATATGTTGATGCTGGAAACAAGTCAGAAGGCTATATTCCATACTGGAAACGTGTCTGGTTCTGGTCAACTCCGGGTGTTTCTAAGATGTAAATGATAACAGAATTTTATTGTTTATCCTTGAAAATGGAGCATGTGATTTCGTTGTGCTTTTCAAACTCCATTGCTTGAACAGCGGTGTTCTTCATGGCAATGAGGAGCTGGTGGCAGCATATACTTCACTGTTGCTGTTCATGAATTCATCTTGTTCTGCCTTCTCTTATCGGCTTCCTTGCAAAGAAAGATAAATCAGTTGAGCGGACATGAACTTAAATATGCAAGTAATATAGCAAGGGGTAGTGCCAACTCCATGTTTCTAACTATGTGGCAATAATTGTAAAAGCTGAGTTTTTGAGTATTGGTAAAAAGTTAGTCCTCTTTTTAGTGATAATGTTTTCTGATTTTTTTGTTGAACATAATTTAAAAACAAAAATTATACTTTAATTAAAATAAAATTGTCATTTTGAGAGCTTCAGCTTTCTAACATGATTTTGAAGTTTTAGGAATTTTTTTGACTGTCAAAAACATAGTAGACAATGAGTCCTTAGCAAATAATTCTAGCTTTTCTCTACTGGTTGAATACTTTCTTGTTCACATCAAACAGACTCATTTTCACAGGCAAAAGCCATATCATTATAGAGAGATTACTACTTTTTACTAGTTCCAAGCTTAAAGATGTTAACAAGCATATGATATTTGATTCTAAAACATTCCTAGAAAAATGATATTAAGAAGTTGTTCAAAGATCTGTCTATACACTGAGAAATATTGAACAATGTTTTACAGAAAAAATTTTGGCTTTTGTAAGCATTTAGAGACACAAGTCGTGATCATCATGAAAAGGCAGCTGTTCTGAACAGCAAGTGAGAATGCTGTGTGGCTATCAAAGACATTACTAGGTGTTTCTAAAATTCTTGTGTTTCTAAAATTCTTGGCTTTTCCTTAAAATGATGTTTGAACCTTAAGAAGAACTAAAAAAAGAAAGGCTGGTTTACCTTTTTCATTTTTCTGAATACATATTTGAATACCAAATATATCTTCTTTTTCCAACAGTTCTTTTTATATGCACAAAGCCTGTACAAAGAATATAGTAATCCGCTGGAGACGTTTATATATATATATATATATTTTTTTTTTTTTTAAAGCATCAAAATACATTTTGTGCTCTAAAATAATAGTAATTTGGTTTTCTGTGACAATCTCTAGGTGGAGGAATCTGGACTTGTTTGTCATCCTCCTTGGAAACTGAAAGTTATCCAGCTTTTTGAAACCCAGAGAGTAAGGCATGGATTGATGACACTAGGACCTAGTGGTGCAGGAAAAACTACTTGCATCCATACCTTAATGAAAGCCATGACAGGTATGTTAGTTTTTATATTGTAAACTGTTACTGAACTGTTATATTGTAAACGTTAAACCCCACTGTTTCTTCTCAGAAAACCTCAATTGCTTCACTGTGAGAATATATTGCTGGAAGAATCAGTTTGTGTGTTGAGATACTAATTATTGTAGTAGTATCTTTTAAAAGCTTAAAAATGTCTGATGTTCAAAGCCATGTGCTTCATGTCCTTTTTTCCATATTATCATACTTATATCAGAAGTTCTTATTCTAGAAACTTTGAGAAAGAGGAGTACTGTCTAGGTAGGCAGCTTGGATAACTGATTAAAGCATCTCCTGGGTTTTGCTGAGGTAATGCTGAAACCTTTCCCTAATCATAAGTTCTTAGGTCTTTTCAAACACAAGGCACAAGATGGGGTCTTTGCAGTATAAAATACCTGTTTTTATAACCATAAGTTCCTGGTTGAGGTAGTGACAAAATCTTCAAGGGTATTAATTTTGTGTCCTGGCTGGAGGCTTGAGGAGTGTGTGCGCTTTTTTTGTCATCTGTATCTCTAAACAAAAATATTAGTTGAAGAATGTCTGTTTGATCTTATTATAAATAAAAGGTCATAGCTTGGGGAGAAAAACATCACTTTTGAGATAAGCTTGTGTTACCCCATTTCACAAGCTGCTTATATGGTTTTCCAGAAATGGATAATTTCTGTAAAAAATAGTTTAGCAAGTAATTTCAGTAAAAATTAGTTCAGCAAGTCTCTCATACAGGAAGGTACTGTACTGCGCTTAGGAAATACTATAATCTCTACATTGTAGAGTAAATGACTGTTCCATTTAGGAAAAAAACCAGAAAGAACAGTTGCGTTGTACTGTTTTCCTATATTTTTTCTAGCACTGATATGTCAACTATTACCAAAATAGAGCCACCATAATACTTTCGTCAAAGCTGATCTTCTCACACAGCCTCGTGAAATGTTAAACTATATGATTTTTCAGGCTTCTATCTTGTATGCTAATGAACTCTGCTTATAACAAAGGTATTTTAAAATAAGTAATTTTTTTAGCTCTTTCTTTCAACATCTTACTACTGGCTCCTGTTTAGGTTTTAATATTGAGTTTTCTAAAGATGTGTGGCATAGGAGTTTTTAAGCTGTTGTTAACAAGATAAAAATAAAGGTGATATGATCATGGCATGGCTAGGTAGAATTTAGCTGCCTAAGAGAATTCACAGGGATATGGCAATATCATATACTTGACTTATTCCAAGATGTGTGCAAGTGGATGGCAGGGCAAAACAAAAAACCCCAATCAATCAAGTGGAACATATGTCTGGTATTTAGTCACTGGGTTTTAAAAATGTGCATCCAAACCAAAGACTTTAAAACTCTATTGTTTGATAAGCCTCCAAAATATTAAACTAAACCTTGAATAAATTTCATCTTGCTGCTTTTCTGCTCCCAATAAAGCTGTGAAACATTAATTGTACTTTCAAAAGTTTCAGAATTTTGTTCTACTTTATTTGATGGTTCCAATTAACAAATGTTTTATAACAAGAGAGAAGTTTTCCAAGTAAATACACAACTTCTTATAGTTGTGAATGCATATTAAAGCATACATTTGGGTGTAATGATTTTGAATTTGTCAAAGTTCTCTGACCATTGAGAAGAAATACAAAAACTAACTGATGATCTGCTTCCATAGATTGTGGACAACCACACCGTGAAATGAGAATGAATCCTAAAGCTATAACTGCTCCGCAAATGTTTGGACGTCTTGACGTGGCAACAAATGATTGGACAGATGGAATATTTTCAACACTCTGGAGAAAAACTTTAAGAGCCAAGAAAGGTATTGTGATGGGTTGACCTTGGTTGGACTCTAGGTGCCTAGCGAGCTGCACTACCACTCCTTTTCCCAGCTGGACAGGGGAGACAAAATAAGATGGAAAAAAACTTGTAGGTTGCGATAAGCCAGTTTACTAGAGTAAAAGCGAAAGTTTGCATGTGCATATGCAAAGAGTTAAAAAAAAAAAAGGTTTATTCTCCACTTCCCATCAGCAAGCAACGTTCAGCCACTTCCCGGGAATCAGGGCTTCAGCACGTGTAGCAATTGCTCCCAAAGACAAACACTGTAAATAACAACTCCCCCACTTCCTTCTCCTTTCCTTAGCTTTTATATCGTAGCTGACATCAGAGGGTATGGAATATCCTCTTGGTTAATCTGGGTCAGCTGGCCTGCTTGTGTCCCCTCCCGGGATCTTGCCCATTCCCAGCCCCCTGAAGGGGCGAAATGTTGGAAAGACAGTGCTGATGCTGTGCTAGTGCTGCTCAGCAGTAGCCAAAGCACCAGTGTGTTATCAACACCTTTCTAGCTACCAATTCAAAGCCCAACACCGTGGGGGCTGCTGTGGGAAAATGGACTCCCTTTCAGCCAGACCCAATACACAGGTATAATGAAAAGCACTTCCCTCCAAAATAAAACAAGGGAAAAACCCAAGTTGCAGGACATCTCTATAAAGCACATTGGCTGGCTTTTTTTTTTTTAACTTACATGGAAACATTGGAAAATTGCTGCAAGAACTTCTGTCCCTTTTATAATCTCTATTCTAAATGCTTTGTGTTCAAACTGTGTAGTGTAACAAATACTATTTCACTGAATTTGCTGAATACTCTCTTTTGAATGTTATGCCCTTGTATGGAAGAAAAGTGGAAGGGAAAAGTCAGTTCCCTCAATATCAGTATGTGCTGGTTTGACTGTAAACCAGCAGGGGAAATTAATCCCACACAAAATACCTTGAGAGATTTTAGGTCAAAATTACAATTTTAATACAAGAGGTTAAAATAAATGCAGTAATACAGAAACACCAGCCTAAACAAACTGACAGAGTCACGGTGCAACCTGACACCCTGTTGACCAGGGTGGTAGCTGAGTAGTCTAGTTAGGCACTGGTCCTGCAGAAAGGCCTGGTAGTCCAGTCCAGTAGAGCAGTGGAGTCCAGTCCAGAGGAGTGGAGTAGCTGAGTCCAATTCCAAGGAGTGGAGTGGAGTCCAGTCGAGTCGAGAGTGTTTTCTTCCATCACAAACCCTTGTTTTATGCTGTGTTTCTTGGCTGACACCTCCCCCAGAGGTGGGGACTTCCACAATGGAAGAGGATTTTCCCAAAGTTCTATTTGGTTGCTTTGGCAATGAGCTCGGATGATTCTCATGGTTTCTGAGCTCAGATGAGCCTTATGGCTTCTGATATTCTATTTCAATGAGCTCAGATGATTCTCATAGTTTTCTGACATTCTATTTTTACTAAGTCCCGTAAGGGGCCATTAATCAGGATGGGTGGTGTAATGGGCCCTTAGCTGAGATCACATAATCAGGATGGGTGGTGCTTGCTGTTGGCCAGAGTGCTCATCTCAGTTAAGATAAGGAGTCCCTCAGGGACCAGGTGTGTAACTGTGAATTTATCCAGCTTTTGTGGGTGGTAATAGAATATATGGCTAACCCAGGACACAGTATAAAAGTTTTTGTTGCTGTCAGGATCTTTACCTGTTCTCCAGCTGCCATATTAAAAGGAAATGAATCTCATCAGTTGTGTCATACGAGCTAGCCCTGCACATATCATAGTCCATCTCAAATGGCACTAGATAATTCTATCTGGGCAACCAGTTTCTGCCTAAAATTGTGCTGAGAAATATTCTTAGACTACTATATTAACTAAAAGAGTGGTATTGACCGTTTGATGCTAGATGGATTCTTCCTTGTTTTAACTGAAAATTAGTACACGATCTTATCATTAGGCCTTAAGGACTAAAGAAAGAAGTAAAAGAAAATCCTAATGTTTGTTGCACTATTTTCATACAAAAATTCTTATTCTTCAAAAATACAGATACATTTAAAATAGAAAATGCTTTTTAGTTTAATTTTGTTGAGCTTGTTTCAAATCCAGAAATGTAGCATCCTTGAGAATGTAGCATAGCATGTCAATTTTTTCATTTTTTCCTTCAAGATGAAATATAAATTAACACACTCATATGACTTCCTCAGATTTACTCTTTGCAACGATTCTGTAATGTCTCTTCATGAATCAGACTCCAGGCCATCTCATGAGTTAAATGTCTGAACTGTAGCTGTAAAAAGCCTCTTCATGTAAAAGGTTTATCATCTGGTTCATATCTCCTTGGTTCATAGCTAGCAATGCTCCAAGCCACCTAGGCCTAGATAGTAAGGACTGACTCTGAAGGCAGATGGACCATCTCTGACTAAAGAGATGACTAGCAGTACACAGCAGGGCTGTCTGCTTCCTGAGGGGTGGAGAGCCAGACGCCAAGGCGGGAGCTCTTTCCAGCCAGGGCCTGTTGCTCAGTACTCAAGTGAGGCAAGCAGAACAGACCCAGACCCTCCTGGGAAACAGAGGCAGGCTTTAAGATAGATTTCTGTTACTAAATGGAAAGTAATGGGAAAACTTAAAAGGAAGCTGGATCAAATTTATGAGCAGAACAAATGACAAGAATCTTCCCCTAATGGTCCTCTTTTACTTAGGACAGTGCCCCTGGTATTTGAAAGAGTGATTTTTCAAATGTTCCTTTCATTTAATTTCTCTACATTTATACAAACTATTTGGAAACAAATGAATGGTGTTTAAATTTAAGTAGATTTATAGTTATCTTTATGTTGTTTTATGTTATTTCAAATAAACTTAATTTATTGCTGTCTTGAAGACTGGATCCGTAAAACTCTTTCAGGCTATTAAAAACTAGTGACTCATGCTGATGGCACTTAATATACAGAACAATGGATAATTATTATCAATAGGTGACAAAATGAAGTATTTAATTGAAATTGAGTGACAGAAATGGTAATTTTATTTAAAGCTGAGATTCTAGGTGTGTGCATTAGTTAAAAATTAGAATTAGTTAAAAATTTGTTTCCAAAGATAAGAAGCAGGAGCTTAAAAGAAACTAGCACTTCATCCATAGGCTTCTTTATCTGTTATTTTGGGTTATAGGTGACCACATCTGGATAGTTCTTGATGGTCCAGTTGATGCCATTTGGATTGAGAACCTTAATTCTGTCCTGGATGACAACAGAACTCTAACACTGGCAAATGGTGATCGGATACCGATGGCACCAAATTGTAAAATAGTCTTTGAACCTCATAATATTGATAATGCTTCTCCAGCAACAGTTTCAAGAAATGGGATGGTGTTCATGAGCTCATCAGTTCTCAACTGGAGTCCTATCCTGGAGGTACAATAGCTAAGTGTCTGTTCATGTATTGAAAGTTTTACCGGTTACTTATTCAAGACTTCACTGTTGTTACTTTAGGACCTATGTTTGTGCCTTTTGCTATGAAATACCTTTTAGTCTGTGTAAACTTATAGGTTGGTACTTAAAATAGCAATGTTTCTGGTAGTTTATACAAGAGTGAATACTTTTTTAAGGAACACAGTTAACATATTACACTTTTAAAAACATGGCTATTTCACTTTGGGACAAATTCGTAATGCAAAGTATTTTATGCAATTGAAGAACAACTCAGTTGTCAACATACTAACTATCCGGCAGCCCCTAGTACAGCTTCAGACAAAGGACGAAAAAAAAGTAAACAATTTGATTCAGGAAACTTGAAATCCTCAAGAAAATGTAAGTTCTCTTGATATTTCTTAAAATTTATTGCAGTTGGGATTTAGAATCAGAAATAAAGTCAATGCAGCATCAAAGCATGTAATTTTTAAATTGATGTTTTTACTTGGTTGTCTGTTAACATTTCTAGAAGCAAAGTGTCTGAAGAACCAGGCAGTAGTTACTGTCTCTCTGGCATGGAATGAATAATTCAGAAAAGCAGAACATGTGTTAGGAGTGTTTTGGAATCAAAACCATCTTATAACATATTGAAATATCAAAGTGATTTATAAAGTCCTTTATTTTCTTTTATATGTCATCTTTCATCTTCCAAAACCCACTAAAAATAAATCCTAATCTTGACAGAATGCTCATAACAATATAGTGAATGATAAATTTTGAGACTTGAGCATACATATCTTTTCACATAGCAAAAATCTTGGTAAAGACGAAGTATAAGACTTCCCAAGAATCTATGTAATGTTCCACACTAATATATTTCAACATAACTTTCAGCATTTAATTTCAGTTTTCTTCCATTTTAAGAAAACAATGGAGACAATAGCATTTAAACAACAAGTTGATTTCTGATTTTTCTTTTTTTTAAGCCCTGTATGCCTTAGAAATTTATCAGTGGACTCCTCAGGATTAACACTTTTAAAAAAATAAATTAAAATAAATTTCAATTTGTTTTCTCTGCAATTTTTTTTCTTGTCTAGACAAGCTTGTTGAGAATGTTTGGTTGACATTATCTAGCATTGAAAGAACATGGACTGTCTCATGAGTATCAAAAATGAAAACATTCTCCTGTGTGGCTAAGATACTGATTGCTGTGATCATACAGATAATTACTTAATTACCTTCCCCTGAAAACCAAGTTATACTTAGCATACTTCAGTATAATCCTCAATTAAATTCCTTTATATGGGCTTTAAACTTTAAGATTAGAATAATTTCCTGTTCTGAAATTGGAACACCATCCAGGCCTTTATAGTGTATTTATCCCACTGTTTTTCAGACTCAAAAGAACAAAACTTTATAGGTTATTATGAGCTAACAGACTAAATTTTACTGTCCTCCTTTCTAGAAGGTATCTCATGAACAAGTTTTTAAAAATGCTTTTTAAGATGAATGTTTCACAGTCTCATTCAGTAATTTCATTTTCTAAATCAAATAGAATGACTGTGGAAAATGCAACTAATCCTCAGCTAGTTAAGTTGCTTAACTAGCCCTATGAAAATACAGTTGTCTTCATATTAACTTTCAGATGTCAGCCTTTTGTGGTGATTACTCTGTGTTATTCTCAGCTTTCTTATTGTTTTAACCTGTAAAGGTTCTCATGCTTATGTTTTATATAGCTTGCTTGTTTATAACCTGATTACTTGTCCATAAATCCCTGATTTGTCTGCAATGGAGAAAACGTTGGCATGTGGCACTGGCTAGAACCACTGTCCATTGCAAATTAGAGGTTCCAGCACAGACAGAAATCAAAAGAGACAGGGTGCTGCAGTCCAAGCCCTGAGTGCCAGGCGGTGCCTGGTGCCTCTCTTTGAGACTGGAGATGGTGGAGCCCCTCTGGGTAAAGTGTGCCCAGGGCATGGAGTGAACAGAAACTATTAGGATGAGGAAGGATCTAAACTTGTGATTTCTGGCAACATAGACAAGATTTCTTTTCCACCTGTGGATCCGAAATGGCAGGTCAGGTATAACACCCTGAAAATAGGTGAGGAGCAACAAGACCCACTGGGGAAGGCGTCGGAACCCAGCTTAGCCTTAACCAATTAAGAGGAAAAGGAATGGGATTGTTGTCAGAGCCTCCTTCATGTGTCAGAAGCACCCATGTTCTGTGACTTCTTGCCTATGGAGGTTTGCTGCTTGTGAAATACTAAGGGTTGCTGTAGAGGGCTGATACTATATTCTTCTAGTAGTGTTTGGAGCTTTTCCCTTTTAGAATGATATTAGATCACATGGAACTGTCTGTTCGTTTACAGTTCTTTGCAACACTTGAGAATCATCACTAATTCATTTGATGAGTTCATTTGCCAAGTCCAAAATGTTTGTATTCTTATTATGAAAAAAGTGTTTAACGAGTTTCCTAAAAAGTCGGCTGGTAAAACTTCAGTTTTACCAATGCAAATACATGCAGTCAACACAAGTGCCTTATATACATTACTGTCACGCTTTAATTTTTTTTATTTTTTAAACTAATATGCATACTTGGGAAAGTGTAAGTATAAATTATGCATCTAGGACAGTGGCTCCCATGAGATTCCACTTTTGTTGTTCCTTTCCATGCTTACAACACTGCATAGGGCCTACTGATGTTAGATTCTTACAGCTCTGCCTCTTTGCATTGGTTAGTTTGCAGAAAACCACTTCTTGGATGTTTCAGTTTAAATTGTGCCATAGATTCGGATGCAAAGACAGTAGAAAGAAAGAAAAGCATTTTATTTTGCATTATCAGTCATGTTTTACCTTCTCACTTTAAAGTGCGATGCAGAATAAATTTAGTTGTGTTGAAGTGTGGGAAAGTAATTTTCCTTAATCCATAACCTTATCCTTTTAATATATTTTGGTGATAGCAATAGCCTAAAGAAAATAAATCTTTTGTTTGTTTTTTTGTTTTGGGTAACATAAACCAAATGATGTTAAGTTCACCAGAAAACAGCCCTTCCAACCTCCCTTTTTTCTCCCTCAAAAAATTTGACTATAAAATCACAGCCTATAGTATTTATAATTTGATCCAATAGCTTTTTTTTTTTGAACTTCATAAATAAAATATCTTGATGCCTCTTTCAGTATACCTCCCTTTAAATCTATTTTTCGATGAAATGTACTACATATTCCAACATGTCAGGGTAGATGTTAACCTCACTAGTTCTCAGATGCTGAATCAAACTGAATATTTCTTGATATTTCAGAAGAACTTTGAAAAATAATTAAAGCCAAATACAGATAACTTAGGCAGTTGTTGCATATATTTAGATTTTCAATCCTTACCATTTGTAAACAACTAAATATAGCCTCCTATTGTGATGCACTATTGTGACACATGCAGCTTCCAGGTTCAGTGAAATAGTTCTCAAAGTTTTCACATTTCTGTTCTTGTGTAATGTGTTTCTTAAGCAGATTTTGCAAAGTGATCAAAGATATTTCATCTATCACTCATCAACCTTCTCCAAAGCAAAAATATCTTACCAACTTTTATACTTACCCCCAATATTTTTTGAACAATCCAGTGAAGTTCTGGATATCTGTGTTAAGTACTTCTGACGTTTAATTTATAGCATTTTGTTTTCCACCTACCTGATTCTAGAAGGCTTTTTCATATGTGTAACTATTTTTAACCAGTCCCAAAGTTTATTTACTTTGGGAAGTAAAGGCAGAATTTCTAAATATTATGAAGGTAGTCGAAAGTGTAGAAAAGAATCATAGAAACACAATATAGTTGGGCTTGGAAGGGACCTTGAGATATAATGTTGTTCAATACAGCAGAGTCAACCCAGACAAGGTTGCTGAGGTCTGTGTCCTGTTGAGTTTTGAGATGGAGACTCCATGAGTTCACTGAGAAGCCTGTTCCAGTGTTTAACCACCCTCACAAGAGAAAAGCATCCTGTGTTTAAAGCAAATTTATTTCATTTCAATTTGTACCAAATTTTATTTTGAGTTTCGGAGAAGAATCTGCAGGTGTTTTTGCTGGTGATTTTATTTTATGTAGGAAATAAATTCATGGGATGTAAGTGAGGAGTGTTCTGCCATGCAGATGAGAGAAAACTTTAAGGTAACTCAAAGAAGCATGTTACTACTTTGAGTTAAAGGCATTAAAGAACAAATCCTGTTCTATGACCTTAAGAAAAGGGTGGTTTTATTTAGATTTTGTTTATCCAGCATTACAGATACTGAGATACACAATAAAAACACTACACACACCAGCAGACATCCCCCGATAGCCTGACTCTTTTTCTACATCTGCCAGATGTTTCTGGGGTAACCTGTATCACTATTAGAAGGAATATTCTAATAGTGATGCAGGTATTCTAACATACAAAAATAAATCAAACTTGTGTTCAGTACATATTATATTCTTTCTTTGTAGTGGTTTTGCTTACCTTTTGCAGTTGCTGCAATTAAGAAATATTTGAAAATAATGATTTTTGTGCTGTTGAAAAAGTTAAAGTGCTTTTTCTCTTCAGCGTCCGTCTTTCACATCCAGTAAGAATCACACATACTTGGGTAAAGTTGACCTTCTGTTAGCTAATCTGATCTGCCTCCCTGCCCCATTTTCCCCCCAAGAAATCAACTTTTCATGCTTGCTGAGCCTTTTGAATTACTATATTTGAATTTACTGAGACTTGCATTGGGAACTAAATTTGTTTTCTTGACATGCTTTACAACAGGGATTTTTGAAAAGATATTCCTTCCAAGAGGCTGAAATTCTACGTCAGCTGTATTCTTCATCATTCCCAGACTTGTACCGCTTCAGCATTCAGTCTCTGCATTGCAAGACTGAGATGTTGGAAGCCTTTGTGATTATGCAGAGCATTAATATGCTGCAGGGCCTTATCCCACCTAAGGTAGGTAGTGTAAACTTTTTATATATACTTAATCTATTGGAGATAGTTTTAAGTAATGAAGTTTTGTAGAGAGAGATTCTTTGATGACTTGGAATGTCAGTGGAGATGCAGGTTAGTAAGGAAGTAAAAGCTAGGATGTGTCCTCTCTCATAATCTCACATTTGGATTTGATGTTAAATACTTGCTTACGTTAATCACGTGGAGCATGCATTGGCAGTTTTCCTTTTTTTTTTTTTTCGGCTGGATCGTTATCGGTTTATATTGATTCTGTCTGTTCATTGAAGACATCTGTAAATTTAAATATGACTGAAGACTTCTAACCTGAAATACTAATGATTATCAAGTAGAATTTTCAGGCTGTTGAAAATAAAAACCTAACTCAATCCCTCAGGAGCAAGGTGGGGAGTTGACTCCAAAATACTTGGAAAGACTGTACGTCTTCTCTCTCATGTGGAGTGTAGGAGCATTGCTAGAACTGGAGGACAGATGCAAAATGGAGTACTGGCTTCGAAACCACGCCACAATAAAGCTTGATCTTCCCTGTATCCCAGAAGGCAGTGAAGATACAATGTTTGATTATTATGTGGCATCTGATGGTTAGTAATTCAGCTGCGTCATATGGGGTAAAATTGAAATGTAATTTTTAAATTGTGCTTCTTTTAGAGAAATAATTTAAAAGTATTTTTTAGCTTACCCTCTTTTGTCCCTTAGCAAGTTTTGTTTTACAGCTTCACTTTGCTGGTAATGTTGTGTTTAGCTTTTTGCCTGTTTCCAGTGAGAAGTCAGAATGTGTATATATTGCTACAGAAAGCTGCATGGACTTTGTGGTGATGAATTGCCAAGTGAACAAAAATAGATAATCTTTGTCATAATTTATGTAGGAAAAAGGAGTTTCTCTTAGATACAACTTGAGGGATTCTATGATTATATGAGTCTATAAGTTTTAGTCTGAACGTACAGAGTGGGATTGCTGTATGTGTGACAGAAGCACTGACAGATGAGTCAACTCAATGGAAAATCAAAGAAGCGACGATACCTTATATTTCTAAAACATGAACCTAATTTCTTTCTTATTAGGCAAATGGATGCACTGGAATACACATGTTGAAGAGTATGTGTATCCCACCAGTGGGATGCCAGAATATGGCTCAATTCTTGTGCCTAATGTTGACAATGTGAGAATGGATTTCCTTATTGAAACCATAGCAAAACAGGGCAAGGTACTTTTTCTATATGTCTATATTTCCATATTTCATACAGTACACATGATAAAGGTTTTGGATTAGAAGTGAAATATTAAGTCACTGAAAAGGAAGAACTTAATTTTTTTTTTAGATATAAAATGGTGTTTCCGGAAGCTACATTCATGTAAATATGCTTGAACTCTTGAATAGTCACTGCTTCCAGACTTTTTTTGGCTTTCCCTCACACCTTCTTTCTGTAGTGGAAATAACAGTAATTACAGCTGAGATCAGGTCAGAACAGAACCACGTACTGATGGGAGAGGGAGAAGCCCCTAGGACAGCATACTCACATCTGACTCTGCTGATATGAACTCTGCCAGCATGGGGCAGTTACAGAATTTATGTAACTTTAGGTTATGCAACCCTATTCTTCACCAAAAGTGTGTCACATAAGTGATTGAAATCTTTCAGATACTGAGTCTCTAGATGATTAAACCCTTTTTCAAATAATCAACTCCTTTCCTCTTTGATTGTGCTGACTGACATGAACATTAAGTGTAAATATTTTTAACTTGTCAGGCCTGCAAAAGTCTATGAGACATTAACTATTTTGCTTCTACATGTCTCTTGTTAAGAATTCACTTTAAATTACTTTTCTAGTTTCTTTTCAGTTTAAAAGCTAAATGTAATTGCTGAGCCTTTTCCAAGACACACAGCTCTTGTGTTTCGTCTTATTTCAATGTTGTCTTTGTCTAGGCTGTCCTACTAATTGGTGAGCAAGGGACTGCAAAGACTGTTATTATCAAAGGTTTTATGTCAAAATATAACCCTGAAAGCCACATGGCTAAGAGTTTGAATTTTTCATCTGCAACTACCCCATTAATTTTCCAGGTATAGTAGTCATTAATCTTCTAACATTATGTGGCTGGATTCAGAGAATGTTCCGAGAATTTGTCAGGAGAATGCTTCTGAAACTGATTCTGAACAACAAAAAAGCACCTGCCTAAATGGTCTCAGTGTCCTAACACATAATTTAAGACTTTTGTAAAAAAAAAAGTTCCGTTCAACTTCTTTAGTAGTTGTTGAGCTGTTCTTGGACTACTACAATACTGTGCATATTATTTTCTTCATCATATGTAATGTTTTTATGTCAAATGCATCAGTTCTCGCTGACTGGGAAGAACTGTCAGATTTCACTAAACACCATGGGTAAAATAAGTGCTACCCACAACAATCTGTCATAAAAAGTGTGCTGTCTGCAATTTAAATTTCAGTAAATTCAACTACTCATTAAAAAGTAACACATGCAGTGCAGCTGCTCTACATATAACTGTGAATACTTAAATCCTGAACTAATTTGGACTGCCTGTCCAAATTTCTACGGAGGTAATTTGAATTATTTCAAGTGTCTTTAACCTGCTGGCAGTATATTTGGGAAACATTTTTAATGCAGCCTGGTATGCCAAGCCAAAGCACTGTCTGGGCTGTAAGTGCTGTCTATAAGCTTGATAAATCACCTATCATCTGCCTCTATAGCATAGTAGAAAATATTAGCATGTTATATAATATACAAGTATGTAATTTTGGTCTGAATTTCCTTAGGATTTTTCCTTCTATTTATTGGGCTTTTAAAAAAAAGTAAAATTTTTATAAAATAAATGTAGATTTAATTGGTGATAGGCGAGAGTCTGATGATCAGGACATCTGAAATAGATGTGCAAGACTAAGTCAATTCTCTTTTAACAATCTAGATGAAAACATTCTGTTATGACACATGCTTTAAAATTACTCTAGCTTTTTAAAATATTGGTTTAACTGATGCCACTTGTGTAAGAAGACAGGAGTCTAGGCATAGCGTAAGAATGCAGATATTTAGGTTTCTACTGAAGAATAATTATGTATGGTTAAGCGGGCTTTCATTTGGTATAGAGTAAATAAAAACTGGACCTTAAGAAGAACAGACAAATGGAAAGATGATAAGAACAGTAGTGGTAAGTCTGTTTATATATGTGAGTTTAATTATCACTCTGTGCTTTTATGAAGTACACTGATACCTGCTGGAAAGGTCTTCCAGAATTCCATCTTTAATTTAATTTTTATTGCTAGTAGTTGTCAAATTTCTGATAAAGGAATGAAATGAAAGAAAAGCTTGAAATGCATTCAAATTTATGAAACTGTTAGGCATGGTTGTCTATTCTAGACACCAGCCTAGCGCTGTATAGCTTGGGATTTCAGACATTCTAGTTAATTCTGTGTAACAGAACCATCAACATGTGTAAATGATTGAATCATGTATGAGACGAAGAGCTCTTTGTAACTGTGCTGCTAATTGCTTTTTAACAGCGTACCATAGAAAGTTATGTGGATAAGCGCATGGGCACAACTTATGGTCCCCCTGCAGGCAAAAAGATGACGGTCTTCATTGACGATGTGAACATGCCCACAATCAATGAATGGGGAGATCAGGTTAGTTTGTCAAAGAAGAAAAAAGAGGAAAAAAGATGTTTTCTTCCTTTTCTTGCTACACTCTAAAATTGGTTTCTCAACCAGTCAGAAGAGGGTAAATTTGATACACGTAGTACTTAATTTTTAAAGTCTTTTTAAAGACCCCATCTACATTATTTTGTCGTGAGTTAATTGAAAATGAATATGCTGACTACAAGAAGCAGTTTGAGTACTCCTTAAAACATGCCTGTATAATTTTAATAATGTTTTTTACACACACTCTTTTTTTAATTAAAAAAAGAGAAGCCTTTGGCACACAAATTGTGATAGCAAACTGACATTGTGGGCAATAAATAAAATACTGTGACACCTGAGAAGTAAGAAGTGTCTTCTCTGCTTTAGATAAAATGGAAGTAATCTTTATTACTTTGTAATAAATGTAATCTTTATGTACATTGGCAAGATTGAGGTATATTGCTTTGGAAACTAATGTTAGAATTTCTATAGAAGTATAGTCATAGAACATGTTATCTGTGGCATGTTTTCAGCTGCTCAAACAGAAAAGCAGGGTGTCCATTTATAGCTAAAGAATAGGATCTTGCATTCTTTTGTCTGGAAGAAATTATATGTTTTCGGCTTGAAAACCGTGCTTGTGGTTGTTACATATGGAAATTTAATAAAAATATTTTGTATCACATGAAACATAAAGATGCAGCAGCTTGGTCTTGATTAGAACAAACTGGAAATTTTGCTTTGAAAGGGAGAAGTATTTTCCAGTAATGGAAATAATGCAGCATTCAAGTGAGAATAAAATGTAGTATAAATGATTAGTTCTAAACTAGGGATACCCCTCTACTGCCAGATTTTTTATCCATAGATATTACCAATGAAAAGGACAATGCAAATGCGCTTATTCCTAGCAGTGCATTTTTATCCTGAAGCAAATAAGCAGAGAGTTAGGGGAGAAAAAAATTATATACTCTTTGTTAGGTCTTTCAGGTATATGTTTTGTATTTCATTCAGTTGTGCCTATAATATTCTGTTATATAAAACCTGGTTATTTTACAGGTCACTAATGAGATAGTTAGGCAACTGATGGAACAGAAAGGACTGTATAACCTGGAAAAACCTGGTGAATTTACCAACATTGTGGACATTCAGTTTTTGGCTGCCATGATCCATCCTGGGGGAGGTCGCAATGACATTCCACAGAGGCTGAAGAGACAATTTTCTGTGTTCAACTGTACTTTGCCTTCTAATTCTTCCATTGACAAAATTTTTGGTAAAGGGAAACTAGCTTTGTATCCATCCCATTTTTGAAAATAGTAGTTAATAGAAGTATTGCTAAAATTGAGGTTTAATTCCCCTCTAATTTGTTTACCAGCACATTTTCCTTCAGTAGTCACTCCCCACATGCAATGTTATAAATCTGTAAGTTTTTCAGGTCCTGTCACATCTTTGAAACTATTGGTATGCTCAGTGTTAGTAAGAATGACATGAAGGTATCATTGTTTTTGTGACAGTGCTGGACAGTTGCTCAGGTACTACTGGGACTAAGAATGAGTGAACTAAAGACTAGACTTTCACAAAGGACAGGATCATACTGATTTCAGATAAGAGATTAGCTATTCAAAGCCAGTGGAAGCTATTTTGTGAGAAAAAAGAACATTTTAATGGGCAGTTAATTAACAGCTAAATAACCACAGATCTGTTGACAGAATGGTGTTGAGAATGGCTGAATCAAGATTTGAATAAAGATTGGAAAGCCGTTTCAAAAAATTGGAAAAGGTTTTGGGGTTTGAAAAAAAAAAAAAGAAACACACTTCAGATGATCATTGGTGTTGCACTAGCTTGTCTTTAATTTGGCAGTTGTCTTTTTCACAGGTGTAATTGGAGAAGGTCACTACTGTAGTGAGCGGGGATTTTCAGATGATGTGAGGAAAACAGTAGCCAAATTAGTTCCACTGACACGCAGACTGTGGCAGATTACCAAGCTAAAAATGCTGCCCACACCAGCCAAGTTTCATTACGTCTTCAACCTTCGAGACCTCTCGAGGATTTGGCAAGGAATGCTGAATGCTACACCAGAAGTGATCAATGAACCAAAGGTAAGTGCAGCACCTCACTGACCTTGTTATAATTAGTGTAGGAAAGATGATGAAGAGTCTATATTGGCATTTGAATTTGCTTTAAAATGTACAACTTTAGTGGTTTTTTAAGGCAAAGATGTTTTAGTCCAGCTTTTATAGTACCAACTGAAATGACAACTTTGTTTCAAAACTGTGACAAAACCCACTTCTTTTGGCACAATGGTTTGCTTCTATATGCTTTTGCTATTACAGACAAATGCTAGTTTGAAAAAAGTGAGCAAATAAAGTTATGGGAAGCAATGAACTTACTTTAACCCAATGAAAATGCTTGGGTTAAACAAATGGTTTCTGGCTTATGGTTTAAAAGGAAGAAGCAGTAACAAGTCACAGTAATATTTTTTTTCCATAATCCATCTTTCTTCCAGTAAAACATCATTTCTCTTTTAATTATTTTAAGGAAAAGTCATTTAGAATTTTGAGCTCTGAAACATGTATTGCTGGAAAAGCAATATTTATGGTAGACATGGAACATTTGTTATATATTTAAGTTATATAATCACTTCATATTTAGTGTGCATACCTGTTTGTTGAATAATCTCCTAAATTCTACGGCATCTGAAATTTAAACTTTACAATGTATTTTAACATCTGAAGCTAAAAATATTGAGCACTAAGATTATTATATATAAATACACACACTCAATTAATGGCTTCTGATGTATAACAAACAATTGCTCAAAATATAATTGTATAAATTTACATATTGGTTCTGAGACTTGACATGGTACGTGTGATTTGTACGAAGTCTCATAGACTGAAACAAAAGGTTTTCAAGGAGTACTTGGAATTTTTTCTACTCCTGTGTGGTAGTAGTATAGGATTAAAACCAGTGCTGCTAGTATTAACAAGCTGTCAGGTTTCCCTTCTCCATCCTGTGACCAAACTGAAGGACTTTAAAGGGATATTGAATTTGGAGAAGGAAAAATATGAACATGTTTCTCTTTGTTGTTGTTTTCTAACTACTTTGGCTGTAGTATTGGGAGTGACATCTGTGTTTGTCATGAAATTATTCATGCCATGATGTTAATATTTCAATTAATCTTCTCCTTAATGACTACTTAGAAAAGTGGTTTATCAGTACATAAACATGTTAACGGATATGGATATGGTTTTAGGGCTGGGGAAATAAAATCTTCGTCGGTAAGTACACTTCACTTTGGAATGCTAGATTAGAGCTTCTTGCACATTTAACTGCATATAATCTTAAATTGGGAAGAACAAGAAGCTCAAGGTATCTCTTCTGAAGGAACTCCCAAATGCTATTTCTTTTCTAATGTTAATGTGATTTTTAGGATGACTCTGCTCAAGCAAAGAGGCTGGACCAGATGACCCCACTGTGGTCCCTTCCAACCTTATCTATTCTGTGATTCGGTGAAATTAGTTAGTTTCTGTGGTTTTTTTTGTATACAGGTGCTGATAAAACTGTGGAAGCATGAATGTAAGTGTGTTATTGCTGATCGTTTCACAACGTTAGAAGACGTAAAATGGTTTCACGCAGCTATGGCAAAACTCATTGAGGAGGAATTTGAAGATACAAAAACTTTGCTGAATCATGAGATAGATGCATTCTTTGTTGACTTCTTGAGGGATGCACCTGCAAGAACCGGTAAAGATGGACTCTAATAATTGTGGAAATGAAAAGAATAGGCAAGGGAATATAATAATCACAGATGCTAAGAAAAATATGTCTTAAAAACGCATAGTAAGTTTATGAATCAAGAGTGTCTGTTTCAGCCAGACACTTTGACTTTGAAGGTAGTCTATGTTACCAGCTGTGGCACGTTTTTATCTCAGTGGGTTTTCTAAGTCTGTGTCTATATCCAGGTTATTTGTATAGGAGAGCTTTTCTTTCATTTACATGGATGTGTCAGATAGACAAAACTGCCAAATAGTGAGGATGAGTCTTTATTATTCTAAACTGATGAAGGAAGTGTGGTATGAATGATTTAAAATGGTGGGGTTGCAGTACCAGATAAAGGATAGCAGTGTAGCTACCACGCCCTAGAAACCTGGTAAAAAAATACTGTCTCTGGGCTAATCCAATGCTTCTTAGGAAGTAAATGTTACATGATTTTATAACAACAGACTATTAATTCAAATTTTCCTGAATGCTATTTAAACCTGTTGAAGAACTCACATGGCTTACAACAACATCTTTATGTCTTTCAAACAAAAATGTGATCACTAAATGATCTGACAATATTTGTCAATTGATGAAAAAGAACAAAAAACATTTGTTTGAGTTTAGAGGAGGGTCAGTGGATGATTCAATTATCTTTGTTGGTACCACTGTAATGCTGGATAGTGGAGGCAATAAAAGACTGGCATGAAAGGCCAAATGCCATTTGAAATTTTCCTTGAACAAATGAAGTAGTCAGAAGCCAGTGACAAAAGATAAGTAAAGGATAGGAAATATTTGATTTGAAGGAATCAAATAAAAGTAAACTGGTGTAAGAAAGGAAATAATTACATCCTTAAATAGCTTGCTGAACTTCATCAATGTAGAGAAGACTGAGTATGTCAGAATACATACTGAGAGGATGAAGAGTGACCTTTAATGTGAAAATTTAAGTCCACACTAGAAACTGTCATGTTGAACTGAAAAATAAATGCAAAATGATGAATGTATTTTTCAAAATGCCTTGCCTTCCTGGTGACAGGTTAAATGTACCCACCCTGTAATATGCCTTTTAGCATGAAACTTCATCTAAATACAAAGTAGGAGGCCCTCATATAGAAAGGCTGTGTTTTGTCCTCAATTGGTTTGTCTGAGCCTCAAGAACCCCCTTCCTGTTTTGGCTTCAAATGAAAAGAATAAAAAATGTAATTTTGTTTTATTTGTCCCTATAATGGAATTTACTCTTGCTTATTATGGTGGAAGTGTAAGAGCAGGATCTGGATTTCTGAGCTCTTAAATATATAAAAAATGACATCTGACATCAAATCCAAAGAGCCCTATGCTCAGATGTAATATGTTTACACACACTGCTTTTATCTCTGGGTTGTAAAATCATGTTTGTCCGAGATAAATAGCTCAAACAACAACTTTTAGATCTTAGCTTCAAAGGAATTGTTAGTGGTGCTAGTGATCTCAAGACCCTCAGCCTGTTCAAAGGTGTTTTTATCAGTTGATTTTGACATTGCTATTTAGTACTTGTGATTATGAATCTTGAGGCTGAATAAGAGTTTAAAATAATACATTTTGCTAGCTGGCTCTGTAAATAATGGAAAAGTCTGCCCTTTCTTAGGTTTTGTACGTGATTATGCTGTCCTTGGACATTAATAATAAAACTGTAGGAACAGAATTAAGATGATATAATTCTTTTAAATGGTTTGAAACTGTAAAAATATCACTGCAGTTTAACTCCTTGACGTATTTCTTATTAGTTCCTTATCAGCTGTTAAGTTATTTAAATGTCTTATTCAGCTTGTAAGAAACTTATTTCCACCTGGAATACTTCTCTTGTTTAACCAGTGCTTTTACAGGTTAAAACAAAAAGTCAATTGATTTAATTAAGTCTTAATCTAGAGAAGTGTTCTTATTCAGAAGCAATAAAGAGCAAAAGAATTCTGAAATTAAGGCAACTTCAAGCATACAAAAAATGCAATATAGAGGACAGCTGAAAGAGAATTAATAATCCCTGTATTTTGAGAGATTAGGTTCTGTAGTAAAAGGTGATTTTCTTAAACTACGTTTTTTTATATATATATTTTTAGGTTTTAGCATTGTTATTGCTTTTCTGTTGTTGTTGTTTTTTGCTTGGAAACTGCACAAGTATTGCAAAGGTCCAATGGAAAGGAAATGGAGAAAAAATTTGAAACAAGAAAAATGTTACACTATTCTAAAAATACATTATTCTAAGTTCAATATAGTTTGCTTGCGGGTTGGGGGTTTTTCCTCCACCTTCCCTTCCCTTCCCACTGACTTCTAGTGCTTTACTAAGCTTTAGGGAAATACTTATCTTACTGGAATGACTGATTTGTTTGATTTTAATTCTACCAGTTAGAGATAATATTTTCAATTATATATTTCTTCAGTAAGTTAGAGAAGGCTTAGCAAAACTGATTGTTAGTAATGACTGATCTATGATACTGGGAAAAATACATCCTGTAGCATATATAGATCATGAAATCCTGAAACTAATGGAGCTAAATGTATGTAAATAAGAGTAAAGTTGTACTAGTAGTATTTTTGAGGGAAACCAAACTGCCAACCAAAAACCTCATGATGTCTGCCCTCTGGCACTCTTCCAATGAAATTTGTGAGTTATTTGTTGATCAAATATGGGCTGGATAAGCACTGAGATGGATTGAAAATTGGCTGAATGGTCAAGGCCAGACGGTGGTGATCAGTAGCTCAAAGTCTAATTGGAGACCAGTAACTAGTGATGTGCCCCAGGGGACAATACAGGGTCCAGTCCTCTTCAACACTGTCATTAATGGTCTGGGTGATGGGGCAGAGTGCACCCTCAAGACAGTTCCCGGATGACACAAAACTAGGCGGAGTGGTTGATATGCCAGAGGTTGTGCTGCCATCCAGATGGACCTTAACAAGAACCTCATAAGGTTCAACAAAGGCAAGTGAAAACTCCTGGACCTGAGGAGTCAACCACTGGTGGTCACTGATCTGCAAGGCAACTTTGCAGAAATGAACCAGAAGGTACTGGGTGACACTAAGTTGAACATGAACCAGCAGTGTGCCCTTGCAGGTAAAAAACCTCGTGACATCCTGGGCTGCATTAGAAGAAATGTAGCCAGCAGGTCAAGGGAGGTGGCCCTTTTCCTTTTTTCAGCACTGGTAAGGCCACACCTGGAGTTCTGTGTCCAGGTCTGGGCTCCCCAATAGAAGAAAGACATAGATATGCTGGATAGAATCTAATGAAGGACTTGAACATCAGGAATCGTGCTTTTTTTACTGTGACAGCGTGGTACAGGTTGTCCAGAGATGATGTGAAGTCTGTCTCTTTGAAGCAATTCATAAGCCGCCTGGACATGGTCTGGGGGAACCAGCTCTATGTGGCTCGGGTTGAGCGGGGAGTTGGACCAGAGATCCAGAGGTCCCTGCCAATCTCTACCTTTCTGTGATTTTACCTGCTGTAAGATTTCTTAAGAATGAAGGCATGTCACCTTTAAGCATGATTAAGCTTATGAATAGAAAGATGAGGCAGTAGCACTGTTACCTCCTTTTTTTTATGTGGAGTAGAGTTGACTTGTGGCTTTCAGATCACCTAATGAGACAAATGTACGCTTTTTCACAGTGAATATACTTTTTTAATTGTGGTAATTATTCATTTCAGGAGTATTTTTTTCTAATGCAATGATTTAATCAACTTAGACTGTTTTTCTTTTACAGAAAAGGTTATTTGCAACTTTTAGCTGCAATATTTATTTACCTTCATTCTCTGGTGCTACTTTTGTTTTGAGCACCTAAATAAATATAATTTTTCATCATTCAAGTTTTAGATATAAAGAAAGCAATCTCTGTAATTTTTTTTCTGGTATCATCTTTGAGAATTAAGTCACTGAAATTACAATTTTTGGTAGGCAGCATGTCCTCAGCACTCTCATATGTATATCTAATATGTAATATTATGTGTAATAAACCTGGTTCTGGGTGGTGAGACTTCTAATTATCTTCACTTACCTATCCCCACATTGAACCTTTGTCAATTATTTAAACTGCTAAGGTTTTGTTACCTGTTTTTTGTTCCAGGTGAAAAACCAGAGGAAGTTAATTTAGATATTCCCAAAATCTATGAGCCAATCTCCTCATTTCATCAGCTGCGGAATCGTTTAAATAAGTTTTTACAAACGTACAATGAGAATGTTCGTGGTACTGGAATGGACATGGTTTTCTTTGAGGATGCTATGCTTCATTTAGTCAAGGTACAGTCTTACTGGATTGCCATTTGCTGTTGTTCACTTGCCCTCACCTCCTATACGTAGAGGTATACATGAATCAAGGTAAATTACTTCTAAAACTGAAGCAACTAATTTATTGCTATCAAATATTTGATCTGTCAGTCTGTGACTAGGTATTAAAACCTATTAAAAACTTTTCTGAAAATGCACTAGATGGAATTATTCTTTTATAGCTATCTTTTATGTCTGGTGGGATCATGGTGCTTGCTATTCTAACTTTATTTCAACCTTTCTTCTTGTTAATTCTTTGGAGAGCCCTTCCTCTCTTTGGAATGAGTCAAATGAAATTCAGGTTAAGACATAATTGGTTGCTTCTGAAGGAGTACGCGCAGCAGAGTGGGAATTAATGTAGTCCAAACTTCTTTTGTAGATCCACAGTATGCTCACTGCTTTTAAAGTTCCTTTGAATATGGATTGGAACTGACCATAACTTTTAGCGCAGCACAGCTTGATACCATTGTTCACATAGAATAGGCCTCATACAAAGGAGAGCCTTTTTTTTTCACACTAGAACCCCCATTGTCTCCGTTGTATATTGGAGTTATCAGTATTTCTATTAATAAATTATTATGAATTTTTATATGAATTCTACCATCCCAAAAATAATATATTAAATATTAAAAAAAATTATATCTAATTATAGTTGACAAACACATCTGCAATTTTCAAAATTTTGGGGTGGATTCTTGTCATTTCACAAAATTAGTCTCTTTCTATGGTCTTTTCTGCAAAATGGATGGTGTTCTGCTATGGATTTCTTTAGGACAATTGTAAATAATCATCACACTTACTAACATTTATTCCTAGTAAAAAAATTTATGCAAGTTCAGGATCTAGTGAAAATATCCATTTTTTTTTCACTGAACAGCCACCTGTCTTCAGAAATCTCTTCTTTGGGTAGCTAGATGGTAAATACCTGAAATATTTTATTAGTCTTTGTTTGGATAAAATGAATATGTAGTGCTTCTCTGATTCTATGTTCTTGAAAGTGGCAACGATTGTGTAGATTTGAGACAGCTTCTAAGGGAAAGCTAGATAAGCACAGCTGAGGTAATGCCTATTCTGAGCTGCCGTAATATGACTTGAATGAGTTAAAAATGGGGGATATCTTAAATAGAGAACAAAGCTTCCAATTAATGGCTTGTGTGCCTTTGCCTGGAAAAAATCTAATAGCCATAATTGAAATGATCAGCAATTTACCAAGGGTGGTTAACGGAGGACACATGGAGTACCACACTCCATGTTGGTAACAGCATCAGCACTTTATTTTTAGACTACACAACCCTTTATACTTTTTCTCTCTATCACACGCTTGGCACATGCCCTTTTTTACCTTTTAATTGGTTAATACTCTCTGTCCACACACATCTGACCCTTTTCTAATTGACCATAAATTTCTCTGCTTCTCACTAAAGGAATGTCAACACACATTCACATTCTAAACTTTTTCTCTCTCAGGGCTGTTTATCTGCCCTGTTCAAGGACGCAACTTTAACCCTTTAGAGTCCAGGCTGCCTGCAGCCCATTTCTGTTCTCCCACAGGTGGTGTGCAAATTAAATTTTCTTTCTCTGGTTAAATACTAAGTAAGATTTGAGTAAGCCTTCCTACTTGATTATATCTTTCTTATAAAACATTAACCTATGGTAAATAACAAATACATTGCACCCAATATGTAAAATAAATGGGTTTAAAATTAAAGGAAATTGGCATGACTATTTTTAATGGCTTGAAAAGAAGTAATTTAGAGGAAAGGCAAGTAAATACGTATCCCAGCTTGCTTATTGACATGATGGAATTCTAGGTCATCAAAGAAATGTTCAAGATAATAAAGAGAGCAGATGCCAATACCCTTCATCATTGCTCGGATAGGGGAGACCAGCTGCTAACCATCTGATTGGTATTGTCGTGCTTTGAGAGGGAATTGGCTCTGTGCTGCTGTGGGTGTTAATGCAGCCTCTTCTGAGTACTGTGAGGATCTGTCCACCTAGTCACTGATGGGCTGTGGAGCAAGTTTGTCTCCTGTGCTTAAAGACGTTTGCTCATGATCCAGTAATACCTGCTACCTGTATCCATGTTTCATGGCATTGTTTTCTGGCTGTGAGCAGTGGGATAGGTGCTGTATGCAAGTCCCAGTTAACACTGAAAATTTTTTTGCTCTGAATTGTAAAGAGTCTGTTTGTTTACATTGAACAGTCCTGAACTGAAGGGTAATGTGGAGCAGTAGGAAGCTACTGTCATTTCATTTAGAAGATAAATACGGAAGTAGAAAAGAAATCAAGATCTAATTGGGAGATATTTCACTGTGATCAAATATTCATACTGATATTGTGCATTTCTACACTCAAGTAAATGAGAAGCTTAACAAGTTTCATTATAAAGGCAGTGTTATTACCTGCTGCAGAGAATACTGAAGACTCCTCGTCCAGTATTTAGCATGCCTGGAACATCTTGTCTTTCTGGTCACAATGAAAGGACCTGGAGAGATGAGTCTTACCAAAGTTATCCAGAGGTCACAGTATTGGAGGTGTTATTATTTCCTTCCCAATTTTGATAATCTGTCATGCTGTGATAGCACATCACAGAGAAATCACAGCTGATTGTACTGTACTGAAATACTTACTTGTACTTTGTGGAAGTGTGAGATGTAATTCTACTGATAACTGAACGTACTGGAATAACATTCCAGTGATGGAATCAAGTGGTTGCTATACTATTTGAAAGGTTAACAGAAAAAAAATATTGCAAACTACAAATGACCACAGAATATATTAATGGTATTAGAGAATCCCTTAATTAAACCGTAAAATTTTCATTTGTTCCTAATTTCTAATATAACTTTATTAATACATTAGCATAGAATTTTTGGATGTGTAATTTTTACACATTGTAGCAATAAATGACTGGTATTTCACACAGATTTCTCGTGTGATTCGCACTCCCCGTGGAAATGCTCTTTTAGTTGGAGTTGGTGGCTCAGGAAAGCAGAGCTTGACAAGACTGGCATCCTTCATAGCTGGCTATGATACATTTCAGATAATGTTAACAAGGTGAGCATAATCATAAATCCTTCTCTGAAAGTCCAAACTGTCTGTAGAACAAGGCAATTTTGGCACTCAAATAAGATATCTTTGTAGAGAAGCAAAATTATTTTAAATGTTTTGCGGGTGTTTTGGCTGCAGAAGAAATTGTAGATTCACATGTGGGAATGTGCCTTGGTGAGGGTCTCATCAGAGGATTTAGCTGAAACAAACTCCTTTTTACCTTAAGTTCTAAGACATTGTTTCTAACTTAAATTTGCTTGGGTTTTTTTTTTACTTTATTCAGAACACTTTTTTAAAAAGGAATGGGTATTTGTTCAACTCTTCTTTTTTTTTTTTGTAGATCATACAACACTTTAAACTTGATGGAAGATCTGAAACTCTTATACAGAACAGCGGGCCTGCAAGGCAAAGGCACCTGTTTTCTTTTTACAGACAATGAAATCAAAGACGAGTCTTTCTTGGAATACTTGAACAATGTTTTATCATCAGGAGAGGTAAGATGTCCCCTCGTGATCAATTTTATGCTCTTTAAAATTTATAATTCTGAAGTAAAATAACCAAGTTTATTTGATTTTTCTGCTATATGTCAAGGTGAACACTTTTAAAAACTAAAACTCAGTGCTTTTTATTGTTAGAGTATTATTAGAAATGGAGACAGCCTCCAAAATCTACAAAATCCTAGGTTAGAGTGAGACAAGCTGTCTCAAGGGACATGAGAATAGCTTTAAAAGAAAAAGGAGACTTGGGAAATATCACTGATGTTTTAAAAAGTTGTCTGTTAAATTAACTATTGGATTACAGTTAGTTTTTACAGTATGGTAAATTTATGTCCAGAATGGATGGGATGGATTTTATTGATTTTTATTTACTTATATATGATTTCAGAGTTATGTTTCAGAATAATTTGTACTAGTTATTGATATATGAAGAGAAGGAATCAAAGCCATTGGAGAGTGGGGTTTACATGTACAGCAAGTTAGATTTCAGTGTGTTTAATAGAATCACTTCAGTAAAAGTTCTTGTTTCAAGCAGTTGGTGGGTCCTAAAAACCTCAGTGTCTGAGACATATGTCCCTTCCTGCAATGCTATATATTAAATGAGCCTTATGCTATATCCTCTATTTTGGATCATCTCAAAAAGCATGAAAAATCTTCCTTTTTCCCAAAGGTATCAAACTTATTTGCACGTGATGAAGTAGATGAGATCATTAGTGACCTCCTACCCTCCTTCAAAAAAGAACATCCACGCAGACCTCCAGCCAGTGAGGCTCTGTATGACTACTTCATGACCAGAGTCCATCAGAACCTTCATGTAGTTCTTTGCTTTTCACCAGTAGGTGAAAAATTCCGAAATAGGGCCCTGAAGTTCCCTGCTCTGATTTCTGGATGCACTATAGATTGGTTCAGCCGATGGCCTAAGGATGCTCTAGTGGCAGGTACATGTAGATTTTGTCTTTGCAGATACATAATTTTCTGAACACTGGTCATCTAGCTGTTATAATTGTGTTGAATTTTGCCAGAAGAAACTTACTTGATTCTAAAATTTGTTGTAGATATTTTCTTCTTTACAGCTGGCTGTATTAAGCTGTTGAAATGTTTCTAACAGAGGAAAGGTTTTGAACACAGTTTGAAGAAAAATTCCCCTTGAAGACGGCTTAAAGGCATTAGTAAAGAAGGCAAAAATACCACTAAAGGAAGAGATTATCTGTGACTGTGTCTGTGGTAGGGCATACAGAGGAAGGGTGTGATTACCCAGTCCCTGGTAGGTAGCAGTTAGACAGGTTCAGAGTGAAAAAGCAGTTGCACACTTTGGAGAGGAAAGAATGCCAGATCTTTGGCAATACTTTTTACTGAGAAGTGTGGAATAATATTCAGAATCTGATGGTGAAGAATAAAGAAGACTGGGTTTGAGAAGCTGAGTGAAAGCTGGCTTAATACATGCTGATTTGTTTTATATTGCCTTTTTCATAAGCTAAGACGTTTTCCTGAATATTTACTTACATTTGGCTTTCTTTCTTTCCTAAGTATCTGAACACTTCCTGTCCTCATTTGATCTGGACTGCACTGCTGATACAAAGAGGGAAATTGTGCAGTGTATGGGCTCGTTCCAGGATGGAGTGGCAGAAAAATGTTCTGATTACTTTCAAAGATACAGACGTTCTACACATGTGACTCCCAAATCCTACCTGACCTTTATTCAGGGATATAAAACTACATACAAAGAAAAGCATGCTGAAGTGCAAACATTATCAAAGAGGTAAACTACCGTTTACTACTCTTTTCTGTAGTTTTCTTCCCCAGGTAGGTATGTTCTGTTATGCTTCATTTCAATGCATGGCTTGTCTCCTTGCACAGCAAAAAAGTTACTTTTCTTTAATTCCTAAAATTGTGTAAAGGTGTAACTTGATCAGATATTGTAGTTGCTCTTGTCATATAAGTTAAAGACTATATGTATTTGGAGGGAGAAACAGAGAAGTGATGTATAAAAAATTGAGGTGGAGGGAAATACGAGGAGAATATAAATTATTCCTGTGTATTTTCTAAAGAGTAAAAGAAAACATCTACATCTAATTTCATAATATATTGATAATAGCATTTAATTTACCAGGCATCAACTTTTGTTTTCTTGCTGAATACTTGTATTCTCTTGATACGAACATGTAAGAAATACTCTTGGTGATTTTGGTTTCATGATCACAGAGCCTCACTTAGACTGCTGAGATTTTTACTTGTAGATTATTAAAGTGGTCTTGATGTACACATTCGTATTTTCAGATGCTTTATTAAACTAGTGAGAGCTGCTTGTAGATACATCTTCATGTCAGAAACACCTAAATATAATGTAAAACTAGCAGCTAGTGTATTGGTATCAACCTTTAGAAAAACGGTCTTCTCAATTTTGAAAGATTGATAAAAGAGCTGGAAACCTTTAAGAAAGACTCAAGCTAGTGTATTTCACTTTAAAATATTCTTTGGCTTCAAAGTCAAATTGATTTTGAAATCTGTAGTTACCTTATGGGTGAAGGCTTGTAAAACAGAAGGGTCTGGTCCCATTTTCTACCTTCAAATATACTGGGTTAGTTTATGCATTCCAATTCGTTTCACTTAACCTTAGCACCTAAGCTGCACTGTCTGAGTTGCTTTGGCAGGTGTTACACTTTTTCTGTTCTCCTATATTTATTCAGCTGTCCAAGTACTTCTTAGCCTTTGCAATAGCAGCCTCTGTAGAGGCCACTTAAACTTGTCTGATAAGTCCCAAGTGAAGACTTACTCTCTGATAGAAAAATGCACTGTTGAAGGGACATTTTAATGCCGTATCAGAGCAGTCTCACCTCAATACTATTTTTCTGTTACTCTCTTTTGATTGTCTTGGTCTCTTTTCAGTGTGCACTTCAAATAAGAAATATTGATTGGAATATATTTCTCAGAATTTTAGTAATCAGAAAATGCTTTCTGCTGTATAAAACTCAGTCCTTTGAGTATCAGCTTGGAGCTCAACAGGGACAGTGACGTATACGGAACCAACATATAGGATTTTTATGCAATGATAAAGATATACTGTTCGATTAGAAGTGGATAAAATTTCAGCCCACAAACTTTATTCGTGTACTTTATTGTCTGCTTTATTGATTCCAAAGACATCAGACACTTGGGTGAAAGTTTTATTTTTGTGTAAAACATCTTTTGCTATTCTTCATTCTGACTGATGTGATTCATTCCATAGATGTAATAATTTGGAAAGTGGAGTGTAAATTGCATAGGGAATTAGATGCTTCTTGTTTTGCTTTTTAAATTCAGAATAAATACTGGACTGGAAAAATTGAAAGAGGCCTCTGAGTCAGTGGCTGCTCTGAGCAGAGAGCTGGAGGTAAAAGAAAAGGAACTTCAAATTGCCAATGAAAAAGCTGACATGGTATGTACAGCTTTCAAAGTGTATTGCTGTTTGATTTTTTTTCTTCTCCTTTTATTCCTTCTATTTTGAAAAGATTCATCAAGTAAAATGAAGTTAAGTGTGGGAAAGAAAGGATCTTGGAGAAAGTAATCTTGTTTGAGTTTTCTGGTTCTGGAATTGAACAGATATGGTTTTACAACAAGAATTAATAAATTCTTTTAACTATGGCATGTGGATTTTCTCACATTCTAGGTATTGAAAGAAGTTACAGTAAAAGCACAGGCTGCTGAGAATGTGAAGGGTGAAGTTCAGAAAGTGAAAGACAAAGCCCAAGCTATTGTAGACAGTATCACAGTTGACAAAGCCATTGCTGAAGAGAAGTTGGAAGCTGCTAAGCCTGCTTTGGAAGAGGCAGAAGCAGCCTTACAGGTTAGTTCTTGGACCATGTGTAACATTATTTTACTACTGAGAAGATGGATGTCTATGAAATATAAGATTGCAGGTACATTGCGTAACTCCTCAGTTGACAGAAAATGTATGCAAATAAATATACATGTTTTGAGGGTTTTTAGGTTCAGTTTCGTTTTTCGTTTTTCACAGGAGTGCCCAACACCAAACAGGCAGTTTTCAGAAAAGGGCAAGTTTTAACTTTGATTTGAAACTGTAATTGATATATCGTGTGCTGCAGATTGGTGTTAGACCAGTAACTGAGTGTTGATTCTGTTCTTAAACAGCTTGTGTGTAAGGTGTGAAGTGCTTTGCATGTAAAGCCAGTTATAATACCATCCAACTCTAAACCTCCTATTTTAAGTTTTCACAAAGAAATTGCAGTTTGAACAAGTTTTCTGGTCCACTGTTTTCTGTCTTCTTAAAAAGAAAATTTTTTCTAAGGAGTTGTGGCATTACCAAGATTTGTAATATTCACCATGGGACTTCATTTCTTTCAACGCACTCTTTATAAAGAGTTTTTTTAATAGACTGATAACCCTTTGCCCATATATTTAAGATAGAAAAAGATCAATATTAGTTGATCTACCAAGAACAAAACAACAAACTCACTGTGGGCAAGTGTTTTGACAAGTGAAAAAATAAGCACTGTTAACTGGTCAGCATCTGCGGTATAAAGAGCACAAGTGTTCTGTGTCCAGCCTTGTGTCTTATTAAACCTTACTTTATGCTTTTGACTAAAATTGCTGAACCAAAACAATGCTGCTCTTCTTGAAATGTAGGCTTCTAATAAAAGAAAATCTGATTTTGAGAAAAACCTACAGTAGCATTATTGTTAGACTTCACGATGGGAAAAGGTATTCGGGCTAAATCTTGAAATTCTTGCATTTTCTACAATAAATTGCTTTGCCTGTGTCTAAAGGGGAAAGGTAACCTATCATGAAATCAAGCCTATCAGCATGTGTATACATATTCTCAGCATGAATTAATTCTTTCTTTCATTCATTCATTCATTTATTCAGAAATTCCCTCAAGCAAGAAAATTCTCTGTATTAGTGCATCTTTCAAAAAATGAATCTCATAATCATTACAGATTTGCAAATTTCTGGCTAGGGATTCCTATAGTAGAATTCTGCTTTCAATTAAGTTATTAGATAAATGCCTGTTAAAATATTTGAGAAATATAAAGCTCACCACCAAGATGAAAAAAATAAATCTGTGATCAGCTATTTCACTCAATTTTTTACATATTTTAGGACTTGTAAATGCTATGTTAAAGACGGGTAGGTACAGAACACCTTAGAAGCATTTCTAAACATACAGTGAGATTAGTTTTTTTAAAGTTTGGGTGAGAATTGTCAAAGTTCAGTAAAACTTTGCTGTGCAATAGAAATTGGAGTAGGTCTGCCCATCAGCAGTTACCATTGTTCAGTGCTTTTTTTGCTTTGTATATGGTGCAATAAGCACTACTGCTCAAATCAATTATTCTCTAAGGAGACATCTTCAGCAGACTTTTCTGATAGTCTTTTCTGATTCATGATGTACAGTTGAGTTATGAGTTACAGTGTTAGACTTGCACCCTAGGCTTACTTGGCCCCACTTAATAGGGTTTCATACATTATTATAATTTATTTTTCTCACAGGCCTGCTCCTATACCAGGAATATCCCAGTAAGGTGCCAACAAATCTGTGTATTGGGCCTTCTCACTGATTTCCTTAATTCACCTTCATTTGCCAGATGTCAACAGAACGTATTTTCCTTTCTAGACTCAGTTTCTGGCCAATATGTTTGCATTTAAAAAAAAAAAAAAGAGTAAGATTTCAAGATATTTCTGTTTTGCTCTTTTTTTTGTTGAAACTGTTCATGGTAGTTTTAAGGTGCTGCTGTGGAGGTGCTGTGCTGAGGTTTCCTAGTAGTTGACAGGAGTTAGTAGTGAAAATCTGATTGGAGAGTCCTTCTAGCTTCATGTCTTTTAGAGGTAAAACTTAGTTAAGTTTTTTTTTTTTCTCCCATGGATTAATACTGTTGGTGAGCTTCTGCCCCATGTTTTATTAGATCAGCAGTGACAGTAATTGCTGTGCCTTTTGTTTTAAATTCACAGACAATAAAGCCTACAGATATCGCCACCGTCCGCACACTGGGGCGGCCTCCTCACCTCATCATGCGTATCATGGACTGTGTGCTGCTGCTCTTCCAGCGTAAGGTCAACCAGGTGAAAGTTGATCAGGAAAAACGCTGTACTGTCCCATCGTGGCAGGAATCTTTGAAACTGATGACAACAGGGAACTTCTTACAGAGCCTACAGGTGCTTGTGCAACCTTCTTTTTGTTGTTTTTTGTGTTTTTTTTTTTTTATAATGTAAGAAAATAAGGGACAATGTTTTCTCTGGTGTTCATAGGACAACAGATGTGTGGGGGAATCACACAGTAGATCTGAAATGTTAAGGGCTTAAAAATAAGTATGTCATAATGAAATAAACTTGAATCCTTCTGGCAAAGTCATGTCATAAATCAATTATAGTTTTTCCTAAGTAAGGCAATGAATTTCAGTGACAAATGATTCAAAGCTTTAAGCATTTGGTTTGAATAGCCACTACTTATCTGCTTCGTTAAAGCTGATACCAAACATCTTTTTTGCTGGTATTTAACTTTTCATTAATTTTCAGCATTGCAACTTATGCACTGGCTTGCAAAAGTATAGTTGATTATTAGGATGAACACGATCAGAATTTTTTAAAATTTGGGATTTTTTGATTCATAGAATGTGTCTAAGGAAATGGAAAGAAAACAAATCCCTTTTCATAACTTAAACTAATGATATTACAATTTATCTAGTTGGAATGAACGGTACATTGTCCTGCTATACTGGGTGTTGTTATCCTTGATTTCTGCATTTTGGGTTTACTTAATTTGTCACTGGTCTAGTAGGAGGCTTGACCCGCTTTGTATGGTTGGTAGTGGCAGAGACGTTATTTATGTAGTATTCACATTGTATCTTCTTGTAAGGGTTTTTAATTTACTAAAGGACTTCAACATTTCATTTTGCTTATTAAACCTATTTGTGCTTCAGGGAACAGCTATTTCTCAAGTTCTTCAGCAACAGACTTTCATTATACTTTGTAAATAAATTTGAGGGAGAAAATTGAGAGCTTTTCAGGAGGAAAAATGAAAAATATGCTTTTTGGAGAAAAGAGAGGGTAAAAATAAATTATTTAAAAATGAAATACATTCCACTAATTAGATAAGGTAATTTAAGGATAACTGGCTTGCCCTTTGAAAGGATTGTCTTGTAAATTGTATGTTTATGAACCACAGCTAAGCTCTTCCTTTTCTTTTTGAAGATTGTTAAAACACTTATTCTATCTTAAGCAAAATGAAATTTCAAGCAGGATATCAGTGATCTTTTCAATCAACAATTACCTGTGTAACAGTAATAGTGAGTGTAAAATAGCAAAGATCATAAATGAAGGCAAACTTTTTTCCATTTTGTAAGAATATACAACAGTGGTATGACTTTGTAAAGGTCTCAAAGATGCATGAGACAAATTACTTCATATTAGTTGTTTGTAAGTAACACTTGTGGTCTTCATAGTGTTCTGTGTTCTGAAACACATGTATGTAGAGTTTACAGTATACCTTATGTATAACACACTTTTAAAATTTTTTTCAGCAATTTCAGAAGGACACAATTAATGAAGAAGTGGTAGAACTTTTGAGCCCTTATTTTGAAATGGTGGACTACAATATTGAGACAGCTAAGAGAGTATGTGGAAATGTTGCTGGCCTTTGCTCATGGACCAAAGCTATGGCTGTATTTTTTTCCATCAACAAAGAAGTATTACCTTTAAAGGTATGTCTGGTAATCGGTCACAAACACCCTTTGCTCCTTCTCCTCCTCACCTGTTTTCACTTCAGGATTTAATCTCCCGGAAAGTTCATCTGCCTTATTTGAACTGGTGCTTCCCTCTCCAGGAATTTATTATATAATGTTGTAATTCTATAACAAAGTAAAATTCAAATGTGCTTCCACTTGTAAGTTGTCAAAATTATGAAAGAGATGGTGCAGTTTTATGCACGTGGACCCCTACTGAATGGGCTTAAAGCCTCTGTTGTCTAGTTCAATACACTATTGCAATTGCTCTCGTTTAATTTAGAATTAAGTACAAAAAAGCCTTGAGATTTGGTTCTTTTAATGTTCCAGATCTCAGTTCATAAGAAGTCTGTACAGACCCTCTTCAGTGTTATTTAGAGAAAAAACGGGCCTAAATAGTTAGAATGAAGGCCGGGAAGAACATGGTCAAGCACGATTTTAACACAGAATAGCTTGTATTTATAATAGGAATGACCGAGAGGGGAGCAGGATTTGTAGTTAGACATAGCATATTGGTTGGACAAATCATTCCCTTCTGCAGGTCAGGTCAGACTAACTTTTGTGTCAGAGAATGGCTGGAATTCCCAGAAGTATTTGTAATTATTTTTTTCTAACTGACCTTAAACCAACTTGTAAAGGGCAGCTATCTGAAATAAAAAGTTAGTTTGTTGTAAAATTCAAATAAAAGTTTACTGAGTGATGAAATCTCTACTAAAGAACTTGATTTTGAAATGTAGTACAGGGAAACTTTCTGAAATATATTATAGCAAGTGCTTTGAGATTCTCTTGTATGAATACACTTTTATGTTTTTATGCTCTGTAGGCTAATTTAGCAATTCAGGAGAAACGCTTAACCACTGCTATGCTGGATCTGCAGAAAGCTCAAGAAGAACTGGGAGCCAAGCAAGAAGAATTAGATATTGTGCAGGCAGAGTATGAAAATGCAATGAGAGAAAAACAGGTGAACTGCTCTTGACAGAAAAGAAGTTTCTACCTTTACTTTAAGGAATATTTGATGTGTTCTTTCAATTTCACTATTATTCCTTGGAAAGGATGTTGATGGACAGCGGATAAGAGATAGATAGTATTTGGATACTGCCCCTTTGGTTCCCACCTCTCTCCCTTGCCACTGATCCTCTCCCCTCCCACCACCTCAAAAACTATTTTATTTGGATTCTTTATTTAGTGCCTACTACTGTAACATCAAGTTTCGCGTATACTATATATGTATAACGTATTTGAAATTCTGGGTAGAGTTCCCCAGAATTAATAAGTATCAGGAATTTTACATACTACCTAACAACTATGCCAAAATGAAAGTTAAGAACAGAAATATTAAAAAGAAATATTGAATCATGTCTCTGACAGATGTTGATAGTTTGTCCTGATACATTTTTTCCATCTCACTTTCCCTCCTTCTCAGCATAGTGATACAGATGTTTGAGAATATATTTCTAACTTGTTGTTTATCTAATGGTTTAATTAGATGCAGTGATTTTTCTGGCCTATCAGATAGATGACTGTAAACAATTTTTCTTGGTGTATGGTTTTCTCTAGACTTTGCTGGAAGATGCTGAGCGTTGCCGACATAAAATGCAGACTGCCTCAAGTCTCATAAGTGGTTTAGCAGGTGAAAAAGAGAGGTGGACAGAACAGAGTAAAGAATTTGCCATGCAAACCAAGAGGCTAGTTGGTAAGTTTTTGTCCACATCTTTGAACTTGGAAGCAAGTTGCTTGAGTTGTAATGGGTAGTGAAACTGAAAACATTTGAAATGTCAAACTTTTCCTTTGTATCCTAGATCACTGTCTCTAAAATGAGGGCAATTGTTTTAATTCCCTTGCTAAAGCACTGCTAGGTGAAAAATAAATATAAGGCTAAAGCTCATATTTAAAAAAAAGATAATGGATGTTGTGAATGTGGTGAGACATATTTGGGACACCGTTTTAACTTGACTGATGTTTGTAGGCAACAGTCCAAAGAGATTGGTATGTTAGCAAGTGCCAATAAAATGTGTATAACTGAGAATACATATAGAGGAGAGGAAGACTGATATTCAGGCCCTGACATTTATATGCAGAAATCAATATTTTTAACTGCAGTCACTAATGTTCATAAAACCTTTGCTTGTTAGGAGGTCATTATTATTTTATAAATTTGAACTTGTAAACTAAAGTACTTTGTAATAAATAATTAGTTTATTAGTTAGATCAATAAATGAAATTTCTCTCATCCTTTACTGTGGGCTGAAGTTTCTTGTCTGACTTTTACCTTGAAAGGCTGTAAAAAGCCGATATTGTTGTATAGGTTGTATTAGAGCAGCTATGTCGTATTTTATTTGCTGGCATAATATGTATACGTGTATTAACATATTAAAAATGCAGGATACCTTTCCCACAAATTCATCCTGTTTCTTTTATGGATAACTTGAAAGTGTCTAAAAAGTATTAGCGCTCAGTATAAAAGTATGATATCTTCTCCAGTTTAAATCTTGCATTCTTATTTCAGAGGCACAAAACCCTCAAGCTACGGTGTCATGGAATTTAGGGGGAAAATTTTGAAGCTGAACAGAAGATTAAAACTTGTCACGTTTAATACCTCCATAATGATGTCTGTTACAGTGTTTATTATTGGTACTTGTAATGGATTTACAATAATTTAATTGAATGAATATTTATTTATAAGGGTTTTTTCTTCCCTCCCCCCCTCCATTGTTTAAGACTGTTCTCTGCCTTATAAGAATAAAGTAAATGTGGCCCTTACTGAAATGTAGCATTGCCATGCTATGCAATGAGCCTTGAGAAAAAGGCTGATTTGACTTTGTTACCAGCCAAAACATGTAGCGACTAGTGAAGGAAACAGCTCATTCATTAGTAGAATTGGCAAAGTTGTAATGCTTTGTTTTGTTTTATTTTTCTCCTTTTTCTCTTCAAGGTGACGTACTCTTGGCTACAGCGTTTCTGTCCTATTCCGGTCCTTTTAACCAAGAGTTCCGCAGTCTGCTATTGAATGACTGGCAAAAGGAAATGAAAAGCCGAAAAATTCCCTTTTGTAACAATTTGAACGTCATAGAAATGTTGACTGATGCTCCAACTATCAGTGAATGGAACCTGCAAGGATTGCCAAATGATGACTTATCCATACAGAATGGAATCATTGTCACTAAAGCATCTCGTTATCCTTTATTAATTGATCCACAGGCACAGGGTAAAATTTGGATTAAAAATAAGGAAGGCAGAAATGAACTTCAGGTAATAGAAATGCTTGTGCTTTCATAATGCCCAAAACGTCTTTGTTTACAAAGCATTACAATCCAGTGATTCACATAATACTTAGTAAATGACATTTATATAAAATCTCTAGTCTGGATATAAAGAATATCTCATATATTTTAGTAGATTTGAGATTTGGTTAGATGTGGAAGTGTACATTTGAATCCTTTAGCACCAGTGACTCCATTCGTTTAATGAATTTATTTTAATGAAACATAAGCTGTTGGAATGTAGGCTGGGTAGACAACGTCTGATAATAAGCATGTCTTCAGAATACTTATAAGTGTTAGGAAAAGAACACCAACTAGTTGATTAATACAATTTCATGTAAGTGTTTAAAAATTAAGATTCACTGCATGATATTTTTTCATCTTTTAATCAGAAATTATTGTTAATTTGTGTTGTCTTAGTATGGATGTTGGGTGATAAGTATTCTCTGAATATAGAGGGAAGACATTATTGCTACCATGTGCAGTCTGAGGCAAGATACACAAATTCAATGCAACCAGGAAAATATGGAAGGAATTTCAATTTCATACCTTATCTCCAATAAGGAAGAAAGTCCTTATTGGCTACAATTATGATTACAGCAATAAACCAGCTTTAAAAAAAATCCTTCAAAGCCATAATAAGTAGTTTGAAAAGCAGTTTGATAAAAGAGTGGCTCTGAGAGTATTACTACCACTTTCATATTGATTGGTATCTAGATATGGAAATCTTTAATGGTTGATTAGTTGTGTTAAAAATGATTATTAGTTTGTTTGTAGCTTTATTAAAGTCTACGATGAATGTGTGTTGTGCACATGTTGAAAATCAGAGTTATGCTGAGGACTACTCTTTAAAGCAAAGACTATTTAAAGTCTTGTTCTATGTGACACTCTAATTTTCAAGGGTGAAAAAAACCCCAGAAGAACCCTTATCTTGGAATTGACCCTGATGCAGTTTGACTTGGAGATGTTATCCAAGATAAAATTGAAGGTGCTAAAAGGTTCCTGTGAATTTTTCCTGTGAAATTCTTGTGTAGCTGCACTCATAAGATATTAAAACTGCAGGTGCTCAGTGCTGCTTTTCTTCTACCTTTGCAGCTCAAAAATAGAACTTTGCACTCCATGAGATCTGAGATTATGGTATGCTGATGTTACCTTTTCTTGTGGTCACAATCTTTGCCTTAATGCTAGTCTATCCATAGGATCATTGTTTTTGGCAGTAATTTAAATAAAATGAAATAATTTATAAATATAAAACTAACAAAAAGCTTGGCAACTGGGCATATGATATTACATCTACCTTTAAACATTTAGATCACTTCTTTGAATCACAAGTATTTTAGAAACCACTTAGAAGACAGCCTTTCTTTGGGAAGACCTCTTTTAGTGGAAGATATTGGAGAAGATCTTGACCCAGCACTTGATAATGTTTTGGAAAGAAACATCATTAAAACAGGTTCAGCCAACAAGGTAAAAAAAAAACAAATGAGCAAACACAGGGAAATGCCTGTTTCCTCCCTTCCCTTCCCCACACCCTTCTCCTTAGCAAAATAACTCCTAATAAATATAGGACTAGAAAAGATTAAACTTATTTGAACTTGATTAATGCTAATAGAAGAAAAAAAAGGTAGGGTTTAATTTCACAAATGGTTAATATATTTAATATATAGAATTCCTTATCCCTTTGCTTATGACAATTTTTAAAAGTTGAAATAATCTGTGAATGAGCCATTTAAAGTGGTCCTTGGATATTCTCCACAAATCGTTTGCATCAGAAGTATGATTTAAAACTGGATTTTTATGCCTTTAAACAGAAAAATGTAGCCTTTTTTTCTAAATGCAGTATCTGAAAAAGTGTATATTGGTTCTGGATATCTCAAGACTTCTTTTTAATACTTTTCTTAAGGTGAAAGTTGGTGATAAGGAAGTAAATGTTATGAATGGCTTCAGACTTTACATTACTACAAAACTGTCAAATCCGTGTTACTCTCCTGAAATTAGTGCTCGAACCTCCATCATTGACTTTACTGTAACCATGAAAGGTCTTGAAAATCAACTCTTAGGCAGAGTTATTCTCACAGAGAAACAGGTAAAAGAATTGATTCTATCTATTTTCCTGCCTGTACTTCTTATATTTACCTGTAGAATGTTTTACTTTAATTTTAATTTATTACTCTCTATTCCCATATTGCAAGGTAACTTTGTAGCTCTCTCTATTGTGATTATTCTTAATACATATTTGTGATGGTTTAAAAACTGGCACAGAAGCAATTGACTCATTCATGTGGAAGTTTTTCTTTATTGTTGCAACTGCATTGTATTCACCTTATTTTTCCTGCCTCAAAGAGTTATAACCTCATGAGAATGGCTTGTGAAGAGAAAGAGTCTGAAACCAAAACTGATGTTCTTCTGTCTACATACTGTGGAGCTCATGGCAACATAACCTGCAAAAAATTCAGACTTAGTTACTTCCTTACTCCAAGGGAAAACGGGCTACCTACTTGTTTTGACATTCCAGATATACTAGTTGGGGAAGTCCAAATTCAGGATGCGAATCCCAATGAACATGCCACCAGAAGTTCTGGAGGGAGGCTGATTGGTATCAGTACCATTGGCTATGGTTTCAGTTTACCTTCACTAGCGGGAAATGAGAGGAATGTCTTTATTTCCTTATTGTGGTATCTGTTGAGATTCTCCTGTCCTTCCAGCACCTCCCTCTGCCCCACCAATGTAAGATGTTTCTTCTAAATAGCCTCAGTCATCTTGTTCATTTGCATTTCTTTCCCAAACGGTGCATGGATCTCATGAGAGAAATCACACTCAATCTGTGAAGGTCTGTATCTTGTCAGACAGCTTCATTACACCATCAGCTTCTCTTCAACCACTGACAACCTGTCAACCCACTATGTAATGAAATTATCAGTGTCTATCTAAAACACGCTGTGATGTGTATATTCACAAAACCTTATGCCAAAGTTCACTTTTGGGCCTTGAGATACAGTACATTCCTCCAGAAGACAGTCAGTTTATCAACGAATTCCTCCAGTCATTGCCATTGCTGTGTGCTTGCTTGAAGGGCACAGAAGAGAGATGAGCTTGACTTTTCAGACGAGCCAAGAAATAGATGGAGAAATAAGAGACTCAAGTTGGAACATGGGGCATTCTGATTAGATATTGGGAAAAAATAATTACATTGAGAGTGGTCAAAACCAGGAACAGATTACCCAGGGATGTTGTGGAATTTTTGTTTTTGGAAGGGTTCAAGACTCACCTGGACATTGCCCTGAGCAACTGAACTATTTAGATCTGCTCTGACAAGGGGGTTGAACTAGTTAATGTCTGTAGGCACCTTCCAAATTAAAATTATTCTACTTTTCAATGGCCTATTTGTCACTAAGTGGGAATGTCCAATGAGTGGACATACTTGCTCTCTGTGCCAACTTCTCAGAGTGTTATACTCACTATTGTTTTGTTTGAGACCACCTGGGTGTATTTCTTCTAGAAAAATGACAAGTGGACCACTTGACAGGTGACAGGCAGGGGGACTTCCATAGAATATACTTATCACTTTACAGTTTTCTTGGTCTCTGTTTATACACCTTGAGGTTCAAGGCTTCCTGAAGAATCAATTCGAATATATCCCACCTTCTAAATACTTTTTTCTTATGATGTCTAATTACACACCTTTGGGAATTTGAGGATTTCACTCTTAAGTGTCTGGATTCTTACTACCTTTTGTAGCCTTTGGTAGGAAGGTGGTAGAATTATTTTACTGTGAGAGAGTTTGCCAAATGATTTGAGCAGTATGACTGCTTGGTGATCTCCAGTGTTAGAATGTATGTGCGGAACTTCTGTCCCAAAACCAGAAGAGATTATTTATTTGAAATTAGTGTTCTTCAAGGTTTTTATGCACATTTCTATCCTTCTTGCCATTCCTCTGTCTCTGATATGGTTCTGGTCTTAGAATGAATGAGATTTAGACCTGTTACAAGGAAAAGGAGGATTTACAGCACGCCACTTAAAATTTCTGCAGAGTCTGACTCTGTTGTCTGGTATGCCCATTAGTAGAATCTTTGTCACATACATCTCACAGAATTAATTGATTACCAATAAGAACGCTGGTACTGATTTCTCATTTTCCACCGGAACGTTAAACCAATTGCAAGATATGAGTGAAGCATAAGAAGGTCAAAGGGCAGCTGGTATATCTGTAAAAATTGATTCTACTTTATTTCTTGGAATAGTAGGATTTGAGAGACTTGATATATGTCTGAATGTAGTATAACATGATGTTTTAATGATATCATTATCTTGATACATTGACTGTTATTAATTTGACAAAAAACCTGTTTATTTAGTGTCATAGAGAAGTCAGATTAGTAGTGGAGTTATAATATGCAAGAACTGTTTATGGCTTTTTGAATTTTCACATTCATATTTCAAAATTTTTGCTGGAAAAAGGCTCAGGTTTTGTAAGGAACAGTTGATGCAAATTCTTGTACTTGTGAATCATTTAGTGACAGAATGATATAAGCTATGTAGCAGCTTTCAGATTTTATGAATATTAACAAGAAATAGCACTCTTTGGTACAGTCTGTAAAATGTCATCTGCTTGTGAAAGGAATTCCATAAAACTGGATTTGAAATAGCCTCTTTGGTGCAATTTTCTTGAATTTATGTACATGGTAACTTGGCTTATTTTTTTCTGCATCCTTGGTGTCATGACTGGAAATTTTTGAAGACATGAAGAAAGCTTTCGACGGTGTACACTTTCTGATCTGCAAAAAGCATTTTAAGAGCTTAACAGATGGATTTTTTTTTCACTAAGGTTTTCATCTAAGGTTACTTCACTTCAGTTTGGTAACTCTGTTTCCAACTTGTTTCTCAGGCTTTTGTGAGGAGGATAGCTTTCTGTTTTTAAAATGCAGTGAATTCTAAAGTATGTTTAACTAAACTCAGCAAAACATGAAATTTAATTTGGCTCAGTATATTAATTCTTGTATTTAATTGGATGCTAATTTTCTTTTAATGCTATTCTTTTAAAAAAGTGTTTCTACTTCATCAAACTTGCATGATAAAAAATGCTTCATAAAACCATTACCTGTTTTTTTTTTAGTTCCATGACGCATCAGTTGACTGAAATAAGGATAACTTGTCTGTTTTCATCAGTTTTTGTCAGAATCTTTTGAATCTGCAAGTGCATCTTCTAAGTTATGTTGCATTGGCATTATTCTATAATGATTGTTGCAATAAATTTTCTCTACCTGATGATGACTATGATGTTTCAATATACCTTTTTTTACAAGTGACAAGAAAAAACTAAATCTGATAATAAGAAGATGATTTTTCTTAATTTCATTTTTAAGATAAAAGGATGTTCTTTAAAAGAAATAAATCCTCGAATTAGGAATGTAAGGGGAATGTAGGGGTGGGAGGACCACAAGTTTTAAAGTACTTCTCTAGACATAGCAAATGTCATAGCAAATATTTTACCAACTGGCTCACTTGCTGTTGATTCATAAGATTCATGTTAATCTTATGAAAGACTCTTAACCCATCTTCTCTCTTTTCTTTCTTTTTACTTCAGCATACTGAAGAATTTTGTAATACTTCAAAAGAGGATGCTTATCTCTGAGGGACTAATTTGTATTAAGTTTTTCAAGGTTAATTTTTAAGAATTAACTGAAAGGACTATTATCTCTGAAAAACATATTTTTCTAGAGATTTAAAATAGTTTTTTTTTTTTTAAATTTAAAACTGTTGACTAATAGTTATCCACCTTCTATATATGAGCACTGGAAAATAAACTAAGTACAGAAAACACCCAGACTGTATTACTAAAGATAATCAAATAAATACTTAGACTGAAGTAACTCTTCTTATTCAATGAAGCATTTTAGTGAGAGGCTGAAATTATCTCTGTTTGATGGAGGAATATTGGCACTTCTTGAAATATGTGGTCCTTGATTTGATGACTAAGGATGGCCATTGCAACTGAACCTAAATTTTCAATATGGCAGTTGAAAAACAAGGCATAAATGAAGATGAGATTAAATGGAGGGAAATAAAATCCTATGCCTGGAAATGTGTTTGCATTTGTCTTTTCTTAAACAGAAAGAGAAGAAAAACAATTACTATTCTGAACTTATTATTCTTTTAGGGCATGATATGAGCATGTTCCATATTATTTTTTGAAATGATTTATTAATGCCTACTTATGTAGCAGGTTCGGAAACCTGGCAATAGATTTTGTGTCAGAAATACCACTGGAATTCTTTCCCAAATTAGTGCAGTTAGTCTTGATCTACACTGTTTTAGTAGGATTGGTAGTCTTTAAACTAAATGTTTTATTTTTCATTGTTCTTCTGTTTTCTAAATATTACCACGTAATCCAAAAGGAATTAGAGAAAGAAAGAACTGATCTTATTGAAGATGTGACTATGAACAAAAGGAGGATTAAGGACCTAGAAGATAACCTTTTGTTCCGACTTACAAGCACTAAGAGTTCTCTGGCAGATGATGAGAGTCTACTAGTTGTATTGAGTAACACTAAGAAGACTGCTGAAGAAGTAACACAGAAACTGCAAACTTCTGCTGAAACTGAAGTACAGATCAATTCAGCCCGCGAAGAGTACAGACCTGGTGAGTGAGGGTAGTGGTGGAAGGCAGATGGCTAGACTATATATTTAAAACATCAATAGAGTAGGAGAAATAGTAGGATGAGATCAGGAAGACCAAAACTGGTGGGAAATCTGTGTTTTCCTGTAAGTAAAATGTATCTAGGAGATGTCATATTGAGCAATAATGGAGAAAATAGTCAATGATGTGTCTCACGTGGAATTTATAAAATGGAGGGATCTGTTCTCTACAAAGAAATCTCTTTGTAGATTTCCTATTGCTCTATATACAGGTGTACCAGTCATTAGGGTGTTTAGGTAACTGTATGTTTGAGTTCAGCATGATGACATTCTTCTACGGTGCCAGTATAACAGTAAATACTCTTTATATGTGTTCTAATGAATGCTGCATTATTTGTCCTTAGGTTATTATAGTCAACACATTTCATCAGTTTTTTAACTGACAGGTAAAAATGTGGAAAAAACAGAAGCAAAAAAGCTCTCTGTAATTGTCTGCATTTTAGGAAATGTGTAAAGCAGTACAGTTACTGTACCAGAAAGTGTGGCAGATTTCGTAAAAACTTTGTGTTTAAAACTGAATGACCACCGAAAATAACCCTAAACAGTAGTTCAAACAGCCATAATTTTTGTATGTTCTACTGACAATCTGAACATTGCAGTGTGTCAGCCAGCTGCTCTCCAGATATGCTCATATTTGTAAACTGGGCTTTGCATAGTATGCATTAATTACAGAAAAGATTTCTTTTTTTGCTGATACGTAAATGAGGATTAAGTGAGTGATTTTATTATTTTTCTGGGAATAGAGAAACTCAAAGATCTTCAGTTGTCATTAGTGTTAAACTCACTGTACATGTCGTAGAGACTTAAAGTTTTCTGCTCTGCATTTCTGCTTTGAACACATTCTTGTTTCCTGTTCTTCAGTTGCAACTCGCGGTAGCATCTTGTACTTCCTTATTACTGAGATGAGCATGGTCAATGTCATGTATCAGACTTCGCTTTGGCAGTTTTTGGGGCTTTTTGACCGCTCCCTAGCCAGGTAATTTAGCTAACATTAAGTATCATTTGTATTCACCCAGTTCTGGAGGTGCTTGTAGTACAGTAAAGCTTTGTTGTAAACTAATACCAGAAAGAAGATGTTGCTTCTTACAGTCTGACCAGGAACTGTCAGCTTAAATACCCATAAAACTTTGTCTGTTAGTTACTAAGGCAAAGAACCTTCTCATGTACTTACAGTCGTTCAAAATTGGCTATTAGATAATAAAAACCCATTATATTGCATTGATTTTCAGCTGGGCTTTAAAAAGGCTTGATTAGAAAGGGTTTTTTTTTTGTTTCGATCTGAAAGTTGTTGCTAGCTTGCTCTCTGATATTCTGTATCTGTGATCTGTTATTTTTCGTGTTTTGAAAATACTGAACTATGGCTTTTTGTCTTTTGCATCCCTTTTAAAAAGCCTAAGCAAATCAACATTCAACTGCAGACCTTTCTTCGACAGGTCTACCAAGAGCCCTATAACCAGCAGGAGGGTTACTAATATTATTGAACATATGACATATGAAGTGTTCAAATATACTGCCCGAGGGCTCTATGAGGAGCACAAATTTCTTTTCACATTACTGCTTACTTTGAAGATTGATATACAAAGAAACAGAGTGAAGCACGAAGAGTTTCTGACACTTATTAAAGGTTGGAACTATGAATAAATTTTAAGTAGAGTACATTATTATTATAGAAAATTTATATAGTTGTATCTCCTAGCCAATGCTCCCTCCTTTTGCACATGAGAAATCAGTCAATTCTAAGAATACCTGCTCATCATTCTGATCTGGTGACAGACAACATTGTATGGTAGTTCTAATTTATAGTAGCACACTGAATATTGATGAATATATCACTGGAATAGTGTGAATTTAAAAGGAATATTTTAAAGTATCCTTTTAGTTTATGTCTGCTGCTCAGATACCATCAGGTGTGTGTTTAACTTAGAAAAATTATTATTGTACTGAATATATTATGGTTTCTTTGGTAACTGCAGCAAATAGGAACAGAAAATGATGCTGACAGTTTAAAAGAACATCAGAGTCTTAGCTGAATGTGACAAGTTCATGGCTTTGGTCTTAACTGCGTACAAGCACTGTGTTCACTTGAAAGTTTGGATCCATTTTGTATTACCTTTCCAAGAGACAATTTGCCAGGCAACATTTATTTACAGATTATAACTGTTAATTTTTCCATGTTGAATCTTCAGAATATCTTTTCCCAAAAAGTATTTCTTTCAGGCACATTGCACAAAAAACCCAGTAAAGCCTCAAAAATTAAATTGGTTAAGAAATAGTATACTTAAGGTACATAATACAAAAAAATAAACTAACCCAACTGCAAACTCAGTTTAATGAAACATGGCACCGTTTTATAAGGCAGAAAACTCCTGTAACCTCATGATTAAAAAACTGGATTCTTGTACCTGTTTTTTGCCTTTTATTTTGTTTATTATTCTTTGTCTCTCCAACAGTACTAATTATAAGTAATTTCAATTTCTTGCAGGTGGTGCTTCCCTAGACCTTAAAGCTTGTCCTCCTAAGCCGGCTAAATGGATTCTGGATATGACTTGGTTGAACTTGGTGGAGCTTAGTAAGCTTACACAATTTTCAGATATTCTTGATCAAGTACGTAAGAGGTTTTTAAAATTAACCTCTTGTTTGACGAGTGACTGTCTGGTAGCGATTAAGCTCCGTGGTGGGAAACTGATGTAGTTTATAGACCACAATAGAACTGATAGCAGGTAGCCACAATTGTGGCTCTGACTGCTTAGCAACCTCTATTGATTTAAAGACTTAGCCCCCTTCAACCCCCCAGGAAAATAAGAAGAGTGTAGAATGTTCACACTTTATAGAATTATAATATTTTCAGATTGAGATTCAACTTGCCAATTCATGTATTGCATCATTGATCTCATTCTCTGAATACATGTGGTAAAAGTTAGGGAGAGGATGTTCATTAAATTCAAAGCTTGTGTGAATAATCTTACTGGACACTAGGTGTATTGTAGCTATTGGTAAATAGTGTTTGGTATAGGTGACGAGTATTTTCTGTACATTCATGTGGGGAGCGGTTATGCACCTGGTGTTCTCAAAGCTGTGTCTGTGCCTAGATATCCATGTTCAGATGTAGCTATGCTATTGTATCATTGACAGAAAATACTGAAAAACAGTAGCTCATGTTTTCAGAATGAATACTTAAGGGTGTTTTTGCATTCTACAATTCCATATTTAAAATCTGAACGTTTATCCTGTCATTTTTAAATGGCCTTATTAAATCTGTGCATTAATATTGCTAAACAAATGCCTGTGTGTCTATTACGTGTGTGTGACTCTCACTGAAAGTTTGTGACCTAGTGGCAGTGCAAATATGACTTGTCTGTTTAGTGAGATTTATTCCTTTGATGGTATAACTGCAGATTTCCAGAGAAGAGAAACTGTGGAAAATCTGGTTTGATAGTAAGAACCCTGAAGAAGAATTGGTTCCTAGTGGCTGTGGTCAATCTCTGGACTGCTTCAGACATCTTCTTCTTATCAGATCTTGGTGTCCTGACAGGACCATAGCTCAGGTACATTTATATGGCCTACATGGTCTATTTAGGTACCACTAGAATAACAGTTACCAGATTGCAGTTCAGTACTATACTATGTAATGCTAAACACCTTTTTGTAATGGACCTTTATGTTGTATTTTCTGAAATTCTTTTCAGACCATTTATGTATTTGTTACAAGGGCAGTGTTAGCAAAGTTATTCCAATATATTGAACAAATATATTTGTTCAATGATTTCACTGTGGTGATTTCTGCTGCAATCATATGTGTTTATCTAGATCTGCTTCATCAGTTCAGGAAGTTCTTTTGACTGTCTTTGCTTACTCACTGGAATTTTAGAAGTGTCCCCATGTTAAGCTGAAGTAAAATATTTTCATGAACTCAGTTGGCTGAGAGAAAACTCAAAAATGATTTAATTGGGGAACTATTTCTTGCATGGAAAAATCAGACCCACTTTAGAAAAATCTATATTAAAGTCTGTTCAAAACTTTCAATTAAAAGCCATTTATTTAAAAAAAATTTGAAGTTTATTAAATAGTTAGACCTTTCTTTAAGAAAAATCAACTTCTAGGAGCCTATTTTAAATCTTTATGTTCTTCTCCAGTGCAAAAGAATAAAAATTATAAAATTGCTGACAATTCAGAGCAATTAAGGACAATTTACTGAAATTGGAATGCATCACTAAAAGTGAGGTATTAATTTTATTGATGCACATTTTTAGACATTGTGACTGGATTTTGAGAAAATCTAAGCAATTATTGCAGTCAATAGGTTAAGCAGTAATGTATAAAGAATATCTACGATTTGTGCTATGTGTCTGAAATGGATCGTGAAAAATTAGTTCCTCCCTACTGTTAATGGGGCAAGGTACACTTCCATCCTACAATGGTTTTATGAAAACTGATAGTTTATCAAACGCTTAACGCTGAGTATCTTTTGTCTCTGACAAGTAACCCAGAGGTATCAAGGGGAAGATTTATAGAAGACAAAAGCATTGTGGTGGGAAAGAGTGCAAGAAAGGTCATCTCAGACTGTTTGAAAGAGCCTTTTCTATTTCTTCTTAATGAAGAACAATAATCTAGAATTTTTAAAGATAAATAAAGAAGGGATAAAAGAAGTGGTTGTCATCTGTTCTTCTGGATCTTCTACTAAGTGATAGTTATTTTCATCATTGCTAGTGTTAATTCATTGCTTGTTTAACCATGAAGGTGGGAAAGGCCTAACAGCTTTGAAACCCATCTTTAATATTTTCCTCCTATTTTTCTAGATTTTAAGGCTAGGAGTTACACTATCTACTGGAGATACCATCTTTAAATCATTAAGACTTTCTAAAGTTTTAGACAAGTTATTATTTTTATTATACTCTAATTATAGGTATTACATATAACAATACATACAGATATATGCAATAAAATAATTATTTAAAAAATTTTAAGTGGTCTTATAAGGCTATAAGAAATAACACCTTCAAAGACAGTATGATGTGTTGACATGTAAAAATAAACTTGTTGTGTATTTATATTTCTGATATAAATTTTTAGCAGCCTTTGGTCTTCAGTTGGCTTATTGATTGTATTTACACTGGGAAGAAAACAGTATTAAATGGTTAGGTCACAGCTTAAATGTATCCTTTTTATATAGGCAAGAAAATATGTCGCTGAGACTATGGGGGAGAAATATGCAGAGGGAGTCATCTTGGACTTGGAGAAAACATGGGAAGAGTCAGATCCACGTACTCCCCTCATTTGCTTTCTTTCCATGGGCTCTGATCCTACGGACTCAATTATTGCTTTGGGAAAAAGACTCAAGATAGAAACCTGTTGTGTTTCCATGGGCCAGGGACAAGAAATCCATGCTCGTAAACTTCTACGGCAGACAATGGCTCGTGTAAGTGACAAAAATCTGACTTTTTTTCTCTCTGTATTAAGCACTTAGAAATAAAAATTCTGCCATGAAATAATGTTGTTTGGTGGGTAGTTAATGCTGATGCAAACCCCTATATTTATTTCTATAAGTGTCCTAAGCAAGAGAACTCTTTTCACAGTCCTTCAATTGGCCAGAACAAGCTTTTTGATTTTTTGTGCAGATGTTTTTCATTGAAAATGGAGTGCTTTTCATATAAACTGGAGTTTTTGTGGTAGATTGACTGATGAACATAACTGAATTGATTTTTTTTTAATTATATCCCCAGTAAACATTTTTCAGCAAGCATTTCAGATTATTTTTCCAGTTTTATATTTTTAGTAATATGGATGTATTTTGTTAAATGAAGAAAATGAATTCCAAATATACTATTGATAGTTACATAAACTTGAGAAAAACAAGGTTGTATAGCAAAATATTTTGTATTGCTGTATTCTGAATTTGGTCTTGGGAGGGACAATCTGTTAGCACCAGCATTTTACAAGAAGAGGAATTAAAGGACAAAACTATCTGTATGAGAAAGGTGAGATAATCCAATTTGGCATGCTTTGCCCATTGGGTGATACTACTGCTATGCGTGCTGATGTGAAAAGTTTAAGCTGCTTACTGTCCTGTGTTACGAGCTTCTCTGTATAAATTGTTTTTCTCTGACTTTTGCTTCAGATTCTTGTTTGATAAGTTCTCATAAAGAACTAATTAGCACATCAGATGAGAAGAAACTCATTAAAAAATAGGGGAGAAGAGCACCTTTTGTTTAGTTACGAGACTTACTTTCCCTCACTGTCTCACAAGACTTCTTAATGAAGAAGTATATGTCTATATGAAATATGGTAATTCATATGAGAAAGTTTTACATCTATTGATTGATAGGAATAGATTAATTAAGAATGTGTATTTGGTTATTTTACAAGTCTGTGACACTTGTGAGGAACAACGTTTAGCAGCTCACCCTATGGAGCTACTCCTGAGCTCCCTTATGTAAGTCAAAATGTATCAGTTTTTACCAGCACCTTAGTCATGACAAGGTTTGTTTTAAATGTACTAAAATGAGAAAGGTAGAGACTACTTGAAAAGACCAGATGAGACAAGTAAGGAACGCTTGTTTAGATGCCAAAAACCCAAATAAGCTAACACCACCTTCTGAAGAAACAGCCCACAGCTTAGGTCACCTCAAAGAGTAATTTCAGTTTGTGAACAATGTTGAAAACTTTGTATTCTGTTGTTTTAAAATAGGGAGGTTGGGCACTTCTGCAAAACTGCCACCTTGGACTTGACTTTCTGGATGAGTTGATGGACACTGTAATAGAGACAGAGACTGTCCATGAAAGCTTTCGACTATGGGTGACAACTGACATTCACAAACAGTTTCCCATCACCCTTCTTCAAATGTCTATTAAGTTTACCAATGAACCACCACAAGGGCTCAGAGCTGGACTAAAGAGAACATACAGTGGTGAGTGCTAGAATAGCAATGATTTAAAATTAAATTTTGGACTCTGATGCTATTGTGTGGTCATGTTACAGCCACTAATAGTAGGTGTAAGCTAGTATGAGGAACTGATCATAATGATCCCAGGACACATCTTGGTTTTTGTTTTGAAAATTAAAAAGAAGAGAAGATTTGCTGAAGTTCTGTTGCCAGAACTAATTGAACAGCAAAACAGGAAATGCCTTTTGTTTTCTTACATGTTGGCTTCTAATATCTCAGTTCAAAGTGTTTGAATTTTTAATCTTCTTCTGTCTTTTGGCAGAAAAATGACATGTTCATCTTCGTTGGCTATCAAGTGGTCTTTTAAAGGGTCTGTGCAGAAAGCAACTTGATGTGAATTCAGCTATTAGTAAATTTGGGTTTTTTTTCCCCTGAAGTTTACTCTTTTAATTTGAGCAACTTAATAACATGCTATAAACTGTCTCCAGCACAGAACACTTTGTAGGACAATAATTTGCCCTTGGGAGAGGCAGAGAGCCAACTGAATACCTCTAGAGTGATATTTTAGCACTGATTTGAAGTAGTTTTGAAAAAACTGCGATTCTCATAAAGCCCATTTGTAATCAGTAGGTGTCAGCCAGGATTTACTAGATGCCAGTAAAATGGTGCAATGGAAGCCATTGTTGTATGCTGTAGCCTTTCTGCACTCCACTGTTCAAGAAAGACGCAAGTTTGGATCACTGGGTTGGAATATACCCTACGAGTTTAATCAAGCTGATTTCAACGCTACTGTGCAGTTCATTCAAAACCACTTGAATCGCATGGATACCAAGAAGGTAATTAATGTTTTTGTGGGGAATGTAGATTAAGATGATGGATCTTTTTAGTAGTGGAATGTATGTAAATGCTTCCTAATAACTGAAATACAAGAATGATTTTAACTTATTATTTTTTCACAAACATTCAACGTGTCAAGTATACATGTCTATAGAGCAGCAGACTTAAATTAATTTCTGTATTAACCCGAATATTAAAAAAAAAAGTCCTCCCAGCCATCTCAGAAATATAAACCTTAGAAGTACAGACCTTTTTAATTCTAATGAAGTCAATTATTTAAAAATAGATTACTCTATTTAAAATACTCTTTAGCTTCAATCTACCTTGAGTAAAAATAATATTTGGCCCTTCCAACCGATCTTTGCAGCATGAAGAAACTGAAAGTGATTTTAAATGCTTATGCAATAATTTCTCCTAAGTTTCTCACTTTCATACGGTCAGTTGTCATGTAGAGAGGTCTGTGCAGATCAGTTTGCAGTTGGCCTTTTAAGTGAAATTGAAAGGAGGATTGGAATGTATCTGTACTGCTCTTGCTATCTTCAAGATGCTCTTGAATTTGTTGTTAATGAATTTTTTCATTGAATATTTTGAGAAATCCTTGAAAGTGATCTGGGAATGCAAGACTATAGAAAGAGTAGTAAGAAAATGACTTTCTTCCAAAAGGAACAGACTTGCAGGACTTAGTATATTAGCTGTTCTTACCAAGGGAGATCTAAATAAATGAGAAGAGGATTAGCTAAAGTCAGTGTCTTTGTCTTTGGTTTTAGGGGATCTCCTGGAGTACGCTTTGTTACATGATAGGTGAGATCCAGTATGGTGGTCGTGTGACAGATGACTATGACAAAAGACTCATGAACACCTTTGTAAAGGTTTGGTTCAGTGAAAATACATTCAGTCAGGAATTCAGCTTCTACAAAGGATACAGCATACCCAAATGTACTATGGTGGATCAATACCTTCAGTACATACAGGTTGGTAAACGAAAGCTAATCACTTGGTACTCATAAGTTCCTGATTCCCTATAATTTTTCTTTTCTTTGGAGTACCTGTATTTTTTCTTTTATTCACAGATTTTTAAATTGATTTCTAGCAGTCTGCATATCCAATAGTGAGAACTAATTGTTGTCATCAATGTTATCATCTTCATGACAGGAATATTTTCTTTTTCATGTGGTTTGCTTGAGGGACATACCTAAAGACACACAGTTATGAAAGAGGGCAAAGAATGGAGTCCAGATATTGGGTAAAACCTCATGGAAATAAAAGATTTAGATATATGAAAGTACAAGCTTGTTATTAAAATAGTGCATAGATGTTAAAACTGAATTTCTTTGGGGTGATTTGGGCTGCGACATGACAAATGGATCAAAGCAAGTTATTTGGCCTAAAACTGTTTGAAGAAGTCTAGCTTCTTACTTTATAATGTCAGGGTTTTTTTTCCTGTTTGTTGTTGGGTTTTATGTTTGTTTGGGTTTTTTTTTTTAATGATTAGCTTAGAAATCTCCAATTGTACTCTTTTTATATTTTACTATGTAGAGCCTTCCCGCTTATGACACACCAGAGGTGTTTGGTTTGCACCCCAATGCAGATATCACTTACCAAAGTAAAGTTTCCAAAGATGTATTGGACACCATCCTCAGTATTCAGCCTAAAGATAGCTCTGGTGGAGGAGGTGAAACTCGAGAGGCAGTTGTAGCCAGACTGGCTGATGATATGCTGGAAAAACTTCCTGCTGATTATGTACCATTTGAAGTGAGTTCTTGAAATTCTGTCAAAAACATTTACTCCATCTTGCTTTTTATGGACTAAAAAGAACCCCCAAAGCAACTTTTCTAAAAGCATGTTTGAATTCATTCATACAAGCAATACTTCCAAAATATATTTATAAGAAGTCTGACCAGGCTATTAATGTTTGTAATGAAGTCATTAAATGAGTGCTGAAGTGCTTTTGTAAGAACTTTTTCAAAAATATTAAATCCCTTAATGCTTTAATTGTCATTTGCACTACGGGGGAGGTATTAACATCAGCTTTTATCTGAGGCTGTTGACACTACAAAATTTCTAGTTATATTCATGCAGTTGTTAATTTGTTAATTTTATAAATTTGGTTTGGTTGAAAATATATTAATGAGTTTGGTTAGAATACTAGATGGGCTGTATTGTGATAGTTCCCAGGCATTGCTGATAAATAGTGCTACTATGTTGAGGCAAAGTAGCCAGGGCAATTACTCTTGATTGGTTTGTGCGAAGAGAACCTTGGAACTGTTTGTTGAAATTAAAGCTGAATTCCTTGAACTAGAATGAACAGCCTACATGCTCCTTAAATGACATTATCTTATAGAATGAAATACAGACTCAATCATGACTTAGACTGAAAACAGAGCCAGTCTCAGCATCACAGATTTCTCTTGGAAGAAATCCTGTATTTCTGTCTTACAGAGAATTCAAGGGAGGTGCCAAGTTGACCATTTAAATTCATAAATAAAAGTGTTATGTCTTAAAAATCATATTGGGGCCTAACCTTGACATAAAGTCAACTTTGTTTTTTCACTTCTATTGAAGGATCTTTGGTTTTGTACCTACAGGTAAAAGAAAAACTAAAGAACATGGGACCTTTTCAGCCTATGCACATATTTTTGCGACAGGAGATTGAACAAATGCAGAGAGTTATTTCTTTAGTGAGAAGCACTCTGACTGACCTGAAACTTGCCATTGATGGTACAATAGTTATGAGTGAAAATCTGAGGGATGCTTTAGACTGCATGTATGATGGAAGGATTCCTGCTAGCTGGAAAAAAGTAGGTGTACATCACTTGTTCTGGAAAGAAATAAAAAACCTGTTTCTGCAGAGCTAGATTAAACTGCTAGACTTACAGTAAATACTTTTTTTTCAAACTGTGTTTCAAAAGTGTTAACCAGAGCTGTGCAACTGCTGGAATAGATTTTGTTCTAAAATAAACACTGTCAAAACAAGCTTTCTTTCATTTATAAAAATTGAAATGGATGTGGGGGATGCAGGTATTTCCCATTTTAACAATCTGTTGCATATTGGCAGGATAAAACGCTAGAGAGAAGAGAGTAACTTAAAATGTGATGAGAGATTTTAAAATACAGCACCCACATTAGTTGAATACACTGGTGCTATTTATTGAACACAACTAATTTATGTACATTCCTTTTCCGGGTTAAGTAGAAATGGCCTGTCCACCTTGGTCAAAATTGATGTTCTTTGAGTTTGACTTTTAGTTGCATAATGACAGAATAGTAGATGCTGTAAAGGGCCTTTGGAGATAGTCTTGTCTAGGCCAATTGAAGCAGGTTTCCCAGGAGCCTCCAGAATCAAGAGTCCACAATGTCTCTGTGCAACCCATTCCAGTGTTTGATCACCTTCACAGTAAAACCCAGCCAATCACCAACAACCAACCAATCAAAGAAAACACCCCTTAAGTTTAAATGGAATTTCTGGCATTTCATGTTGTTCCCATTGCCTTCTCCTCTATTACTGACAAGGATCTGGCTCCATCTTCTTCCATTCTCCACACATGAGGTATAAACATAATATCTCCTTCAAGCCTTCTCTTCTCCAGGCTAAGCAATCCCAGCTCTCAGCCTCTTCCCATGGAAATTGCTTTCAGGTACAACTAGGCCTGTTAATGGCAACTGATAGAAAGAAAAATGGGGAGGTTTTTTTTTTGTTTGCTTGTTCTCTTTTTACGGACAAAGTGTTTTCATGGTACAAAACCTAGACCAAAACAGATGCTTCAAACACAACTGTATCTTCGCGTAGACCAAGTTCAATTTTCCTTAGCTTTTATTCAGAAGAGTAAAAAAGCAGAGGAGTTTTGACATTGTTTACTTGATGTGGTGACCTTGGAATTAGAAAGACATGTACACAATTTCTTTTAGTTTATACAGCTATCTGACCTTGCAAAAATGTCATAAAATGGACAATTACCACAGAGAGCATTAAGCATTTGTAAATGGAATAGTAGATATGAATTTAAACAGAGATGGGATGCAAAACAGTGGGATGCAAAGTTTAAGCATCAGATTAAATTTAAGATATAAAAGATGATCTTCAAATATGTTTTGCTAATATTATGTTGTTCACTATCATGTGAAGTAAACTACTACCTTTTCTTGACAGCAATATGCTATTTTAAAACATGTTTACTGTTTTTAGGCATCTTGGCCTTCCAGTACACTTGGTTTCTGGTTTACTGAGCTTCTAGAAAGAAACCACCAGTTTTACAAGTGGATTTTTGAAAGTCGACCAAACTGTTTCTGGATGACAGGGTTTTTTAATCCTCAAGGGTTTTTAACTGCAGTGAGACAGGTAAATTGTGTCTGAAGTCTTATTCCGCTTATTTTTTGAAACTTTTAAAATTCAATATATTGTTTGATGAAGGATGAGTTTATACACATGGGAAGATATGTGACTGTCTAACATTTCCTGAGTGAACTGCTCTTCCTTTGCACATACTTTCTCAGTACATCAACCACTAATGTGTTAAAATGTATTTCCTGTGTTGACCTAGCCCTGAATGAATAGGGGCTACCTCAGAATATTATTAAGGTAGACTAGAAAAGCATTGTTTCGTGTTTCCATTGAGATATCCCTGAAATGATCGTTAAGGCCGTGAATTTATTTGTCTTTTTTCCCCTCTCTGTTGCTCTGTGTTCAGTGCTTACCTGGCTGGAGACTGGGCAGAAAAGCTCTTCAGAATTAGTCTTACATTTCACTACAGCTGCTCAGTAGCTGATTCAGTCTCTCTTCATGAAGTGGGAAGGACTTTCCTTTATTAATGTGCATAAGTATGATATTTGATGTTTTTGCTAATGTATATATGTTGACTTGGTGATTGTGTTGGTTGCTCAGCAACTTTTTTGCTTTAGAAGGAAAAAATAAATTCCTGTGTTGGTCAATATAAAGGGACTTATTGGAGACAGTAAGTGTCTGGAATGTGTAAAATAAGAAAAGTACTCAGACGGAAATAAAATGGGACCTCAGGGAAAAAGCTCAAACTTTTGGAAAGAGAATGAAGATTTGTGGAGAAGAAAAAACGTCCCTTCTGAGGTCTGGGTAGTGTAATCTAATATTCTGATTGGTGACTTACTTGTGCTAAAATTGCAGGTATATAGCCTTGGAATTATGTAACAAAATATTTATTTTGAGTAAACAGTCCAAAACTGCGATTTTCTTTTGCACCCAAGCTTGTGGAAAAGGTTTAGTAGCAGGATATGAAAAAGTTGGAAACCTCAGAACTTTCTGATTCCATAAAAAGAGACTGTGGATACATAATAACCTAATATTCCAAGTAAATACCAAGGTGACTTTCTGGGCTTTGCTATGTGGTGAAAAAAGAGAAATGAAAATCATGAAGAGCCAGGATGATCACTGAACTGTAAACCTTGTGCTCTTTTAAATCATCTAAGTAACTGCAGTATGGGGCAAACATTAATTCCAATTACTTCAAACAAAGATCTTGGAAAAGCATTGCAAGGATAAAACTTTGGTTTGCCAGAACTTAATGGCATGGGATAGTAAGAAACTGGGCAACTGAGAACTGAGTGTTGTCCAATGCATCAGCCAACAGGCTTTTTTTGCAGTCTCCTTACATAACTTTAGAGCTGACTGAGCTCTTACTCATTAATAAGAATATAGTTAGCTAAGAGTATAGGTGCAAGAAAAGAAAGGCAACCTCTGAAAATATGTTTTACTTAGCACATGCAGGTAATGTTTTCTCAACTCAACAAATCTGTGAAATTTTTGTATTCACAAGAGCTGGTTACCATTGGCATTCAGAGGTTGTGACACTCACTTGGTACCGTCTTTAGATATTGTATATGATAGGAAGATTGAAAATCAAACATAATGGATAAACTACTGAAAGATTTCTTGTAGTGTGATGTCATCATTACCTTGGAGACAAGTCAAACTGCTGTAAACATGAATATCATAAAGAGTTGTTTTGGTTTGTTTTTTTTTTTCTACTGAAGAGTATATGTTATAACCATACAAATTTATTTCTAATAATTGCTGGGAAAAATGGTACTCTGCACATGTGAAAATCTAACCTCCTAACATTTGTCTGGTTTGGGCAGGAAATAACAAGGGCTAACAAAGGATGGGCTCTTGACAGTGTAGTGCTGTGCAATGAAGTCACTAAATGGATGAAGGATGATATCACAAGCCCTCCTTCGGAAGGTGTCTACATCTATGGGCTGTATTTGGAAGGAGCTGGTTGGGACAGAAGAAACATGAGACTGACTGAATCAAAGCCCAAGGTGCTCTTTGAGATGATGCCAGTTATAAGGATATATGCAGAAAATAACAGTAAGTAATTGTATTGTAAAGGATGTTAGTTATTGAGATAGAATTTAATGTAAATTTTTGTTTAACTCCATGGAAATCTTTTGGGGTGTTTGGATGTAACGAGGCTGTTTCTAATCATTGTATACATACCAAATATTTTTCAACGGGGAAGACTTCCTAGTCTTCCTTTTAAAATGTGCTTTCAGAGTTGCTTGATAATTGATAGTGGGCACTTTTTCCCCCCTTACATTTAGATAGATCTCTACTTTCTGGTCTTAATGGTGTTAAGAACTTTTTAACCCATTTACAGGTGAGCTGTACCTATTGATAATATGTGCCCTAGAACACCAACTTTTGGATATATTAAACTCTGTGACCTCTACAGCCTCTGTAACCTAAACCTAAATAACCTCTTTCACACATGCCAAAAATGAGTGTAATTTATATATATAAAACATATAAGTATGTATACACAACATAGAAGACATACATGGATTTTATATATATATAAAATACCATATATAGTTATATATAATATTAATATGTTTTACTGTATAGTATTTTGTATATAATATATATATATGTATATATATATAATGTGTTGATAGATAACATGTTATATATGTATAATGTGCATATTTATAAAAGTGCATTTTGTTTTTCCTGGACATGACTGGTTTTGAGCTAATGGAAGCAAGCAAGAAGTGGAGAGAGGTGGTGGAAGATGTTTTGTCTTTGAGGCAGAAAAAGAATGTAGGAATGGAAAGGAAACTTACGGGGCTGAAGGACAGTGCTGAAAAATATGTAATTTGTGTTAATGTGGTGGGTTTTTGCATATAGAATAGGACATGCTGTTGAATAGGGATGTAAAAGAGGATAGAACAATCCACTGCAGAACATAAAATTGGAAAAGTCTGTTGAAAAGCATTCCACCTGTAAAAGCAAAGCTTGCTTACATGCTGTTTTGCATAGCTGTTATCTTATAAAAAGCATGGTCACCAGCTAGGGTACTAAATAATGAACACTGAAGTACTGAGCATGACTAGACTACAGTTCTAATTCTGCAGTGAAGTAGCTGATGACTTGTACTCTCAAATACTAAATGCATTTCAAACCAAGTTGTTCAAAGTAGGGCATTTTTTATTTTGACATAATATATTGGTAAGAAGTGATGTTCAGTGGGCATATTGAACTAATAAGAACACTAATTACTCTAGAGTGTCCATTTACATATCTTGCATGGCATCAGTTCCTAGGTGCTCATGTTAAATCTTAAACCTACAGAAATTTCAACCTATAATATGGCCTTTAGCTGGCAATAGCAAATAGAGGGCAGTGTGCTATTGAACTTGGATTCTGTTTGCCATTTGCCTTATGACCAATCTCTTAGGTTCCTGTTTTTTCAACCTAGTTTAATTCCTCTTTACATCTCTTCTGTCTTTTCAGCTGCAAAAGATCCACGTCTGTATTCATGTCCGGTCTACAAAAAGAGCAGTCGAACAGATTTGAATTACATTGCTGCTTTGGATCTTAAAACTCGTCAGCCTCCAGAGCACTGGGTACTGCGTGGAGTAGCACTTCTGTGTGATGTCAAGTAATGTTAAAAAAAAAAAAAAAGATTTCCAGGAGTTCTTTTCTGATTTTATATGTAAACATCAATATGTAGTTAATATCCAGTGGAACACTTCTAAAAATATCATTTCTAAGGCATAGACTTCATTATGATATTTTTAGAAAATTGTTCTCAATAAACCCCTACAATAGGCTTATAAATGCTAAATCTTAGACTGATAGTAAGTTTGGTGTCTTTGACAAATCATGACAAGTATTTAGTGCTCCTATCACTTACGTGCATGTAAGCAGTCTGCCTGTGTGCCTAATTTTACCTTGAATAAAGATTAATTGATTTCAACATTGTTACTTCTTGGTAGCAAAAATCCTTGTATCAGGACTTACCTTCAAGTAGCTAAATACAAAGCTGGTTTTGTGTATGTATGTATCTGTGGAAAACTAGGCCCTGTTGCTCATTCATATTAGATAAAATTCCTTAAGATGATGTTCCAAGATTTATTTCCTAGATGATCATTTGCTTGCTGTCTAAATAAAGGAGGTGAGACTGGAAAAATGTCACACCTTTTTCACTACTTGGAGAACAAATTCATTGTGTTACATAGGAAAACAAGCATTTGACAGCTGCCAGAATTCCTTACTATGTGGTTCATGACTTATAAATATGTAGTGAACAGGAAGAAAATAGCTCCATAAGAATGAATGGATGTTTTTTTGTGTGCTAATATACCAGATTTGAGCCTTTGTCGAGGTTATTAGTGGACAGGGTTGTTTGATTTTTTTTTTTTTCCTTTCTTCTTTTTTGGTGTTTCAGCTAGATAGAAAACTTTTCATGCAGGAATTCATCTTAAAAGAGGAATTTTAGCAGCTCCATTTAGTTGGACAGTATTGGCTTCACACATCAAGCACACTTATTTAATCATCAAAAAGACAGTGTATTTTAGTTGCTGAGTTCAGTAGGTCATGTATCTTAGTAGTCCACTAGTTATTCCCAAAAATGGCTACTTCAAAAGATAAAGCAGAAAGAATCAGTATTCCTGGTGCATCTGTCATTCGTAAATACTGCAATGGAGAAACTGCTTGCAATTTTATGTCAAATCAATACAGGGAGGCTCCAACATTCATTTCTACAGTCAAACCAGTTATAAAACTTAGATGGAACATTGATTCTGTCAAACAAATTCTAGTTGTAGAGGTCCTTCCCTCTTGGAATTACTATTATTTTTTTGTTTTAAATAACTCAGAATGAAACTAATGAAATATGTGAAAAGTTTTTGTAGGAAATACTTTTAATTTAGACATGACAATAAATAAAGTTAGAAAGATTGAAATGTTCTTTATTGAACCTTGAAGCACCATGTTCCAACTTCCAGGAGAACCTCCGCATACTCATCGGAGTTCTAAGTTGCTATGGGCTTGTGTCTTTCACCAAGACTTTCCTCTCTGACGGAGATGCACATGATTTATCCTTGTGCACGCCATTCCCACTGAGAATTTACATGCCACATGCACTTCAAATACCACTTTTAAAGTACTGGTTTTTTTTTTTGCGTCATTGCTATAGATACAGCGTAGACGTAAAATCTGATGGTAATTCTCAGTGAGTGGACTGTGCACATTTTTTTCAGTGTGATTTTGTGAGGGTAGTAGGGAAAAGGATAGTTCCCCATATTGGTGATCCTACTTACGTCAAAGACTGTTAGGTCAGTGAAACAATTCATGTTGGCCATCACTGTTATTTCTGTTGTTTTAGCTCTGTTGCGTAAGAGGTTTGGCATTGGCTCTTTAGGCATCTGCAAAACCACCATCAGGGGTAGGAAAAATGAGGGGTGGGAAAGTTCAATGAAAAGCACTTTTGAAATGTAGTGTTATGTCAGGTGTCAGAGTGCATAACCCTGCTCTCCCAGAGGTTTTGCTGCCTGGGCTGGGAGAACACTTGGTGCGGCTCAACTTGGACCTGCCTCATTACTATAGCCGTGCCTGATCTGTGACAATGTCTGTTTAACCTCATCTCTTCAGGCCCTGCCTTGCTGACCCATCTTTCTGGCATGACCTCAGATCTGCCCTGTTATTACAGCCTCATCTGGCAGTCACTGATATGTTAGCTGGCTCTGGTTGTTGTCACTGCTCTGCTTTTTGGTTCAGGTGCCATGGGACTGTGTCCTTGTCAGAGAGAGCTTTGCCTTGCCCACCCTGCTATGGCTCTTGGCTTCCAGCTCCACTGTCCTTTCCAAGCAGCCTGCCTTTGCTGTTTCCTGACATATGCCTTAAAACACGGGGGAAAATGAACTGTTTCTTGTTTATCTTCACAGCAGAAATGGGTAATAAAATCTTTCAGTGGAAGGGAATATCAGTAAAATAACCAAACCTGATGTATTATAGAACTGGATGTCTAGAACTGTTTGGCTCTGGTGTTGGTGCTGAATGGATTAGTCAAGAAATACTATTCACAGAGTTCAATGATGCTGCTATTAAGCACGCAACACTATAAATTTAAGGGTCTGGAAAAGTTCAGGATTACAGAAGGTATTCTCTGTATAACTTTCTCATATTGGGCATGATAAATACATGTATTTTGGAGAATATTTAAAAACAAATGTTATACAAAATTATCTTGGAAATTAATGGTAAAATAACATTCTGAATAAGGTGAATATATTAGAGTTTCATCACAATGCTTCAAAATCACTCATCAATTTTAGCGTGTTTAAAATTTAAACAATTAGCAACCTAATCTTTCAAATATATGCTATGCTGTGTGGGCTATGCTACACAGAAAGGTCTTGTTTTACAAGCTTCTTTTCAGAAAAGCTTTTTTCTCTGAGCTTTGTGAATACACTCATACTTCTTAGCTCATAGGTCACTTTTCTCACTGTTGTGATTTGTTGCACTTTTAGATATTATAAAGAAAAATAAAAATTCAAGTTTATACCACAGTAGGAAATGCAATTCTAAACTAAGTGTGGTTGTCATAATGAAACAGGATTTTTTTCCTAATTAAAAGTATGTTGCTACGGCATATGTATGAATTGGATTAATAAGAAAGTACTTCTTATTTTGAAATACCCTTCATTAAATTATTTTCATAATTAAATCAGTATTGAAGAAAATTCAGTTCTTCTTTATTATGTGGGGTTCTTCTTTTCATTCCTTGCTTGGACAGTTATCCTGTTTTAATTAGTTGGAGACGTACAAAGTAGCTTCCTAATGAATCTTGAAATAAAGCTTGACTGGTGTTCATGTACCACATTTGAATTTTTAGCCATCACATTTTCATTGCACAAGCATTATAGGTGTATACAAACATCTGAAGGCTTTTGGAACACATACAACAGTTAAAAAACCAATGCTTCAGAGGTGGTTGTATATGAGACAAGTTGCTTATCAGTTGTGTAAAACTAAAGGTCTATTAAACAGATGAAATAAAAAGACAGTTCTTTACATTTCTGTGGATCCCAAGATGTGCCATTTACTGGAGCTTCTGGCTTTTAATTTGCAATATGCAGCTTTTCCGATGACTTTACTACTCTATAACTTTTGTTCTTATATTAAAATTAAAACATCCAGTGTAAGTCATAATGTATTGTGAGTGTCTGTATATTAATATAGAACAATGAAATTAAAATTGGAGATTTTAAAACTAAAAAACAGATGTACATTACCAATCTCACTTTGCCTCTAAAGTCTACACATAAAAATAGAAATTTCTTGGTATTTACTTGCACATTCAATCAAATCAATTCAAACAAATATCCAAAACAAAGAACTACTGAACCAACACTGGAAAAGTTGACAAAAGAAAGAGAGGGAAGAGACAAAAGAAAGAAAGGCATAGTTAAAATATTTTTCAGTTAAAGCTCTCATTTAAAAAGGATACTGGCCTTTAACTTTTTAGTAGTTATTATTCGCATTGCAATCACTTGGAGAATTGAACAAGTTATTTTAGGTTTTGCTGTCAGAGGGTATGAGATATTCTATTTTGGCAAGAAAAACAACAGATGTTTGCTGATGTAAAAGCATGATTTTTGTTTTCCAAAGGTGCTATCTTAGAACAAGTAAATCTACACACAAAAAAAGAAGAGTTAGGAAACTCTGTGAACCGTCTGTGAAAAGAGGTTAACACGACTGAACAGAAGGCAGAGTAACTTGTTGAGACACTGTTTTTACATGAGTTGCCTGCAAATAACAAAGTTTTCAGTTTCCCTGTTAAACTGCCATAAGAATAGCAGCCAATATATATAGCTCCTTCTGCAAAGTGTCTCCCCCACCATCTTGCATTTTTTGAGTATAAAAGGTGTAATTTTTGGAGAAAAATGTAACCTGGCATCTCTTGTTACTTTACCTATTTTAACTTACTGTGTTATGTGTCACATTATGCTTTCCTCTCTTTAAGCTAAATAAGTTCTCTCACTTGCTCTGAGCAAACTGCTATTCCAGCAAAATAATACTAGCTTAGTTTAGGAAGAGCACTGTAAGTGGTTCATCTTATCTTTCACTGTCCTTTCTAATCAGATTAATATATGTTTAGAAAGGAAATGTTAACTGATGATGAAGCCCCATAAGCACTGTAGAAGATTGTGACAAGACTGTTTATGGAAAGAACATCTAGAAATGCTTTGTGAAGTAAGATGTGCTCAATACAAGTCCCTTCTGTGTGCCATCATTTTCACAAATCAGTGCCTTTGTGTTAACTTTCAGTACTTAAAAAGGGCTTATAAGAAAGATGGGGAAAAACATTTGAGTAGGACTTCTGGTAAGACAGGGGATAATGGTTTTAAACTACAAGAAGGTAGATTTAAATTAGATGTAAGGAAGAATTTTTTTTTTATAATGAGAGTGGTGAAACAGTAAAGCAGATTGTTCAGGTAGGTGGTAGCTGCTTCATGCCTGGAAACATTCAAGGCGAGGTTGGATGGGGCTCTGAGCAACCTGATCTAGTTTAAGATTGCAGTGAGGTTGGAACTAGACGACCTTTGAAGGTACCTTTCAACCCAAGACATTCTATGATTTTATTACTTGCATGAATCAGTATTTTTTCCAATTAAAATACTTTAAATGTGTAGATGAGACGAAATAATAATCATTGCAACCAAAGCTCAAATGACTGTGCTTTCCAAGATAAAATGTTTACTTCATTTCACCCATGAAGTAAGTTGCTTTGCATTTCTCGACACTCCATTGTGCTATGGTAAAGCTCAAAAAGGTATTTCATAGAAGAGTTACATGGCAACTTTTTATTTTAAGCATTTAAAAGATATTTTATCATTATGAAAAAATGGGAGCCAACAAAGAATCAACTGTTGCAAGGTAAAAAAAGGAATTATTGAACACTTGAAGTATGATTTCCTTTATGCATTTTGGTCTCTGAATTCTGCACAGTAATGCTTACTTCCCAAAGGCAAATAAAGCTGTTCTTTATTATTTCAAAGCAAGATGCTTCAGGTTAGTTATGTTTGACAAACATGTTTGTTACTTGCATAAAAGGAGAAGCCATTTAAGAAATGCATGATCTATGCAAAACAGAAGAAATTTCACAATAGGAGGAGGTAGGTCAGAACATAATGGGAGTGAAATCCTTATGAAAAGACATACTGATTGGCGATCTTTGGGTTGCAAAAATTTGATCAGTTGACGGTGTTACACTGTGTCATGTCAGCATAGCAAAAATTCTGCTTTGAACCCAACATACTACGTGAGAAATTTAATACTGAGTTGAGCTTTGTTTTTAGGCAGAATTCAGTGAGTCTCTTCTTTAAAAGGTAATAATAACACTGCTGGAGCTAGCTGTATTCACTGGATGAGCAGTAGTTTCTGTCTCCGTTATACTAAAGTGGTCTGATGCAAAACCAGGCCCTGGAAATATCCAACCCATGTGTTTGGTGAATGAAGTCTTGTACAGCCAGAGATCTCAGAATACTACTTCATGAATAGGACACTCTTTTGCGCTGTGTTGAATGAGTTCTTGTGTTTGAGAAGAAGGAAGAAACCCAGAGAAAAAAGAGAAAGGGGAGGACCATGTGTGAAAGCTGGGATGGATCAGAATCACCTCAATATTTTAATGAATATTCCACTTACTGAAACAGTTTCATTTTAGGGAAAATGCTTTCTAGTTTTATTACTTATAAGGAGTGTTGTGGTATTGAGGTTGACAGGGAGCTCTAGAGGTCATCTGGTCCAAGCCCCGCCTCAAGCAGGGTCTGCTAGAGCTGGCTGCCTAGGAATGTGTCCAAGTAGACTTTGAATTTCTCCAAATGGGTGGAAACTCCACAACTGCTCTGGACAATCTCTGCCAGTGCTCAGTCACCCTCATATTAGAAAAAGTGTTTCCTGATCTTCATGCCGAACCTCCTGTGTTTCAGTTTATGCCCATTCCTTCTGGTCCTGTCACTGGGCACAACTGAAAAGAGCCTGATTCTGTCCTATTTACACCTTCCCTTCAGGTATTTACATATGTTAATAAGATTCTCTCTGAGCCTTCTCTTCTCCAGGCTGAACGGTCTCAGCTCTCTCAGGCTTACCTTATAGGAGAGTATATATTACCTTATATGCTCCAGTCCTTTTATTATACCAGTGGCCTTTCATTGGAGTCTCTCCGGTATCTCTGTATATTTTATGGCAGATTTATTTTGCAAGAGTTGGCATGCATCTGGTTCCTAACTATGCATGTGTTATAGGAGCAGGTATTTTAAGTACAACAGGGCAACTGCTTTGCTATTCCTAGTTTTGTAGTGTTGTGCTTTTACCAGAAGCTTTTATTCAAATGAATCAAAAAAAGTGTTCTCTATGAAGAGGTGGTGTGCCTGCCTGTTTAGTCTGGTGAATGTGCCATTGGTTGGCTGCGTTGTAATGAAAATCGGTAATTTTTCAAATGTTATTGTTTGATATAAAATTAAAATACCTTACTTTGTAATGCCGCTTGTGTATTGAACTCCAAAATGGTCACTGAGATTGGCAAAATGTTATGCAGGTGCTGGAAGTTAGACATGTATAATGTACTTGTGCTTTTCTCACCCTAGATGGGAAAGTTTCAGGAATACACGGTGGTTCCAATTATTGTATCAAAGCTTTGAGAATTTTGTTAACATTCCAAATTGTCCTAACAGCTTGATTGTGTGGTAGTTTCACATTGCTTATGACTGTAGTGAAAGCAGCAGTATTTGGCAGCTTCTGTTGAGGAACTGGACCTGTCCGGAATTTGGATGTTCTCAGTGAATTTAGTCACACCAGGTTTCTTTCTTTTCCTTGTATTGGTGCCTTGGGATTATGGAAATCAGGTATGTTCCAAGGATTATATTGTTGGTATTTGCAAAAGCCTCTGACAGTTAAAAGCATCAAAACAGCACAAATGTCTTTATTTTTAGTTCACGGTTTTGTTGCAGCTACCGTATCTTGCACCTGATGGTTTTACAAGCCAAGCTATGGCAATGGGACAGTCAATAAAAACCATCTTCCTGTTTTTTCTCAAAATGAAATTGTTCCCTGGATTAAGTGGAGATAAGAGAGATCTGAGGAAGGATCAAGACGATTGAAATGAGAACAAAGCAATTTCTGCCATTCATCTAAACAAGGTTAAGGCTAAGGAGTGAAGAAAGCTTTAGAAATAAAAGCAGCTCTGCTCCTGAACTTGTTGGATAAAATAATCTTTTCTGATCCATTTCTCTCTTCACTTTCTTTTTTTCTTTTTTTTTTTCCCATTGGGAATATATTATTACCTTGATTATTATTTAAAGTCCATAATTATTGTTATAAATGGTGAATATAGAAGTAATAATTTTGGATATCTCAATTACAATGAATACAGGTCTTAGTTAAAGACATAGTAAATGATTCACTTTGTTTTATTAACTAATAACATAATCTTTAGCATCTCAGGCCAAATGAAATAAGTTATGAAAAATACTAAATGAGAATAGAGTAAAAGCATGCTTTTAATAATCAGAATTTTTTTACAAGATGAGAATTTTAATTTACTTTTTGATGGCAGATGTTTTATTTGAACTTTAGCAACAGAAAAAAAATCACTTAAAAACTTTAAAGTAATTGTTTATTAAGTTGTGTAATAGGTTGAGTCTGAAATTTATCAGAGATAGAGGTAAAATATATCAAGTGGCAGTCTTTGACCTATATATCAAAAAGTTCAGTTAATCACACTTAAATGTAGTTGTATAATAAAATGTCTCTTACACTTACATAAAGTTAATTGCAGTTATCAAAAAGCTGCTTAAACAGTGAGGCTTTGATTAAGATCTGTGTCTGAATGCTTAATTACACCACTCCTAATATAGTTGCAAGACAAAAGTATATAAACCCCTGATGTTTCATCTGAACAATTTTATCTTTCCCTGATAACTGGTAATCTTACATGCACAAAATAAAAATTATAGACATATAAGTATTTTGGATATAATCAGATTTTTAGTCTCAAGAGATTCAGCACTCCGAATGTGAGAGTTAAGATGATAATCCCGGAACATCCATAAGTGCACCCTCCTCTCTATCTGGAAATATTCATTTTGATCATTGTGCCATGGACAAAGAATTAAAAGTGACTGAATCTCCTGTTTAAGTGCAGGCTTAAGTTCTGACTGACTGAATTGTCTAAGCCAAGAAAACAGGCTGAAGAGGAAGGAAAGTGACTTTTGGTACCTCAGTGAACAGTTTGAGCGGTGACTGAGAGGAGAAGCCAAACCACAGTCACGAGCATTGTAAGAAAAGCACACCCAAGTAGGCACTAGCTAATTTCTTTCACTACCAGAATTATTTATTCTCTATTGTTTTGTGGTCATTTTCAGCCTATGCAATCCTTAGCATCTTTGCTGTCTTTATGATGCGAAGAACTACAGAGTGTTTTATATCACTGAACTGAAGTTTAATTACCCTAAATTTGTTACACTGCAAGTTTGGAGAAGCACAACTCTCTCTGTGTAGTTGTTTTTAAGCATCCAAACACCGGTTCATTTAGTAAGATTTTAGGTAGATAAACCATTTCAGAAAGACAGATAGGAAATTCTCTTAGGGAAACCTAAGTGTTCCTGACCAGCAGCTCTCTAGAGACCAACTTAATGGCAGTTGGTGGCAGTACCTGTTCTCACATTTGTTATGCAGGAATAATAACTGTGACCTCTAGGAGCCATTTTTCAGGGAAGTGAAATATAATCTTATTCATCATTGTTATCAGAGGTAGTCAGCACTTACGTTCATTTCTACAATTTCTGTTGAAAAGAGGAAGTTTGATGTTCGTTTTTTAAATTGCTTTTGTTTCCATTGTAAGTTGCAGAATTCCTTGACATCAGAAAATGCTGTCTCACCTAATTGATGCCTGTTTCTGAGGCAATAGTAAGCCACTTAGTGAAGCTGAGAATCTCATGTGAAATTGCCACTCTCCCAAACTAATCTAAGGATAAAATTACATGTTTATACTATTGTAACGGTAGGATTAGACTGCAATTAATTTTAAGACAATAAAAGAAGTTGCTTCTAGTTTATATTTTACATTAAAACCAAACAAGAGTAGTTATTAACTTGAAGCTACAGACACTGAGATATCCCGGTTAAATATGTGAAGCACAGAAAGCAAAATATAGAAGTCACAACTAGTGGCAAATTTTATTCATCCATGTTAAAGATGTTTATTCTGAGAGGGAAAGACTTTGACCATTGCTTATTTTCGTTGTGCTTCTTTTCCCTTTCTCCTCTTTACCATCTTTCTACATTTTCCTCTCATTAGTATTACAGTGTTCTCTGAGTTGAGATATGATTCAGCACTCTGCTGAATCACAGACATGGCCACATAAAACATTTTACTGCGAGTGGAATGAAAAGAACAGCTGCTTTTATACCAACTCTCTTTTTCTGAAGCTGTTAGAGCTGAGGCTCACTAGGTGTCAGCAAAGTAGTCCAGGAAAAAACCTTTTTCTTCCTGAGCATTAATAAAGGAAGTAGCAGGTAACAGTTAAAAGTTCATGCATGTAGCAGAAATTTTAAAGCATATTAGGTGGTTGTTTTAGTTCATGTTAACCTAACTTAGAAAACTAGTGTTATTGTGCTTCCCATGCCATCAGCTCTGTTTTTATTTCATTGTCAAACTGATTTCCATACATACAAAGTCTCATTGTGTGTCTAGGGAATAGTGACTACATGCTGCATTTCAGGCAGTAAATGAGAAAGACTGTAAGCTAGAAAAATGATTGCTCTGTGAACTTTTCAAAATACCCAATCTGCTCAAGCATGAGGTCTGCAGACTGTCATGAATAACTTTCTCTTCCATTTCCTGTGTGTTAACGCTGTTCTGTTGTTTATTCTGAAGACGTACAGAAATTCTGTCTTTTAAAAATTATTATTTTTATTCTTTCTTCTACCAATCGATAAAAATTATGTATTTTCTCTGGCTTTCAGCTAGGTCTGACACAGACGATAGCATCTGCCTTCACACTCAAGGGAATTGTGCTTGCCAGCCATTCAGATGTCATCTTCCACTGGCACGCTTCATTCTGGCTAATGCTGGGCTCAACAGTGGGTGTTTATTTTATTCTTTGACAAACATTAGCTGATAGATCAGCTTCCCTCAGAACCTTACCTTCCTTTCCCATTGCCTTTTAAACATTTTGGCTTAGTCTTAGAGTGGTTTGCAAAGGCTTGCCTTGCCTCTCAACAAGTGTGGAACCAAACAGCTCAGAAAGCCTTTCTATAATCAAAAATTAGCTCCACCTGGAACTTCTGTAAAACTAGCCATAGCTCATGCCTGGAGAACAAGCAGTTTCTGCTACAGGATATGCAATAAAATGTAACTGATACAATCCACACCCAGGTTGCATAGTTGTATACATTTCAGTATATACACATTTATATGGATATGAAAAGTATAGGGCTTTGAGTTTTTAAAATAATTGGTATATGATGTTCTCTCAAATTGCTTTTTCTTCTTTATTTTTCACAACGGATGCTTGGGATCCACGTAGAAGCAATTGATAAGTGACTTGGGGAACTGTCTGTGGAAAGTGGAGCTTATTTCTGTATTTATTTATGGGACTGATTCAGCCTCTAAGCAGGAAAGCATAGATATTGGCTTATTGAGGAGGCTGAAAAGTCCAATGTCTGTGTCTGATGAAATTTGTTGAGTTAGAGATGAGCATTGCTATAAGGCAAGAAGTAATGACCTCTGAGGCTCAAGAAAGAGTATCAATAAAAATGTGTTGGCTGAATCTAAGGCTATGAAGTATTAAATATATGAGATTGCTGTTTAATATTAAGCTACTGCAAATGTTCATGAGAATACAGCCTCTAAAGAAGTAAAGCACTGAATTTAATTATTACCTTTATGTATATCCTGGTATTTATGGATTTAAATTTACTTTTGAAGAGACAGTTTTGAAGATAGTGCTCAACAAGACTACTGCAATGTTTAACTTCTGCTGCCTTAGAGGGAACTGCCCTATTTAAAAGCTGTGGCTCACAAACACTGTTTTGTTAGTGGACTAATGTACATAGGACAGAGAACAATTGTCTTTTGCCTTTTCCATATCTACAGGATTTGTTCAGAAACGAAAGAAACCCAAGACGCAAAAATTACTTTGATGGTAATTCAGTAAAGAAGAGATATGGATTTTCTGTTTACATAAGTTGATAATGCTTTAAACATTTTTTTTTTTTCCTAACATGGGAAGAGAGCTTATTATTTATTTCAACAGAAAAAGTATCCATGCTAAAAATAACCAATATAGTATGAAAAATAAGTGATGTAATTTTTCAGAATGTAAAAATGGTGTGAGCATCACTGTCAATAGTACAAGAGAGGGAATCTTCTATGTCGTAAACTGGGAATGAATAAGTGCGTGTGTAAGAACTGTGGCAATTCTTGTAAATTCATGGCTTTAGGTGTGCATAGTGATACAGGAATAATAATAGTAAGAATAGTGATACAGGAATAATAATAGTAAGAATAGTGATACAGGAATAATAATAATAGTAATAATAATAATAATCCACCTGTATAATTTTTCAAGAATAGTATTTAAATATCCTGAAATCCACCATACCTGACTGCATGCTTGCTTGCTTCCTCAGAAACTTGTGCTATGAAGAGGTACATTTTCATGTTATGTAAGCTTTTGATGAAGTTAATTCTTTTCTCAGATTGGATGTCAGTGTATGGACACTTCCTGCTTTATACTTAACAAGTAAGATCAAATAGCTCTGTGCAGCATGTTGCATTCTGAGGAGTGGATCCTGCACAGTATGTAAATCAAGTGCACCTACTGTCAGGATCCTTCAAATTATTCTCCATGAGATTTTAATGAGGCGTGCTAGGATGAAGATAATTCATAGTCTTGTTTGGAGATCTCTCAAGTGCTGTATATAGCACAATGTTTCTTGTGGCCTATAGTAAGGTTTTGCTGTATGAGTTAGATTTCAAATAATGTTAGCACTGGTAATTTCATAACAAAGGGGTTATTTTAAATCTAGCATTGATGCAAGTGCCCCGAATAATAGCAGTGACAGTGCAATTGCTTTATCTTTTCATAGTTAACTTTGGAACACCAAATGTTCATATGGAACACCATATGAAATAATTTCTAATATTGTAAGAAGTGTTCTAGGGCTTATTGTAGAAGTCTGAAATCGATTTTGCTGGCAAATGGAAAAAACCCAACAGATTGCAGGTGTAGCATGATTGCTACGTGATGTCTTTTTGGCTGTTGATGCATAGAAACACTGTGGTGTCTGAGTTAATGTCATTAATTATAGAGAAGGTACAGGAGTTCCCAAGCAAGAGAGCAGCTGTCACTGAGATCAGGCATACCAAGCTAGAGAAGTTTCTGGGGACCCACAGGTTCAGTTCATTGCTGCACGTATTCTGTGAAGTAGTTAATCTTTAGTTTCAGGATTATGATGAACATAGGGACATCCCATACAAAGTGTGTTGTGGTTTTTTTTGAGGTGACAAGCTTTCCCTCATCTCTCAAGGCTTTTGTGCTTCCAAAGGTACCCCATTTTGGTTTCATGAGTGTAACTTTGTAGCAAGTAGGCGTTGAAAAAAGAAGGAAAATCTCACTGAAGATAAACTGGCTGCAATAGAGAGTAATAAAGTTTTGACTTGCTTTAAATAACCTTGATTTCTTTAACTGGTTCAGCTTTAATTTTGTATGCAAAATATGTCTTACGTGCTGCATGTTCTGACTTCCTGAGCTCTTCAAATTTATTTTGCTACCACACCTAAACAGTCATAATGGAGCATTATAATAGTAGAACAAAATCTTGTGGATTGTGTTCCAAGTATGTCTCTGCTCATAGAAGCATTTATTGAGGTGAATGAAGAGCGTGGTTCAGGCCTCTGTTGCTATTTCTTTGAGTTCTGGGGGAAAAAAAAAGGAGTAAAAGAATTTTTTTAAAATAAGCTAGATAATTAGGGCAGAACTGTCTTAATATTGCAGATTGCTTCCCTGGCATAATAAAAGTTGTTGACTTAATTTTTTTAGATACTCCCTTGACCCAAAAAAGAAAAAACTGAAAGAAAAAGAGGTCAGAAAAACCATGCATACCTTTGAATGTAGCTGAATTTTCTGGGGGAAAAAAAAATCAAAAGTTGTTTACACTGAAGATGCTGGCCTGAAAAGTTTCCTTTTGAAACTATTTGATTTAAAAGCCTTTGGGTACATTGCTGATTTGCATACAGTTTGTTTAGTATCACAGAATATTCTTAGTTGGAAGGCACCTGCAAGGATCATCAAAGTTCAACTCCTGGCCCTATGTGGGACACCCCAAGAGTCACTCCATGTTCCTGAGAGCATTGTCCAAACTTTTCTTGAACTCTGTCAGGTTTGGTACTGTGACCCCTTCCCGGGAGAGCCTGTTCCACTGTCCAGCCACTCTCTAGTGAAGAACCTTTTCATAATATTCAAACTAAACCTCCCCTGACACAACTTCAGGCCATTCCCTTGGGTCTGTTCCTCCTCTTCCCCTTGTAAGGAAGCTGTAGACTGCAATGAGGTCTCCCTGCAGTCTCCTCTTCTCCAGGCTGAACTGACCAAGCGACCTCAGCTGCTCCTCATATGGCTTCTCCTGCAGACTCTTCACCCTCCTCGTGGCCCTCCTTTGGACCTTTCTAATAGTTTAATGTCTTTTTCATATTGTGGCACCCAAAACTGCCCCCAGCACTTGAGGTGAGGCCGCCCCATTGCTGAGCAGTGTGGGACAATCCCCTCCTGTGCCCAGCTGGTGATGCTGTTCCTGATGCCCCCCAGGACAGGGTTGGCCCTCCTGGCTGCCAGGGCACTGCTGACTCATGTTCAACTTGCCATTGACCAGGACCACCGGGTCCCTTTCTGTGGCGCTGCTTTCCAGCCTCTCGTTCTCAGTCTATACATGCAACCAGGATTGTCCCATCCCAGGCCCAGAATCCGGCACTTTGCCGTGTTAAACTTCACACAGTTGGTGATAGCCCAGCTCTCTAGTCTGTCAAGGTCTCTCTATGAGGTGTCTCTGCCTTCGAGAGAGTCAACAGTGCCTCCCAGCTTAGTATCATTGGCGAACTTACTTAGTATACCTTTGAATATGATATCTTGTTTTTAAACCAAAAATGTCAATCAGCCCATGTTTCTGTCATTGCCCTTTCTTTAGTGACAATAACATAAACAAGTGCGACAGGAAATATAGTAACAGAAACAGAGAAATTGTGAATGACTTTATGGCTGCTATGTAAAAAAAAGGAAAAATATATACGTCTTGATATAACCTCTCTTGAATGTGTTCTTAAAGAAATGAAAGTACTTAATTGTAATATGTTTGAAAATGGATAATACTTACAGCGAGGCTGTATGCAGGTATGCATGTTGTATTTTCTGGGGATACATAAAAACAAGTCCAACCTCTGTCTTGGGTAGTCTCTAATTGAGTGATATGTACTTGAATACATAAAAAATATATGGTTTGCAAATCAGTCTACTACAGCTTAGCTTCAGCTTATCTTTGAGAGGCATATAATGCTACTGTACTGGCCGATAGGAAATTTTATAGGCACTGTCAATTTAACTGTAGAAAACCTGCAAGATAGAATTGTTCTTTAGCTATTTTTAATGAAAATTAAAAGCGGCGTTAAGAAGCGTGAAGCACTTAGTGCAGCACTTAAAATGATTATATCTCGAATGGACATGAGCTAGAAGCTTTATGGTGTAAACCATAGTGTCTAGAATGTTATGCGGTGAAAGTTACAATTAACAGACGGAAATTTGTGTTTTATTTAAAGATGATGTATTGGTTCCTTAAGAAGCACTGCATGGGATGATAACACATTGTAAGAAAATAGAGAAATTGTGTGCAGCTGACCACGGAAGACATGAGGAATATTTGAGTAGAAACTGGTTGTTGGGAGTGTATGCAGGCTACAGAGCAAGTTTTAAGCTTGATAGAAGTTCTCTGAACTACCTTGCCTGAGAAAGCAATGTAGCAATCAAACACATTTCTTTCCAGCTGGTGCCACTTATAAGGGGAACACAAGTCATAGCTGATAGCAAAATTTATTTGATATTTCATGCAGATTGCTATTTTTGCAATTGCTGATATCTTGGCCAAATTTTTACTTTTGAGATGTAACTGTGGTTTACATGTGTAATGCAGGGTTGTCAAGGCTATCATTAGTATTTGTGGATAATTTTGTCTTCAGGTTTCCTCTGACTTCTCCACTATGTGACTTCTTGAGGGTGAGAAAAATTTCCTTGGGGTCCTGCTTCCTTGCAAGCTGCCCTGGCCATGGGCAGGAGGACAATGGTATCAGCTGAGAGTGGGGCAGCTGAGAATGTCGAGAAAGAGAAGACAAAAGACTAGGGAATAAAGCCAAGACTGGCATATGGAAGAGGTAGAGGACAACACAAGGAAAATCTAGCATATGGTTAAAAGCAGGTGCCATTAGGGGAGGAAGGAAGAGGTATGAGCTGATTGGGGAACGTAAGGGTTTAAGGCTTGAAAAGAGGGAAGAAGATAGCTAACAAATGAGGCAGGAGGAGAAATGAGGTAACCAAATCAGCCTAGGAGCCTAGAAATAAGATCAGCCTTTTGCAACATCTGTAGAGTTCTTTTGCAAGGCCTGTCTTTGCACCAATGATTCCTGTATCTTGATACTAATTTATTGGCAGAAGAATGGAAGTGAAATTTAGCAGTTACAAGTGTATTCCCCCATATGTTGGCATTACTATGAAATTCCCTACAGATAATTTCTGGGCAGTTAATTACCCTGAAGTGTTTGCTGCAGTTCTGTAGTCTTAATTGGGAGCCAGTAATGAGCTCTCTGTCTCTTTGTTTCTTTCAGACAACCTATCCCTGGCCAGTTTCCCAATCTGTTATCAATGTTACGCTTTAAAATGTTAAGTTTTTTTTAAAACTAAATAGTTTTAAACATTTTTATACAAATAATGAAAACTGCTTTTGTTTTTATTTCCTGGAATCTCTTTTGCTGAAATGATAAAACCCTTAGCAGTGAAATGACCAAATGTTGGCATTTAAAACGTTTCTGTGGATTTCCTTTTGTTCCTGTTGTTTCTATGGAGTAGTCACTGTTGCTATGTATTTTTTCTCTTTGTGTTTGCCAGAACATGACTAGCTGGGTCAACACGCTCATGGTGTTAGTGGGGAGTAACATAATTGCTGCTTGATTAGAGGAGGTATTTTAGAAACAGATTTCTGAGATGGAAAAATCTCTATAATATTTAAATTTCCCTAGCAATGGCATAATCATGAGTAATTAGCTAAACAAGCCACGGTTAATTGTGATCAGGTAACAATCTTTATATTGGAAAAACTGGCAGGGATGGAAGTAAATCTAAACAATATTTGATATTGTGGTATCCTGAACTTTGCTGTTACTAAATGTGTACTTATACATATCAATCTAAAATCTCTAACGCATTGGAGCAGTGATCCTTTAATTATTTTAATCAATATTATACAGTCAGACAGGTTAAGTAGCTACCTGCCAAAGCTGAATAAACTTGACTGAAAGAACCTCCATTCAGTCTGTGTTCTCATGGGTGCACTCAGATGGATGCACTTTCACCTAAAAGGCATGCAGATGCCTGACAGCAAGCTTTTGGGAAGTGTTTTGAGTAATGAAAATTTTAACAGTTAATGGGCTGTTTTTCGAAGATGTGAGAGAAAGTGAAATGAAGAATGCATCACCAGCAAAAACTGGCATGTTATGTCCTCTTGTCCCACCTTCTGTGTTATATTTGACTACTGAATTTTGGCCACATGCATTGCCTTTTATCTTTCTGAGAAATATTGAATGTAACTTATAAACAAAACAGAAATATTGTATACCTAGGTTTTTTCTTCACAGGCTGCAGAATTTCCAAGTCAGTCAGATCCCACAGCCTTGCGGTTTAGAATGTGCTTCACATGAAACTGAATTTTTTGTCATCTTAAATATCATGTTGATGGAGAAAGTGCCTCAAGAAAATTCCTAACGGAAGCAAGACAGAATGTAGTACAGAGATGAAGCTGCTCAGAGGTGAGAGGAGCTGATTTGCAGCATCAAGTGCTGCCGTGGCTGAATTCTGACCCCCACACAGGCACAGTTTCAGCCCAGTGAAACCTCAGGGATGCCAAGAATGTCCCACCAGCATAAAAAACAAACACTTCCAGTGTTCATTTTAATGAAGGCTTCTGCATATACAAATTTGTCTGAATTACTAGACATCGCCATTTCTGAAGAGAAGACATAAAATAAAGATGTAGTTCCTCAGTGCAGGAAATAGAGGTTTGAAAGCATGTCAGAGAAGAGTGCTCATAGCCCAGAATTTTAGCCCCAGTTTTACTTATACAGCAGGAGGAAATCTGAGCTGTTTGCACAAAGTTTTACAACAGAAATGACTGTGTATGATCAACTGGGAATAACAGGGTTGAGGAGTATCAGCAAAGGAGTTGAAACAAATGGTCACTGCCAGCCTTGTCAGTGTGCCATCCTGTGCCATCCTGTGCCAAATGTATAATGAACTTCTGGCGATACAGTGGCCACATAGTACTGAGATCATGGGCATCTGACGATCCTTATTAAACTGTGAATACTCCATATCCACTGTTTATTGTATCCCATTTGCTTTAGGCTTAGAAGCTCATTAAAAAGCTACAATGTGACCTTTAGAATTTTGAGTATAATTTGCTACATAGCTTCAACATTTTGACAGATTTTCTCAAATGAGTTCTAAGCTTGGAAGAAACTGTGATATGGACAAGCCTGTAATGATGCATGTTGAAAAATGTGTGGCTAGAAGTGGGTTTAAAAATGTGCTATAGTTTTATAGACCCAGTAAATACAAAGAGTTTCTAGCTTCCATAAACCAAGAGATGACAGATAATTGTTTAGAAAGTTAGAAAAATCTATGAAGATACAGCTTAACTGAAATTCTGCCTCAAGTCAGACCCTCACCATGTATGATAACCGGAATAATTGGACACACTGTGAAAAGAAGTGTGTATACACTAACCATGAAGGCACCTCAGCATTAATCAGAAAAACTAAAACCACTGTCAAGGCACAATAATATTTTGATGAAGAGTGCTTCAGAAAATACTTGAAAAGAATAGAAATGCACAAGCCATGAAAGGAATCCTGAACTGACAATAGATAAGCTACAGTTAGGTCAGCAAAGGCCTTCTACTGTTACCCATAATGTTACCTTTTGGAAACAGCAATGTACTGGTAAGAGTGAAAATGGAACATTTATGTGCCTTTATTCAGAGTGATGGTAACTAAAATGGAGACTCACATGCCATTCTTGATGACAAAGAGATTAGTTGCTTTGCACAATGTCTCTGCTCATGGTTAAGATAGCCAGCCTTCATATGCCTGGTTCATGGTATCTTTGGTGGAGTTCACTTCAGTACTACTTTTTGCTAGAGATATCGCCATTACTGATTTAGTCAGTTTATTATTTAGTCAGTCAGATTATCGCCAAATACTGATTTAGTATTGAACACAGATTTTTTGTTTTGTCTTTCCCCCCACCCCAATGTCACTAGGCATCATACAATCTGACTTCACTTCCTACATATTATTTCATACTTACTGTGTCCTTGCCCGCTGATGGGATACTAGTCCTGCTTCTCCTCTGTGAGCTATGGATAATTCATGTCCACCTAATGAAAACGCATTTCTGAGATCACCTGAACACTGGTAGAAAGTCTTGCCTTCATTAAAATTTCTCTTTTGAATGGAAAATAGAAGGAGAAATTGGGGAAAGAAACTGGCATGTAGTGATCATTAGAAGCAGCTTTTAAGGGAAAGAAAATTAGCATCAAATTTCACTTTCACGGACATTAAGTCCTCCTGCTGATGTAGCCTTATGTTGTGAATGGGATCAAATACACCACGGATGATGTCTTCTGGTAAGATGGTGAATAATAGAAAGCTGCTGGACAAAACTAGATTAAAATTAAGTTAATGAGTTGGTTCATTTGGATCAACAAAATTTTGACTTTTGAGTTGAGAAACAGGACCTGCTGTGAGCTGAAGAGTTGCCACAGTTGTACAATCAGTTAAATAACTCCATCTTTAATCTTAAGAAACACAAAGAACTCCTAAAGTGCTGGTAGAGTCAATGTTTGGCAGCAACTGTTTCTCAAAATTAACACCACTAGAGGCTTCCCTTACCTAGGATTTACAGAGCTAAAATTATAATAGCTGAAGATTAAGCCAGTACAAATTTAAACCTAAAAATTCTTAAATAAAAAGATTATTTTGCTCTCTGTTTAGGGTTAGAACAACACAAACAAATTTTCATTTGAGGATCTTTGTAACAGAAGCAAGTTGAAGGTATATTTTGACAAGACAGCTACTGCAGAAGTAGGGTTATGAGTAAGAAATGACAACATGGAGGGAAGCCATGCAGTGAAGTCAGTTTTTGGATAGAGATGTGACTAGCACATCCTCTTATCTGGACTAAGATGCCCATATTCCTAATGACTAGAAAGACATCTGAATGCCAAGGTTGTAAGCAAATGAAGTTTTAATCTCAACTGATTCTGCAATTTTATGGGTGTTCTCTTTCTTTTAAATTGTCTCACCTGAAAAGACAGCAAAAGAGACAGGGCAAAAGGTATATAATGTGAATCTGTTTCTGAAACTACGTAGTCTCATGCAACATAAAATTTTTATCTATTTACATTAGGAAGACTTACCAGACAGAAGCTGTGCCTGAGGAATCAGAAGCACATTGTTTGATGTTCCTGAAAACTTTTCTTTATGAAGCCCTTGTGCAATTTGAGGGGAAGAGGTATGCAGATACTCTTAGAAATAAAGACATTGTGTGTACATTTTATTCTTTATGCCTTAAAATGTCACAGGGAATGAAGTGTGTGGGGAAAGCTAGTGTTGCAATGCTGCACTTTAACATTATATAGTGAAACTATCAGTGTATAGCATTCCTCCCTCCCTCCCTTCAATTCTTTTGGGATATTTGAGAAATACAGCTGGTGGATTTTTCCCCACAGACATGTCAATTTTTTGGGAATGTAACAGTGTGAAAAAAAGCATGAATTCTTTCTTAAAGTACACCAGGTGATTTTTAGTATAAATCTTTTTCCCATTCAGAGTATTTGAGGAATATTAACATTTCTTTTCCATCACAGGCAATGTAGACTTGTTTAGCAAGGACTAGGGATAACATGGGAATTTCTAACTTTCTGAAAATTCAGCAATGAACATGAATGAAAATATCTGTTGGTTCCCTATCCACTTATCCTATCTCTAAGATTACTTTGCAGCTAAGAAATACCTCCCTCCCCAGCATTCTTCCCATCCCCAGCCATCTGGAAGATGGAGAAATCGTGATGGTTGCACTGATAGCCGGGGGGCTACAGGTTTATAGTTTTGATGTTCCATGCAAAGGCTTTCAGCATATCACTGTTGTATATTTCCTTACAGAGAGGGAGTAATGTTCTTTTGTAATGTTCTTTTATTTTGCTAACAATTTGTGGAGCCATTTGAAACCTCTGGAGACAAAGGCTTAGAAGATGTCCCACTGTCATGTAGTACAGTAGCAAGAACTTAAATGTTAGGAATTCCTGCTGCATCACCAAAGAACAAGTATGTCTTTGGATCTATGTTACTTGGAATCCTATTCCCCTTTTATCACATGAAAATGGGATTGCCTCCAGTTGCCCTAATATATCATTGCTGGACAGAAATGCTGATTATATTACCGTGACATGTGATAACAGTTTTGACAGATAATAGACTACTTTTCCTTATTTTCTGAAGGGGCTCGTGAAAGTGTCATGGAATTGCCCTGAACTGTGCTTTACACGCTGTAAACCCAAAACAACAATACTGTTCATGAGTCTGTTGGTTTATTTTCAACAGTTTAGAGATTTACTCATTCTTTAGATGTTTCTGTATTGATGGAAAACAATGCAATGAGTATTTATGGACAACATTGGATGAAGCAGGGTGAGGCAGAAAAAAGGATAAAGCTAGCTTCTATTCTACTTGAAAATGTTTCATCTTACAAATCCAAGAGGGACAAAAGTTTTTACTGAATGTATAGATTCAAAATCTATGTAAACTTACTGGTCAACTCAAAAATTGTAAAATCGTGTGCTGCCCTTCACTGGAGCCCAGAGGATAACTGCTTAGTCCCACACCGGGGCTGCAGCGTTTACCACAGGCAGCTCGCAAACCCTCTCACGCTGGAGGGACCGGTTCCTCACCCGAGGGGGCTTTCCAGGGTGGATGTTCTGAGGCGCGGGCGGAGATAAAGAAGCCGAGAGGAGACTCTCCGTATGGGTTCCACGTACACCTTTATTACAGGCTAAGGTTCCAGGGATGCAAAAGCCGCGGGGGCAGGGTTACACAGGGTTTTATACCTCACAGAGAGAGAGAGAGCAACAGTACCGAATGATCTGAGGGTTAAGGGGAGGAGGTAAGGCAGGGACATAAAACATTAACCAACGGGAGCAATACAGAGGAGGGACTTCAGGAGGGAACCAATGGGGCACCGAACAAAGTAGAATCTTCCAGAGCCTATACATATTAACGACGGGAAATGAATATTCAAAGCCTTATACATGGAACAGGGAGGGGAGAACAACTTACCATAGTAACAGGGCCTGCTGGCTGCAGAACCAGGGGAGAGCTCAGCTTTAACTGAGTGCGCAGTCAAAGCTCTGTTCCTGCTTCAGACCACCAGGTTGTGGGACCAGCCTCTCTTTCTGGAGTCTGGGCAGTCTCAACTGCCTGCACCACTACAAAAAATAATACTTATTTTTTATAGATAATGAAAATAATGCTTATCAGTGCAGTTTTCATACCTTAAAATATGAGTTGTAGGAGCAAGATTTTTTTTGCCGGGTGATTTTGATTTGTTTTGTTCTAAAAGATAAAGAATCTGGTCGGGAGCAATCATGCAGAGCAATCCATATATCACCAGTGTCTGGTGAAGTCATCTTTTCGTGTGAGGGCTGCTGGCAGTGTTATCTTGTAGTATTTGTAAATTTATGCTCCTAAAAAGTTAACTGGTGTCCAAATTCAGTTCAGATTGGGATGTGCTGGTTAGTTATCAGACTAAAAATCTTTGTTTATGACCTGAAGCCAAGTCTAACAGGAGAGTGAAGATAAAAATTTATTGTGTCACTAGTTACTCAATCTATTTAAATTTCTACAGCTTCTACTCCTGGTTGAGTGGACTATGTATTTAACAGCTTCAAGAAATTCCTTTGCTGACAACCAGACATTAAACATGTGGGACCAATGTCTGAGGAGCTTACTGGAAAAAAAGTGTTGTGCATCTTTTGTGCTTAATTTACCCAGCAGCAGGAGAGTGCTGTGCTCTGTCACCCTGTTTTCTCAGCTTCCCCAGCAGTGTGCTGTTGACTTCCAAGCCCTAATCCTCTGCTGACAGAGGCACAGAACCTGTGCCAGAAGAATATAAAATGACATAATGAGATTGTGGCATAATGTGTGAGGACAAGAGCCTGGAAATAGGACTCTTTCAGCCTTCTTAGCTGTTGAAGTTCCTCTCTCCTATAAGTTTCTGATAATGCTATATCACGTGCATGCATAAATAGTTTGGCAACAGGAAAAGAGCCAGTATTTTAGGAAGTAGATGATGTTACTTCCCTAGGTCTGTGCCAGAATATATAAAAAGCATGTTACATATTAAAAGCTGCTTCTTTCTGCACCACAAATGTCTTCTTGGTCACTGTCTTTATCCTTCAAAAACCTATGTGAAGTAATAAAGCTTTAATACAAAATAGAGGAAGAAACAAAGGAACACTGAAGATGATTGCCTCTGCAGTAAAGCGTGATTAGGATGGTGTATGACCCAAGATCTGAGTCGCCATGCAATATAATTAGACTACTGAGCAAATTCATAGTGGCTAGAGTTTTACCAGGTGAAGTGTTATCCTACTGCTTACTTAAAAAAAAAAGATGTTTTTACTTGTCTGTCTTTTTATATATATTTATTTTATGTTTTGCATATATAAAATTTTCTCCATTGTATGAGCTCTTTAGACTTAGGATGAAAGGTAGAGAAGAGCCACCCTATTAATATGCATTGACGCATTAATAATAGCAATAGAAGTAGAGTGGATAAGGCTTGGATACAAACCCTGAATTCTTTGCTCCATATCTTGAGATAGTTGTGCTACAGGAAAAATCAAATCCAAATTCTAATCAAGCAGAATGATCTAACCAACCAAATGCCCACTGTGAGTGGCCAAGGGGAAACATAGGCAGTCTGACAGAATTGAAAGCTGAAATATTTGAGGCTCTGGAAAGGAAAGTAGAGGGAAATGACAGGATTTCAGTTATTGGGATGTCAGTAACAGCCCTATTTAATCAAATGGCCAAGCGGGAGTATTATGTATTATGAAAGAAATGTGTTTGTGGAAGAGATAGGAGGTTTTAAAGCAAGCTGGAGTACTATGCAAATTAAAGAACCTGCAGAGACTGTGAAATAAAAGATTTCAGTGTTTATGGCTGTTTCTCATCCAAATGATTCCTGTTACAGTGAGGGACTGTTGAGAGGGCAGAGGAAAGGAGCAAATAAAGCAAAGACTTTAGGAAATACTATCTTAAGTTTAAGAACTTTTGACTGATTTTAACTAAATTTGAAGATGCAGAAGTAGTCATTCGAGGGAATTATCCTCAAGAGGAATACACCAGAATTTCAAGTTCAAAGTTAGAAAAGTTTGTGTACTACTTCCTTAGTGTGACTTGTTTAATTTATTCAAAGTGCTTAATTATCCGGAGAAAAATGTGCTATCATTTAGTTAACACAGATAGGATGCTTCATAAATCCTTTCGAGCAATGTTTTCTATGCAAGGGAATTAATTATTATCCTTTTATTTAAAAATATTTCCATTATCAAAAAAATACTAAACATAACTGTGCTTGAAAGAGATATATTTCAACAATATTAGGGAAGATTAAAATGTGATGAATATGAAAGCAATTTGACAAAAAGTTCTCTAAACTGATAAATTTCAGGCTGATGCTGATTCTTTTTCTTCATTTCCACTTGTCCTTGAAGAAGATGAAGTTGCTGTATTAATTCATCACCGGTTTTTTCAGATTGATTAGGTAATAACAACTTTGGATCCTACTGGTTTAGACTATCTGTAAATAAGTAATTCATCTCACTTGAGGGCTTCTCTTTCTGGTTTAGTAAATGAATGCTGGCAGAAACAGTACAGTGTTTCGAAGCACAAGATTTTAATCAGAACTGGGATGCTGATACTATCTAGAAAGGGTTTAATTATAGTGCGTTGAGATGATTTAATTTTGGTTGCATGTTGCATAACAAAAGTGGTTCCTTATAGAGTCATAATAGCAGGATGGTTTAGTTCACCCAGGCAAAGGTTTCACAGCTGTAAACTTGAGGAAGGAAAGAGGTTGAACGTTCGATTGTTACTCTAATAAGGCTGGATTCAAAAGCTTCTCCAATATAGGCACTTATTCCTGTCTCCATATCTTGCTGCTATAAGCCACATGCATGATATAAATGCTTCACAGGGTTCCCGATCTTGACAATAATCTTTTGGCCATATCTTTTGAAGATTTACTGAAAAACAGAAACACAACACAAATTACACTTTTCTTTTTAAAAAAATTTTATAGAGATAGTAGCAATAAGTATAGAATGAGATATTTATGACATAGTGGTAGAGTTTAGAGATATATAGGCCTGCCATGGTAGCAGAGACCTTAAGAAGGGGGACAACCAAGCTCTGTACAGAGGAGTACGGAGAGGTGATGATAAGACACAGGGCATAGACTGGCACTGCTTATGGCTTCAACCAACTTACCAGTGGTCAGCTAAAACAATGCAGACCTGCAGCTGGACAAAATGTCTCTGAAGGGTGGCAAAGAGAACAAAGTAATAGCAATGTACAATGTAGTTATTATGAGTGTAACATGGAACTGCAGACCAGTAAAGAAAAAATATGTAAAAAAAGTCTTAATAAACACATAGAAATGACTCTAAATTGATTGTAGGTAAGGAGGAAGTCATCATATTTGGGTAAGAGATCAAAATGATAATACTACCTGTGACGTGTACCAGATGTTGCCATCTAGCCATACATGCCCCAACCCCAACCAGACTGAAGTGTTCACCTTTAGAACCCAGAGGAACAGTGGAAGGGTGAGAATAACTCTAGGAAAAGAGTGGAAACTGTAAGGTGTGTGTGTGTGTAACAATCTCAGTCAAGTGATTTCCGAAGTTATGACGGTATGCTATTGTATTTAGTTTCATGGACCACTGATTACATACAAGTCCTATTTGGTACAGCAATCTGCTGGAGGAAAACCAGCATGAAGGAAACAAGCCACTCTATTCCTCAAGAAAGCTTTGGCTTGAGCAGGATTCTACGTATAGGGGTAAAAATTCCATTTCCTCTTAATTTTGGTGCTATTGTTTTTTGTACTGTAAATCGTTCAATGCTGTAACTGACTGCTCTTCCACCTTTGAGTATCTCTGTAAAGATAACTGCTAAAACTCACTTTCACTGTTCTTGAGGGCTGGAATTCTGTTTCAGCACTAAGTGCTCTTAAGAGAGCAAAAATATCTTGAAGCACTCTTAAAAGGAAGCAGTTTCTGATGGCTTCTTACTTCCAAACACTGTGGAAACAGTGGTATCTGCACAGTAGCAGCAGCCTCATTTTTTTGAGACTTCATAAATTTCCATATTTTATACTAGTGTTGTCATTAAACATGAGGAAGAAGGGAGTGATCCTTTTTTATTTTATTTTATTTTTAAAAGTGCTCTTGTGTTTCAGATTACAAACACAATATTATTTTCTTCACTTAACTTGTTCAGCCAGTGAGTTCCAGGAAGAGCAAGTCAAACCTTAACACCAAACAAAAGGCAGGGTGAAAAATCATTACTGTCACTGTAATGTACTGTCAGCACATATTGGTGACAAATTCTGTTGATGTCCCATCTGGAAAAGTAAATTTTGGCATATTCTACTAAATATGTTTGTGCTGATTCTGGCTGGGGTACAGTCAATTTTCTTCAGAGTAGCTAGTATGGGGCTGTGTTCTGGATTTGTGCTGAACACACTGATAATAGAGATGTTTTTGTTATTGCTGAGCAGGGCTTACACAGAGCCAAAGCCTTTTCTGCTTTTCATACTGCCATGCTGGTGAGGCAGCTGGGGATGCATGGGAAGCTGGGAGGAGACACAGCTGGGACAGATGATTCTAACTGACCAAAGGGATATTCCATACCATATGACATAATTTTTGGAGGGATGACATTTGTCTTCCCAAGTCACTGTTATGTCTGATGGGGCCCTGCTCTCCTCGAGACAGCTGAACACCTGCCTGGCCATGAGAAATAGTGAATTAATTCCTTTTTTTTGCTTTGCTTGTGTGCACAGCTTTTGCTTTTCCTATTAATTTGTCTGTATCTCAACCCATAAGTTTCCTATGTTTTACCCTTTCAGTTTTCTTCCTGATCCCACTGGTGGGGGAGTGGGCCAGTGACTGTGCCGTGCTCGGTTGCTGGCTGGGGTTAAACCATGACAACGTTTCACTGATGAAATGGAGCCATCTGCACACTTGTACATACATGAAGTCACTGTAAAATAGAGTAAGTCGAATAAGGTGAATTAATTCCAAAATTCATATGGGATAATTAGACAATTTTTATGACTCATGAGTGAGCAGCAAGGGGAAAGGAAGGATCATCTCCTTTGGAGAGGATAGGGAGGATTTTAATTAAAACAATAAGCTTCATAGTACAGATTGGAGATAGCACTTTAACATACTAATACCTAAGTGCGAAGGCTGCACAATAATTTAAAGGTGGCAGTTTCGATTTAGTATAACTCTTTGCACAAAGAGATAGTGAAGAGAGTAATCAATTATCTAGTGCTGAGGGTTACCAAACAAGGCTGAAGTGACAGCAAAAGGCAATGAATGCACAGCGGAAAAGGCAAGTTTGCAAATTTAAAGGCTTAGATGCAAGAGCAACAAGCTAAGTGAGTAATGGTGCATGCAGTAACGAAAATCAGATGCTGCTGACATAATGCCTCTTGCTGTTTGTGCCACTGAACATTGACACAGATGCTGAGTGCTTATTTGTAATGATGGCCTCAATTGCCACAAGGAAGAAGGGAAGGTTTGGTGTAGTTACTTTGCTCTTTATAATATGTGGGTTGCATACGTTTTATAACACATGCACTAAGCTATCATGAACATCACTAATTGTTAAATCAGTAGTGAGATAGGGATTTAAAAAAGCTGGTGATTATTGCTGTGATTGAGTATCAAATGCAGTGGTTGAATAGGTGCCACGTATGTCAGAGGCTACGTGAGTGTTTATACTAAAAAATTGGAAATAGCTACATAAATTTCTTTTTTAGTACAAGGTTGTTGAAAGCATGCAATCTTTCTTGTAGACTAATCACAGAAAACCCTTCATTGGAATAGCAGCAAAAAAAAATGGCTTAATCTTGCTTACATTTCTCTGATGCAGAAGAAAGCAAGTGAAGGGTAGGAGAAAGACTGAAAAGATTTGTGCATTTTAAATCAAGGCAGAGTGTGAGGAAATAGTCCATGCAAGTTGACTTTACTCTTCAGTAGCCTCCTGCTCTTCCTCACATATTGATGCTTCAATTTCATCAGAGCTGGCTTCTATTTGCTTGTCTTTTGTAAGGTTACATCCTTTGGCTTTTCAGCATCAGTAGATTATGAAGAAACCAGCATGACTGGGGTAAAACCAGATGGTATGTATTTGTTTCTAGAACAGACATAGTTGCATGATAGAGATTATGAAGAAGTGAAGCAAGAGTATTTTGCAAGCTTACTGCATCAAGAAGGAGCTGTTATATATGGAGGGTATATGGGCTTGAGTCTCACCAGTGGCTGCTGTCATTACCCCACAAGATGGGACAGGGCCTGAATTTCTGATGATTTGTGTTATGCAGATTTATAGACAAAGTACGGAGGCTCATGTGGTTCTGAGAGCTGCACCATCACTTCAGGTGGACAGAGGTATAATCAGTTACAATTGGAAAGAGCAACCAACAATAAAGAATGAGCATCTTCATTCCATAGTAATAAAACATACTAAAAAGGAAAAGCATGCTATGTATTGAAGAAATTGCTTACACGGCTTTAACAGGCACAATATTGTCTACTGAGTCATGTGGAGCTCCATTTCAAGATTCATTAACCTCAGAGCTTACATATATCTAGTTCAACAAGCTAACCTAAGTGGGTGAAATCCCTCTATAAGCATTAAGCTCCTGATTTAACATTTCTGCTCATAGCACAGGTGCATGTTCACACATCCAGAACACCCAGGCTGCTTTAAATAGCCTATCTTTCAATCAGAAGTTAAGAAATTCTGCCTCTGTCATTTGGTTGTATTGTAGAAGTTAAAGAAAAATACTTCTGTCCATATTAAGGGTGTTATGCTTTTGAATGTTGTGGAGATTATCCTCTTGTATTGCTTCTACACACTGTTGCAGAAGAAAAGTAGCTTTAGCTGAGGCTTAAGCAAAAATCTTTCATTCCCCCAAAGAACAGAGTATATGTTTAGTTAGACCTTTTAAAAAATGACATATTGACTCTGTGCATGTTGTTTAGCACTAAAAATGAGGCATATATATTTTAAAATGAAATCCAAACATTAGAGTTCAAAAGAAAAAGAAATCATAATTCTCTAATAGACTGTCTATAAACAGAAAAGAAATGGGAAGTAATAAATATTTTTAAATTATGTAGCTAGCAATAAACAATTGAGGAAAAAGGTCTGTGCTTTGCACTATTTCTTGCAGATATATTAGCTTTTCAGTCTTGCAGTCTTTCGTCAAAGTGTTGTTTTTCTTCATATACAGATGTGGGTGTCTCAGAACATGTGTCCGACACAAAGAGTATGGTGATTGGATAAATGTTATGTTAGAGAGCTAAATCTAGGGAAGCAATTCCAATTTTCTGTTAGCTTGGATAACCATTACTTACAACAATGTAGGTAATTTCCGAGGACGAAGAACTTGCTTGAATTTTTTTACCACCACTGAAAATGATACCAATAATGAGGCAAAGGTTTAAAATGGGAAACAAAGCAAGAATATAAACTGAAGCCAGGCAGATATAGATGGGTAATGAATGTTGCTTAATTGTCTGAGGGCAAAGTTCAAGAAGTTTGACTTGTGGTGTATTAACAGCAAGAAACTTGACTCTTGCTTGGCCTCAAACAGAAGCTGCATTCAGTGTCCAAGTATATGGTTCTGTGCTCAGATAACCTGAACTGGCACTGTGATCCAAATATCCAGCTTTTGCATGACAGAAGATCTTGAATCTGTTTTGAAATCATGCTTATCAGTGGGACATTTAAAGTATTGTCTATGGCTGTGTACTGCAAAAAGTAGCTTACTAGCTTACAATTTTTTTCATTCAACTTTGACAAAGTTCCTCTTTCTGGAAATCTGTAGGAAAACTGGGAGAGCATAAATGAATTGTCAACATTTGAAACATCCCAATGGATTTATAATCCTGGCTGCTAGGCCCTGTCATGACCCACCCTGGCAAGTCCCTGGCAGTCCCAGTCCCAGGGAAACACAGACCCTGCAGTGCCTTGGCACTGGGAACCATAGTATAAGCCTTTGCTAGCATAGATGAGCCCTTGACCAGGAAGGCAATGGTGTGGAGTTCAAGCTGCTCAGTTGGAGTGCAGCTTCTGCATCAGGAGATCATTTGTTCAGTAGATTTAAGTGGTTGTTCAGTCGCTTTAGCAGAGTCAAGCCCTTTGACTTTTGAATGTTGACTTTTTTCCCCCAATGTTGATAATTCAGTAAGCCAGGTCCCAATCCTCTGTTGAGATTGACCTGCATTTAATCTGAGGATGAGAAATCTCAGTGTGTGCTTTTGATTGTATAACCACAGCTGAGAAAAGCACCATAACCACATGCAGAAGTTGGCTAGCCACAGACTCAGGGTAATGAATCATAACCTTCACTATAGTGTTGTGGGCTGGTTTTGTGCATATGTGTGTTTTAGACTTCACATTAGTTGTACCAGGAATTTACACCTTTTATTATCATTATTGGATTTTGACACTATTCTAAGAAAATGCCTGCAGGTTATGAGTAACAAGGCTGAGGAAGACTGAATCTATATTATATTCCTCTGAGACTCTGTATCAAGAGAGATTTTGCTGAATGTGAAGAAAAGCCATTTCACATAGTAATGTTGGCAACAAGCCCAGTTTCTTTATGGAGGTAAGAAAAATGAAAATCAAGGTAGAGATATAGTTATTTCATCATATAGCTTTTTTTTTCCTCCTTTTTTCCCCTCTATATCATCTTCTAAATAAAGTTATTAAAGATAATTCCAGTCCCTTTACTAAACCAGATTTTATTTGAAGGAAAGTGGTTTGTGCTCCTGGGAGCAATTTGCTATTCTAAAATGACTTCCTCTGAAGTGTTTATTGAAATGGAGAAATTATTCCCTATATTCTCTCCATTTGGAATGGAAAGCTACTCTAACACAGTGAATGATCCAAGGAAATGAAGGGTGCACAGCAAAAAGTTTTTGATGAAAGTGTGGGAGAGACAGACTCAGGAAGCAGACAGTAAAATCATTTGAGAAAGTGGGAACATGAAGTGCAAGTATATGAAGAGGTAGTGATGACCACATTTTTCATTGGCAGAGTAATGATGACAATTTGAAAGTTATTTAGGCAAGTGCCATGCCACACTTTAGGCACTTTTATATTGACCCTTCTGTGGATCAACCTCTTGGAGAGAGTTTTGCGCTCCTCCACTTCTTGAGAAGCTTAAATGTAGGGGAGTGAGGCTTGAATTCTGCTGGGTGATTTCAGGAGAATTTATAAACAGCAAAATACTATTAATGTGAAATTTTGAGATCTGTGATCTTTTCAGATATCATCTTAATTATTAAGAAAAATAATCAATCCTATGTGAGATTTCATTAACTTTTGATTTTCCAACTTTGAAGTTGGGATCACGACTAGGTGAGCAAGGTCTCCTGGAACTGCTGACGTGCAGGACAACAGGGGAGATTGTACTGTAAGACTATGCTCTACTCAATATCTTTTCTATCCACAGTATTTGTCCTATGGTAAATGATAATCTACTGCTTATGGAGTGCTTCACGTAAGAAAGAACTGTAGGCTCAGGAACATTTTAATCTTGGGGAGTTCTTTATATTACCTTTCTGTGAAGACTTAACTGGGAGCAACAAAGGATAGGTACAGATTTTGGAGGTCTCTATTAATAAACACAATTTTGAACTCCTACTCATCATCCTGGGAAAGCTGAAACATTGTGAGGCACTGGTGAGACAATCTTCCCTCATCTCCACCTCCAAAAGGAAAATTATTCTCTATGTCTCATCTGCAAGGCAAGCTCACACTCAAACTTTGTGTTTGTCACGGCACATATCCTCTGACTTTTATCCAAGGTATCACTTGCACCAAAAGGCAGATGGTCACTTGTGCTCAGCTCACTACTGTTTAAGCTCTGTTTGTCACCATCTGGCTGTGGCTGTGCCCAGATACTGCTTGGACAGCCTTCACAGCCCTGCTCTTCACTTATTCTCTGTTAGTAACACCTGCTGTAATGTACAAGATCACAATAATGTGCCCTTACCAAGGAAAATCCTACTCAAAAGAAGCCTCAGCTCCCCCAAACCATGTCTCTTATACAGGCTGCTTTTCAGTTTGAATTTTTTTGTCCTTCATGTCTGCAACATATATTGTAGATTAGGGCAAATATTAATCCTAGGCATATTTGGGCATACTTAATTGGCTCAGATGTTCATGTATCTTTACAATCATAAAGGTTAGTTACAATTTCCTTTTAATTTAAGTTGTTAGAACTGAAATTCCCTCAAACTCTGCAAACAAAACTCTAATTGCATGTTTCAGATCTGCTCATTGGTCTTATTCCTTTCCCTTTCATGACATCATAACCACCTCAATTGATTTTCTTCCCTGGTACTCTGTATAGAACTGCTTTTTCTCTCCTAGGCCTCTGTTAACAGACTTACAGATGACATTTTGAATGTTTCTCAGGAAAACAGAGAAGACTGTTTCTAAACTTTCAAGAACACCAGTGATGTACCAATGGATGTTTACAAGGTAAGAACAGGATCATATCCTGTTGGGGGAAAAAAGTTTAAAAAGAAAAACTAGAAGGGAAGGAAATAGGCAAGGGCGTGCTTTTAGTGGTAGATTAATGAAGGTAAAAGCTATTTTAGAAGTAAGTTTGAGCAAAATGATATCAGACACAGGCTTTTGTCTTCATGGAAATTAAATATATTCTTTGCCATCTTACAGGACAAGAATTGCTTGCACTTTTTTTTTTTCCCTGAAGAAAATTTGACGTTTGCTACCTTAACCTATTTTTTCAGTGGGAAATATTACTGAAAATGTGAGGGTTACAATAGCTATGTTTTGCCTAATGCAAAGTGTAATGGAAGGAAGATGTAAGACAACTTTTAGATATTGTGCTGCTGTTGGTTTGATGCTAACAATATTGAAGAGATAATAGGTCTGCTTTTTCATATTTAAGTTCACAGACCTATTATATGTGGTTAATTTTAGTGATTTCATGATTGTTTCATTGATTTAGGCATTATCTGGACAATAAATTGTGTTAGGAATTATTTCAGGTGTAGAAAAAAGGCATTGTTAAACTTGAATGGGAAAGATATTTCTTTAGAAATGGAAAATTAATTTGCTCTTTTTTTGTTAAAAAAAAAAAAAAAATCCTGTGAGGTGTCTCAGAATAGTAAGGAAAACCCAGGGAAAGAGTATGGAAAACTTTGTTGTTCATGGGAAATAATTAAGCCAGAATTCATAATAAAGGTTGTCATGAAAAACCCAAATGCTTTAGACTTAGACAGTGTTTAATGACATTGGGACTGCATCAATTGTTGTTATGCATGACTGCAGCATCAGTAACACACAGCTGTATATTTTGCCTAAAATACAAATGGTTAATATGGTTATTGAGGAAAATCAGGAAAATTTAAGTAACCCCAAGTGTGTTTATGTGTCTGTGTGTCAAGGCTCAGTGAAACTTAGCTGAAGACAGCTGTGTCCTCATGCCCTCTCTTTCAGTCAGTATCTTGTTGTTCACTGTCACAGTGACAAATGAAAACATTTCATGGCAGCAACTGTCAAAAGCCCTCTTGTGAGCCCTGCATTTTCTTTCTCTTTCTCAGTCAAGAGCTGCCATGAAATATGACTTCATATCAGTAAGCTACAACCTCATGATCAAATAAGCTAGCTGTTAGTCACTGGCTGGTGGCCATTTAGGTGGTGAATAATGGTCTTTACTCACCCATTTTTCACTGAAAGAGGAAATAAGTCTCTTTTTATAGGCTACCTCATATTACAAACATGGAATATTTATCTGTGACATAAGAGCCTATTCAAATAGTGCAGTATCAAAATTCCTATAAATAGATGTGCTGGCTGATACATAAAAAGGTGCTTGGCCTTTTTATAGCCTGCTGGCTGTGAAGGTTCCAGCAACTTTGTCTTTCCTGGCATCCATGTTACTTAGAAAAGGAATGTATGCACATTTATTACTGTATATGGTGCTGCTCTTAATAATTAGCAGCTGTGTGCCATCCAGGTGTTTTTCCTCTATTTCGTTCACCCAATCCTCCATCTTCTCTTACCTGGCTATTCTTCATTTAATGGAAAAGGAGTTAATGCATTTCTGGCCATAAGTAAGCAGTGCTATTGGTTTGGAAGTATAAAACAGAAGTGGGGCATAAAATCTTCAGGAAATGAAAGATGTGTGTCCAGCATTAGTGATAGTGTTAGTACTTAAAAGAAAACACAGATGAAGCTTCCTGGGAAGTAAATTGGTAGGTTGTCCAGAGCAGGAAATAAGAAATTAAGTTACAATATAACATAAAGAATGAAAAAAAGACATCTGGAAATTATGCAACTCATTTTTTGTAATATCACTTTTTTTCCCTAATGAACACCCAGTGAAAGTTCATGTATATTGTATTTTCTTCGTGGTCACCAAAGTAAATAAATTATTCTAATGAACGGAGAGTAATTTGATATCAGTTGGTGGTGTTGGGCCATTATTGATCATCCACTCTCAAGGCTAAGAAGTTTTGGAGCAGAATTCATCCTGTCAAATATGTCCCTCTGCTCTCCCTTGCTAATTCCTGCTCTTAGCCATGGAAAAGAGTTGAATATTCAGTGACAAAGATGATTAAGGAACTGGCGCATCTCTTTTAAGAGGACAAGCTGGGAAAGTTTGGCCTGTTCAAATCAAGACGAGATGGCTGAGATCGACCTCATCAATGCATATAAGTATTTGAAAGGACGACGTCAAGAGGATGGAACCAGGCTCTTGTTGGTGGTGCCGAGCAGTAGAACAAGAGGCAATGGGCAGAAACTGATGCACAGAAAGATCCACCTGAACACGAGGAAGAACTTCTTTACTGTGTGGGTGGCTGAGTACTGGAACAGATTTCCCAGAGAGTTTGTGGAGTCTCCCTCACTGGAGATAGTCAGGAACCATCTGGACACAGTCCTGTGCCATGTACTCTAGGATGACCCTTCCTGAGCAGGGAGGTTGGACCAGACAACCCACTGTGGTCCCGTCCAATCTTACCCATTCTGTGATTCTGTGATGCTGTGATGCTGTGATTCTGTGATTCTATGACTGTGACAGAAATGTCTTTTTAGTTTTAGAAATATAATTGTAAAAGGGAGAGTGGATCTTTTGATAATGCAAAAATAAATCTACTAGTAGTTCTCTGCCCTTTAAATTAATGTTTGGGTTTTTTCAGTTTATTTACTTGTAGGTTTATAAGCATTATATAGTATTTGCCAAAAGCTGATTTCTGGAAAATGGACGCAACATAACATCATATCTGATCTTGTTTCGACTTTTACTCAAGTCTTGGAGTCTTCAAATCACTGTTTACATTACTCTGGTATTTTGTTTCAACAGCAGTGTTGGGACCTTATTTGTGCTTGTATAATCTCACAAAGAGGTTCAACATTTACTTCATATCCCAATCTGCCTTGTCAAAGGAAAGAGAATTTTCTAGCCAAACTATCAAACCAAAATTTTATAGTTGGATGATTTTACTGAGTCTTCAAAGCTTCTCTAAAGATATCCTGTGTATAAACTTAACATTATCTCCTTTCTTCATATCTTATATTAACCGCAAATGAAAAGCTGCTGCTGAATCTCATACAGTACAGCATGCTAGTCTTAGCCACTTCAGTTAAATTCAAAATCTGCAAGTTTCAGAGTCTAATCCCTCTGAAGAATGAACACAATAAATATTACCTTTGCCATTGGTCATGCCATAATTTCAACAGGTATAATTTCTACAAACCTTTGCCATTCAGAACATATGAGTCCTATGATACTGTGCTAAAGCAATCTCTAATTAGCAGTACAGACCCAAACTGATCAGCAAAGCCAGAATGGCAGCAGAAAAGATGGCATCACCTGGAGCTCTGCTGCACATCATCAGTCTTTAGGATAGGGGTGGTTACTTCAAACCTGCATAAATCATCAGACCTCAGTTGTCAAGAGCCTCAGTGCCTTCATGGACACTCACCACAAACCCTAGAAACAAAAAGCCTTTCATATTTATGCAAATTCATAAAGACAGTGCTTAGTCACATAGCCAAGTTGAGTCCAGATAAAGAGAGAAAAGAAGTCTCTGATGGATAAATCATGGTGATACTGCAGCTTGTAAAACCCTTCAGTGTTCATTCAGGGTGGGAATGGGATTTGTGGAATGAAAAATGCAATGCTGATCATGGTATTAGAGTAAAGTTAGAAAAGCTTGAAACAGACCCTGGAGCTCTGTGAAATATTTCTAAACCTTTTTTTTTTTCTTGTGTCAAAGAGGTAAACCGACTCATGTCACTCAACGTTTTCCTTTTCAGTGGTCCAAGGAGAGATATCTTTGCTTTCAGTGAGAAAAAAGGCTTGATGCATTTTGCTCACATTTAAAGTGAGGAATGGACCCAAAGGAAGAGAAAAAAGGGAGAGGCATATAAATCAATCTTCACAATTGATAGTCGAAATTACACATTCAGTAATACTCTGGCATTCCTCTGCTTCAAGCTGTAGTCCAGTTTGTGTATCTCAAATACTGCATGTTTGAATTCATATACCTGACTACATATATACAATTTGCAGAACACATCAAAGTTTTATATGATACTGTTGTCTGGACAGATGTGCCACACAGCTTTCACAAAGAGCTTTCACTTACTGGAAGTCTTGAGAAGAAGGGAAGAGTCTCTCGTCTGTCTTATGTATGAAGTTTCTCAGACATTCTGTGTATTGAGCCTGGTGCCTGTTTTGGTCATGCTCTTAACCACACCATTATTCCATGGGCTAATTGCAAGCAGCTCACTACAAGTGCAACTGGAACCTTCTTCAGATAAGTGAGTACGAGACATATTCTTAAGGAGTTACACCATTACATGGCAGTGAAGTTTGTTATGCTTTTAACCTGCCTTGCTGATGTGCTACATGAAGCATCACTCTTGAACTTTTTAGTATTGCTTGTCTTTAGGTCTTATTATCACTGAAGACAGAATGTACGATATGAATGTGAATAAGAAATGAAGTCACCTATTTGCATGATCTGGGAGTATGTAGTACTCGGTGATGCAGATTTAGAAATTTCTGTTCTTATTAGTTTTTGCATAAGATATTGAAAATAGCGTATTGTGCCATGACATGCATTAAAAAAATTTTGGTCTTCAGGGTAAATACGTATGAAGTAGTTTCTCATTGTCCCTGTATGTAACATTAGCATATGCATTAGTTATGAAGCCACTGTAAATCTTTTTAGCATATGCTAATTGCAGCATGTCCCAGGGTTTATTCATAATAATTTATTTTTACTAGCTTGAAAAAGGAATGACAGCCTGCTACCTTAAAAGCCTTAACAATTTAAATTAATTCCTCTGATTTTTGGTCAAATCCCCAGCCTTTAGTTTTAAGTATTGAAATGCCAGTCTCTGACAGCAAATCATTTTAAAAACGCCTTTGCCAGACATTCAAATTTTTGTAGAGACAGAGATGAAAGATATTATTTATCTCTGTGGGTAGTCAACTTTTATACTGTAAACAAGATGCAAAGATAGCACACTAATCTTGTCAGCTACACATTAGAAATGCAGTTTTACCAGGTATGGCAATTTCAAAGTCTAGCTTGAAAATATTGCAGTAGAATATCTTACTTAGTCTCCAGTGGGATACTTTTCATAGTGGTTTTGTAATCATTGCAATATTTAACCAAGATGATGATGAATCATAAAATAATCCCTCTAAGGTTACTAAAAGCAGAAACAAACTCCGAATGCTATTCCGCTGTTTCTGAGATACAGAATGTACCATTGCATAACAAAAGAAAAATAAGACTACATTTGGCAGAGAGGCTGTTACGTATATGCACTGAAGAGTACACTCTATTTTGAGATATCATAAGCATCTTCAAATGCTACTGTTATAAAACTGTATAATTGCCAGATTTGATGTTTTTATTCTCAGTCAGTCCTGTTGTAGCTGAAAAAGATCTCTACAGACTCTACCACTTATGCAATGGTTTATGGCAGCTTTGTCTTCAATCAGTCAAGTTTGACAATTTGAACTCAAACAACAAACTCTCATCTTCACCTGCCTTTGATGGAAAAGAGATGGTCAACAATATGAACTAAAGTAGCCACATTCACAAAGTAGATTCTATACTATTAAAGATACGTGAGGTTGAGGGCACATTTAGTTAGACTTAAACTAATAAAAGGAGTGGGTAGGTAAATAAAGTGCTGAAAACAGTTTTATTTTCCATGGTAACAGCACAATGCAGCTTCTGAGAATATAATGCTGGAAGAAGAACAAACTACAGAAAAGAGAAAAATTGAGCAGCCAGGGTGAGGGTACCGGTGTAGCAGTAACTCCTTGACATTTTTATTAATCTTGTCAGCTTGAATCATGGAACTATAATTGTATAATTCTATGATGTTAATTAAAAAAAAAAGTCTTTTTGTTTGAACTTTTCAAAGATTTGTAGGCATGACAGTGTAATTCAAAATATCATAGTGAAATTTCATCTATCACTGCTTCACAATATGCAGTGGGGGAATATATTTTTTAACAAATATGCAGGATCTTTGTCTAGGAACCACTCAAACTCCCAAGTCTGATGATGTCATCACACAGTGTCTTCTATTGGGTGAAGAATCAGAAGAATCAAGAAGTGTTTTTTTCTTCTCTCTCTTTTTTTATTTTCTCAAATACTGCTAAAATACCTTTAGAAATGTTTTAATAAATGTAAGTGGTACCAAGTTCCCACTTGTTCCCAAGTGTGGAACAACTAGTAGGTTTCACTAAAGTTTGATGGCACAAGCAAAGTGCTGAGATTGAAGAGGAGGCTGAGACCCAGGAGGCCCTAGTAAATTATATCTTCCCTCTTATCTATTTTCTTGTCCCACTAACTTGCAGTTGGTCTAACTCACAATGGAAATCCCATTTTCCTCCATCTGCATCACCTTTAGATTAATGGATATTCCTTCTGTGTTTATCCTCACCAACTCCCGTAATCTTTTCACAGAGATTTAGCACTTTCTGTTTCTTATGGAAACTTTATGTGCTTTATTTTGCCTTCAGCAGTGCATTGTTGAGAGGGCCAGGTAGCCTGCTAAAATTTATCTGATACAGACAGAAATTTTGGAATGTGTGTTTTTAAAGTTTATCAGGATGTACAAGTTTGACAAAACTGCAAACAACTGGAGACTTGTATCTGTCTTAATAATACCATTTTCCAGTTGTGACCAAAGCACTGGCAGTGTAACCAACTGCACTGTATTTTATCTGTAATCCGTGTAAAAATGCAGTTAACTATATAGCTCAAATTCACCGACATCTCTAAGTTATTCCTGAATGCTTTCTTAAATGCTTTATTGTACCCGAGAAGTAGACTTTTTTTTTTTTTTGTGGATGTGGGAAGGAGACTTTCCACAGATAAATCTGTGTTTATCACCAAAGAGGAGATCAGTGATCATACGTCAGAAATCAAAGAGCAAACACATGGTTAGGGCATTTCTGTCATACTGAAGAGGCTGGATACTGCTACTGGTTTTAGTTTCACTGTCTGCAGCACAATTTTTCTTCATCTGTGACACAGTAAATGACCAATGACTTATAAATTATTAAATCATCTACAAGGAGATAAAGCTAACAGTACTTTTGATAGGAAAGGTCACCCAGTCTCTTATGAGGAGCTGACTGGAAATAATAACTTCCTTGGTTATAGCCATTTCAACCTTTCAATTTTTCTCTCCATAACTGCAGTTACAAACAAATAAAATTTTAGACAAAGAACATTCAGGTGCTGATCCCTCTTATGATGAAACCAATATTCTTAGCAAATGAGACACTGGTAATTTTCCACATTTAATTTCATTTTGACAGTGCAGGAGTTAGGGGGGTCAAAGAGTAGCCTGAGGCTTCCTAGAGGAGAAGCAACTGTCCTTTTCTAAGAGTTATTATCATGTTAACCTTAAGATTGCACTGTAGTACTTTGTTCACTAATAACTAGAAATTTGGTTTTGGAAATGTCTGTGAGGCAGGGAGCTACTGAATGCCTTTGTTCTTACCCTAGTCATCTAGAAATCAGAGTTGGAGGTATTTTCTACAGTGCTCTGGCAACCTGGAGATGGAGGTTCTGTTAAGAATGAAGGAAGCAAGTTCAGATTTCCATGCATAAATACTTTTGGTTCTGATCCTACATCTGTGTCTTTGGTCAGTTTTATCTGGGTTTTTTTGGTTGTTCTATGACTGACTGAAAAAATAATGTTTCTTCCCCGTTTCCTAAATGTAACAGCCCATAAACCTTTCCCTTTTATTACTGTAATAATTTGTGTTTTACATAATTCTACAATGATAGCTGACTTTGTGTCTGATGTGTGATGTATTTTAATAAAAGTCAAGAGATGACTTGACACAATGAATTGCAATGGCTAACAGTTGTTTCAAATTAAAAATTATGAGAAATTGTGGAAAATCCTTATGGTAATATCTTTCTTATAATTGATGCATTTATGGGTGATGCCTCTGTTATGAGTGCTGAAGTGCGTTTCAGGTGAATTTATTATCTTTTTTTGAGCACCCCTTATTATAAGTTAATGTCATTTCATAGAAAAATATTAAAGACATTATAGCTGCTGAAACTAGTTTGATTTTAAAACATCAGGGCCATTTCTTTTTTCATTTGTGGTCATTCTTTTTTGGAACCAGTCTTTGAAGAAGTCATTCTCTTTTCTTCTTTTTAAAATTTTTTCCCCCTGGTATATTAACCTCAATTTGAAAGGGAAACTATATGGGAAACTTATTTTTCTGGCTCTGAAATGGCTTTCTCCACCAAGGAAGAAAGCTGAATTGCTGCTACCTCAATTGTATTGCTAGCAGTATTTGATCTCAGATGATTCTTTAAGCACTTTGTAAATGAGATTCCTAGGGATGGTGTCCTGAACTACATTTCAAACTGTGGGGTGTGTAGGGGGAAATAGGTAATTGTTTTGCAAAAAAAAGAAGAAATGATGAAGAAGAATTTTTACAAGCATTGACAGTGAAAGGGATTTATTAGCGATCATTACTGACTGGGCCTGCTGAGATAAAAAGTGTGGAAAACCTTTATTATCTACTAATTGTCTTGCTTGATTTTACATTGTAAAAATGTCATTTTACTTCTACATTGCCTAAGTTCAAATTCTAGGCATTTAGTTGCAAGCTGTCCAGACAGTGTATACATCAACACAGAGCTCTTTAACTTCCAACAGAATGACATGGTTTTATTAAAATTCTCTTCAATATACAGAAATAGCAGAGAAAGGAAAAAAGAACTAATTTCCTTGGTGAAAAAGAAGGCAGGACTTCCTGAGTCAAGTTCTCCACATTTACTTAATTATAGCATTTTATGATCGTTTGAAAATAGAAAGAGGCTTTTCTGAATAATGAGTCTGACTTTGGGTTGTTATTGAATACAGTATTATGAAAAAAATAATACATTACAATCTTGTAAGTTTTAATATTTCAACATTCAATAAATACACTGTCCAGTCATATTGTATGCAAAATAAGTATTTTCTACAGGCTTAAAGTACTGATCATATAAATCCAGAAAAATTGAAAATGCATCTAATCCATAAATATGTCTGTATAAGGTAATGTTCAAGAAACATCATCTTTGCTCTACTTAAGATGCATGTGGTTGCAACTATTTTTTAGGCCTTTGGTGGAAAAAATCCTGTGGATAAGTACTTAGTTGCAGTGAAGAATAGGATGTTTTTGTATAACTCAGTGTTTTAATTTGCTTATTTAATTCTTTGTTTCTGTGTGATATCAAAGGGTTAATGAATAGTCAGTTTATAATTAGAAAAGGAAAATCATCAATTTAATAAGCTATTTTTAATTAACAATTTCTTTAAAAAGCTTCCTTTACAATCCAGTGGGTACTTCATTGATGCCCATTTGGCATCCAAGGCCTGAAAGGTGAGTGTTGTTCCTGAAGGGCTTTATGACAAAAATACAAAAGCTTATAGCTAGCAAGTTTCATAAACTTGATCTGAAATATTAATAGAAAGTTTTTAAGGATAAAAATTCCTTGGTTTTGACACAAGTCACAGCCTCTTCAGCAAAGTAGCAATGGGGGGTCGCATTTGGTCCACAGAGGTTTCTCTCTACTGTTCCTTCTCTGACACCTTTTTCCTGTGTGCTGGTGTGAGTTCTCTGTAGGTTGCAGATCCCATGGATGTGTGTAGCAAAAAGGGAGAGAAGAGGGCATATGCATTGTGTGTGGGTGTATGTCTGTGGTGGTCACCAGTGAGCATCAGGCTAGACTAGCTAGAGCGTAGGCAACCTAGTGTTGGTTTGGCTATCAGATTTGACAGCCTTTGACAGTTCTTATGTCTCTTTCTGATCTGTTTTGTGGATCCTCCATGTAACATGGGTAACAGGATCTCAGCCAGTGATTTCAACATAGCACAGTCAGGTTACAGTAAGGAAGGTTCTGCATAGTTTAAACTCTTCATTTTTAGATGAGAAATTTTTTTGTCAAAGGTTTTTCCAAAATATGTCCTCTAAGATACTCACACTTTCGTGAGATGTTAATTTTTTTTAAAGGAAAGTTTAATACATGGACTGTCCTTTTACAATACCAGTTAAACTTTTCTATGGCCAGTTACTCATCTCTGCCCTGATCTGATTTCTGTTACAAACATTATATGTTAAGTTTTTTGCATTTTCATTTGGTGCATTTAGAAATGCACTAAATCAGTTTTAAATGTCTGTGCAATATCTGTCAAATGTTTAAGCCATCTAATCACTAGCTGATGATGAAAGTGGTTCTCCTCTTAAGTGAGAAAGAAAAAGAAATTACTTTCCTCTTTTAAGGTTTAAATCACACAGTCAGGGTGTCATGGTTTTACCTTAGCCAGCAACTAAGTACTATGCAGACATTTGCTCACTGCCCTGCCCCTTGGAGAGTGGGATGTGGGGTAGAATCAAATCAGACAGGTATCACCTGTGGGTTGAGATAAAAACAGTTTAATAATTGAAATAAAATTAATACTACTACTAATAACAACAACATCAGCAATAGTGTAATCACAATGAAAAGGGAGATAACAAAAAGAGAGAGTATTAAAACCCAAAAATGAAGAGTGATGCACAAAACCTTTGCTCACCATCCACTGACTGATGCCCAAGCCATTCCTAAGTAGTGATTGATCCCTCTTGGCCAACACCCCAGTTTATATACTGGGCATGATGTTCTCTGGTGTGGAATATCCCTTCGGCCAGTTTGGGTCAGCTGTCCTGGTCATGCTGCCTCCTGGCTTCTCGTGTACCTCCTTGTTGGCAGAGCATGGGAAACTGAAAATCCTTGACTAAGAGTAAGCACTGCTCAGCAACAACTAAAACATCAGTGTGTTATCAACATCATTCTCATATCAAATCCAAAACACAGCACTGTATTGGCTACTAGGAAGAAAATTAATTCTATCCCAGCTGAAAACAGGGCACCAGGGAAAGAAGTTACTTGTTTAGAGTGAATTTTTGTATGTAGTTCTTGGTGAGATAAAATTGTTATGGACATAACCAATGTATGACTGAACCATACAAACAGAACTGTAACAATTAATATTGGGGAAAAGCATCAGCATGCTTCCTTAATAATACAGATACTTTTCATTGAATTGCTGCTTTTTGCACTCTCTTTTCCTAAGGTTACTAAGTCATCTAGTGGGTAAAACAGAGCTTTACTGTGGAGCAGAAATGTGGTGGCTGAGTGATAGGAGTTATGATATTATTCTTCAATTACTAGTGGCCATGCAAAGTCAGCAGAATTGAACTCTGCTGATGACGTGCCTTAATTCTTACTGCCCCTGAGAAATGATATTGTAGTGATCATTGCCAGGTAAAAAAAAATTATCTGAGTGACTTTAATGGGTTGTCCTACAGCTACGAACTATTTGTCATTTATGTACTTGGAACAAGAATGACAATTGGACTTTACCCTTTATGTTTTGTAGCTGTTTCAGTCTTTTAAATGACAAATAGTTTCAGTTTGTTTTTTTTTTTAAGTACTGCAGCATATGAGCTTTTGGGACAATTGTACTTTTAATATGCAATTGTGACTGTTGAAAAGAGAAGGGGAATTAAGTGCAATTTCTAATGAAGAAAAGCAAAGAACAGAAATTATATATTAGTTAAGGGGATGGTAGGGATTAAAAGTGATTTTTTTCTTGCAGGGAATTAGGGAGAATGATATAACAATGCACCTTTTGAAAAAGTTTGTATAAATCAGAGTGAGATCAGAAATTTCTTTTAATTGATGATCTGTGCATCTGGGATCTCCTTCTGAAGTCTAAACGTGCTGAAAAAAATCGTTGAAGTCTAATTCTGTACTGTCAATTACTCTTTCTCCTCTGTGTGGAGATTTACAGCATATTAGGTAAGTTATACAGATGATTTTCCAGCCTATTTTTAAGTTTGTTTGCAGTGCAATATTTATAAACTCTGCTTTAAAGACTGAAATTTTAATTGGCTTTTCTGTGGCACTAATTCTAATAATAACCAATGCTTCAGAAATATCAAAAAATGTATATTTGAAGCACCTTACTTTTGTGAGGTGACATCTCAGACTTTGCCCTTCCCAATTTACAAGGACATTAATTTAAAATTACTGCCATTTATTGGAATACTCAACAGAAGGGTCTGGAACCTGATTTTGGAAAGTATTTAGTGTTCTGTGACACTTCACATTGAAAGTGCATCCCAAATGCCCTTTTGCAGACTACAGCTCTCTAACAAGCACCCAGATCAGCTGCCAGCCATCTCCGGAAAACCTAATTAAGGTCTTGATGGCAAAAGTCGGAACAGCCAAATCCTGACTGCACTGTTTACTGCAAGAAGTTTCTTTATTCTTCATATGTACCTCACCGTCAGGACGACTGCACAACCCCCCACAGCTGAGGAAATAGGGTGCTTGGTAAGAAGCAAGTTCTGTCACTGTCATCTTCATTGTCACTATCTTGTGACTTGTTTCTCTCTTTTACACTGAATCCTCTGTCCAAATTAAGTCACAGGAAATCACAGTGGTTATCCTCTTTGCTGAAGCAATAATATTCCTACTTCAGTTTACCTTTGTTTTTTTCCATCTGTCTCTAGCCATTTCTGTGGGAAAATCTGTTTGATCTATTTTTAACTTGCTTTTGGATCACACTCAATTCTGTTCACTTTTTCTCTCCCTTCATTTTTCAGGATATTTGTCTGTCTACCTTGTTGCAGGATCGTTTCTTAGTTATATCCTTTTTTTGTGAATTAAGTTAATCCATTTTTTTGAGGTGCAATGAACACATTTGGAATAAGAGTTTATGCACAGGGAGCTGATTAAAGACAAAATTAACTGTCTCTGAAGGACAATCCTTGTTACAGTCCTTTGCCAAATACCAATTTTCAGGTTTTTACATCTGCGTGTAAAACCTGGCTTTAGTTATTTAATGCCAGCTTCACTTTTGGCATGCTTAAAAGTAGCTTTCTGGTGGACTGCAATATGTTGTGGACTAAATCTTTTGTTAATAGTTGCTACCTGTAGGTACATAGGGAAGAAGAAACATGAAAATAAACCTCAACAAAAAATTCAATATGGAATTCGCCCCAGAGAGGTCGATTCTGCTGTTCTGATACAGAAACTGGGAATTCCTTCAGTGATATGAGGAGAGGAAGTGAGTAAATACTCTGAGCATGAGTTTGTGGTTTGTAATTTTGTCTTGTTCTTTTGATCAGAAAAAATAGGTGGCAAAGAGTAACACTATGTTATGGGGAATAAACGAGAAAAGAGCAGTTACAAGTAGATTTGCCAGAAGCTGTCTGACTTAGCACGACAGCAGATTTCCTTTAGTCTCTGATAGACATAAAACTTTTGTACAGTAGCTTTCATTCCCACCCCACAGCCGCCCTTACTACCCCAAACCCCAAACAAATGACCAACAAAAACCCCCATTAGATTAGTGTAGTCCTCCAGATGTTAGTTCTACTGTAATTTACTCAGTAAATGTACTAATGCGCAGGTTAAACACCATTACGTGGCTTAAGAAAATTTGAGTAGATCCATTCGTGTTTAGCTTGAAAAGAGCAAAGTGACTCCTGAGATGTCATATTCTGCAGGGCTGCTCCTGTACTTCTCATGTAGTCACAGGAAAGCTGGGAAGGTGCCAGATAAAGGCTGTTGTTGTTTCAGTGTCCTCTTATCTTGGGTGATTACAAAGTTCTTTTTGAATAGAGTTCTTTTTTTGAAGCACTTCTCTGACTTCTGATTTTTGGAAACCCCTTTCATTTTTACCTTGGTTTGTTTCCCATTTAAGACTGAATCATAAGAGTAGCATTGATTGACATTGACTTTGACACCTGGAGATCATTAATGCAAAGACTATGACTTAACTGTCAAAACTCTAATGGAGCTGTGTAGTTCTAGGCTGTATTTCATAGAATCACAGAATTGTTACAGTTCAAAGGGACCTCTGGAAATCAGCTCATCCAACCACCCTGCCAAGGCAGGGTCACCTAGAGCAGGCCACTCAGGAATGTGTCTGGGTGAGTTTTGAATGTCTCCAGAGGGGGAGACTCCATGACCTCCCTGGGCAGCCTGTTCCAGTGCTCTGCCAACCTCAATGCAAAGAAGTTCTTCCTCATGTTCCGATGGAAATTCTTATGTTTTAATCTATGGCCATTGCTCCTCATCCTGTTGCTGGGCATCACCAAGAGGAGTCTTGGCACCTGCTTTTGAGATATTTGTATGCTTTAATGGGATTCTCTCTCAGTCTTCTCTTCTCTGTACTAAACAGGCCCAGCTCCCTCAGTCTCTCCTCATATCAGAGATGCTCCAGGACCCAAATCATCTTCGTGGCCTCTGCTGGACTCTCTCCAGTAGCTCCTTGTCTTTCTTGTGTTGAAGAGCCCAGAACTGAACACAGCAGTGCAGATGCGGCCTCACTAGAGGCGAGTAGAGGAACAGCATAATCTCCCTAGACCTGCTGGCCACATGCTTCCCGATGCACCCCAGGATATCATTGGCCCTCCTGACCACGAGGGCACTGCTGGCTCGTGGTCAGCTTGTCACCCACCAAGACTCCCAGGTCCTTCTCCAAAGAGCTGCTCTCCAGTAGGTCAGTTCCCAACCTGTGCTGGCACTTGGCATTATTCCTCCCCAGGTGCAGGACCCTGCTCTTGCCCTTGTTGAACTTTCTTAGGTGTCTCTGTCCAATTCTCCAGCCTGTTTGTCTCCATCGAATTTCTGTCTGTTTGGTTTGTTCAAGACTAGTATCAAACAGCAGTCTCTTTGGCTACCAATACAGCTTTACAGTTGTGGGATTTTTCCCTTTCTTCTGAACAGCTTCATGCTTTGGATTTGCAGAAATTTATAACCTAGGGGAACAGTACTTCAAGGTTAATTCAGTCAGCCTTGACAATGCTTCTCCAGAAAAATTATACATTACCCTATATAAGAACAGCTGTGATATGGCAGAAACAACAAATATCACAAGTATTTCAGATGCTGTATGAAATACTTGTATTTTTATTTTTTCTCTGCCTTCACACCATCCTCGGGAGAACTTGTTCCCTTTGAAGTTTTTTCTTGTTTTGTTGGGGTTTTTTTTTGTTTTGGTGTTTTTTTACCACACGGAAATTTATCACTGTTGTAGGTAAAACATGGTAGCATGAAAGCAAATTATTTAACATACCTGGAACTGCACACATACAGGGAGAAATGAACTACTGTTGAATGACACTGACAAGATCTTGGGCTTTTTTTTTGTTTGTTTCTGGTGTTGTGGGTTTTTTTTTTGTTTTGGTTTTGTTTTGGTTTTGTTTTGTTTTTCTTTTCAAAACAGAATGAAAAACATTTATGGCTCTTCGCCATAAAGAAAAATGAGGGACAAGTTGTATTTGGCTTGTGCAGAAGCCGGGAAGTTAACCTTGGTACTTGAAATGTGCTTAAACAGACTCTATAGACATCTGAGTTAATTGATAAAACAAAGGGGAAAGAATATTATCAACTCAGAATTCATTTGTCTTCTGAGACAGGTGGAGAACCAAAATGATGCCAGGTACTGTAGCTAAGCCTGCTCCTGATTCTGGGACTCTCTGAATTAATAGAGTTGTAAAGAGTTAAAGAGTGCAGTGTCCAAAAATACTTTCTTATGGCAATTTTTAGACAATTGCGAAAAAAAAAAAATTAACATAGGTGCCTATTTATGCCAATAAGTGTAGAAAGCAGAGACAGAAAAGGCCTCAGAATACAATCTCTTAGGCTTGGGTTGTAAAGTCTATTTTCTAAAAAATTCTTTCTCCAAGCTGTTACACGAAAAATTAGGTGATTTAGGTATAGAAATTTGCAGCTCTTTGAAATATGGCAAACGCCATCTTGTTGTTCAAAAGAGAAGACACCCATTGAAATGCCAGTAGCGTGCAGAAGTAGCATTATATTAATCCTTAAAATTCTGATTAACATCTGTGCAGCCCGCTGCTTGCACAAGTGATAACCAGTGCAGTGGAGAATAAAATGTCTTTAATCCTCAAACTAAAATACAGCAATTTCTCTGTGTAACCAGTGCTTTTAAAAGAAGACTTATTTTGCTTTACATTGCTGCTATAAGCACTCAAACTATGGCAAGGTAGCAGCAATAATTTTTCTAAACACTTCATTTTTTTATGTGTTCTCATCTGGTTATATACTAAAATAATGTATTAGATGAACCAGATCAACTGTAGCCTAAATGTAGAATAGACTCACCTTGACATCTACTGTTACATTTTTTTGGACTGGGTATCTACAGTGGTATTTTACAATGTAGTGTATGAATCATGAGAACAATGCGCATTTGACAAAAAAAAGGATGCATATTTGTGTGGTATTTCTCACCACAGTACTCCAACCCTTCTTTAGAACTTGTTCTGAATCTTGGTTGAGGAAATATATCAGAGATTGCTATAGTCAATGAAGTTATTATTAGTCAGTTATAGTTTCTTTTACCAACAGAGTTATTAATGTGGCTTTCTTTTTGTCTTTATTCTGTTCTGTATACGAAGTGAAAAAAACCCCTTGTAATCATATAAAAAGAATATTTTATTTTGGTTATGGATGGTTTCATTGAACCTTATTCTGCATACAGGAGAAATTTAAATGTTATTCACCTATTAGTCAAAAACCTTGTTGTGCATGAACATTATCCACTCAGTGAAGGGGTTGAACTGTCAACCAGATGTGTATTTTGGATGGTTCCAGAGTCAATTCCATAAGGGAGAACTGAATAAATCCTATAGGCTTAAATAACACAAATGTATTAGTGAGATGTAGAACTACTGACCTAAGTGAGCCTGCAATCAGATATCAGAGAGTACAATAATTGGGGAATTATGAAAGACAGTGTTGATTAGGGTGAACTGAAGTTAAGCATGGAGATTAAAACTGGTCAAAAAAATTTCAGAATCTCAGAGATTGTGTGATAAGATGAAATGCAGTGTTTTCTAAGCAATGCATCTGAGTTTCTGATTTTCTGTGACAAGACCTCCCAGACTTGCATTTCCACCACTATTCATTTAAATTTCATAGCTCAGTCCCACCTACTGAGAGATCCAGTCCTACTACTCCATCCAATCCACTGTTTCAAAAGCTCGGACTGTCAACCCTATCATATCCCCATAGTTTTTCCTTTTGCTCCCTTGATACATTGGAAAGTGCATAGTTGGATGCTTCAGGCACTTGATGTCATATGTGTTTTCCACCTTCCATTTTTCTATTTGTACAGCCTGTCAGCTTTTTTCACCCTTTCAGTAAAGTGCAGTCACTGTTGATAGCTTTGGGACCCTCTAGCACACACACAAATTTTGCGCTTTTTTGGCTGATACCTGCCTCTGGATGTTGAAACCAACCTCATGCTAATCAGTCTGTGTTCTATAAAGCTGTTTCACTCAGGCTGTTGGTACTTTAAATTTCTAGTGCAATCTATTTTGGGAATGTGTGACAGACTTGATGTAATTTAAAGCTTAGAAATAAGTCTCCTACTCATTGAGAGATCTGTCTGAGCTTGGATGTTCATGTATGCACTTGAAAACTATTAAAATCTTGGGAGAGGTTGTCCTCTAACGTGATTCGCTTTGCTGATTTGGGCTTTGAGCTGGTTCCCCTGTCCTCTTTCCTTCATGTTTTTTTTATGTGTTGCAATGGTTGCCCCTGTTGCAGAAGAGCTGTGCTTTTAGATATGATGTCCTCTTGATGTTTCATGCTGAGTCTAAGAAACAGCAGCTCCACTAATTGTAATTTCTCTTTTTTCCCTACTGACTCCTCCTGATGATAAAAAAATATGTTTCTTGGAGGTAGGCCAGTAGTGAAGCTGACAGTCCCAGAAGCCTCTTAGTAATACTCCTTCAATGAATTTCCAGGAGGGGTGACCGCAATGCAGTAGAGCAGATTCTTTAGACAAGGTCAGACTGGTATTCAGCAGAATGCAAATAGAAATTGTAACTCAGCACAGACATATCTCACTCTGTCACATGCACTGCTGCTGACAAATTAATAACTCTTTCAGGATTTAAATGCAGATGTTTTTCAAGCCTGTTCACTACTTTGGTGGCAACTATAATGTTCTTGGATATACCTACCGTATACATTTCTTTTTCTTTACGAGCTGAATCACTGAGCGGAGAACAATTACTGCCTAACTGCTCATATCCCACTGAGTATTACAGTGCGTTGGTATTAGTTCACAGTGCTGTCTGCAAGCTGTCCATATATCAGTGCTTTGAAAGGTATCTCATGAGCCACTGCATGAAGTGAGCAAATGCTGTGATTTCTTTCTACCTGTCTTACAAAGATGAGGCTACCATACCAGCCCAGCGGCAGAAGAGTGATACTAAAATGTTCCATTCTGCCATCAGTTACCACTTCTGTCAATTTTAGGAAGTCATGCTGGTGTTACTTTCTGCTCTCTCTGCTTCTATTCTGTGAATCACAGTACCACATATGTTTTTCAGGTGGTGGCATGTGAACATCTGGCATGTATCAGATGTTGACTTAGGAATATCCTTACAATGTACTATGAAGAAAAGCTTTTTGAAGCACATCTGCATGACCTGTGCATTTTCAGGTGGAAAAGAGGAAGATTTCCCAATATTGCTTGTCCCTCACTTTATTTGTGGCAAAGATCTGCCTCCAGGGGCTGATCCAGAGAAGAAAGAGCAAAAATGTGCATGCAGAGGGGCTTGTTCAAGATCTGTCAAGATGTGCTCTGCAGCATCCACACACGAATCTCCAACTATGTATTGCAGGAAAGAGGGTTTTGCAGTAAAATCTTGTAGTAGGGGGGCAGAGGGTTGTCCAGGACAAAGGCTGGAAAGGAGATCCTTCACCCAGGTGTTTGCAGACACAGTTCTTTCTCTGGTGGTGTGGGGCAGTAGCTACTTAAGATGAAGGGGGAGGCTAAGGAATAAACAAAGGCCTGAACATGTCTGAAAAAAACAGTGCTAGTTTTCATTTTCTTAAATGTGAAGATCCTTTCAAAGGTTGCAGAGCAAGATGTGGGTAGTTACTTCCTGGCATTGTCTCCTAAGGAATAAACCCAGCTGCAAAACAGGGGCCTCTGACTGAGCACAGTCTGACCTGTACAAGATCTTACTGCAGTGTTCAGGAACAGGGCCAGGCACACCTGCTGCTCCAGAGGAGAAGGGAGAACAAGGGAAGAGAATGTTTAGAAGACAAAGGACATATGAAAATAAGAGAAGAAGGGAAAAGAAAGAAGAAGCAGCCAAAGAGGAGAAATATCTGAAAAGGTAAAAATAACAACTAGCCAGTAGTATGGCAAGGATGGAATGAACATCAGAAAGAGGCACATGAGACTTGGACTTGGAAAATGTGACTGAATCTCATGATTCTTGAGACCCCTATTAGTTTCCTTTAATACTAGGTAGCCATGGGAAGGCTTCTGCCTGGTACAGTGGGACAAGTGGGGTCAGGCGGGACCAGAAGACAATGGATTGTTCCAGTCTGCTCTCTCCTCCTATCTGGGGAAATCTTGGAGTGAAATTTGTTATTTTCCGTCTGAGAGCTTTATCCAAAATGGATTTTTTTTTTTTAATTTCAGCTATGTGTCGAGGAGTGATGCAGCATGTATCAAGTGAGGACCTTCTGAAATTAATCAAGTCCAATAAAAAATTGTAAGGTTAAATACATACCTGTTGTATCTGTTCTCAGAGATGAGACACAGACTATGCTGTATCAAATGTTTCATATGTTGTAAATGTGCACAAAATTATATTCCTGCTTCCAGATGATCTGAACTGATATTCCTACTGTTGCAGTAGTAGAACATATTTCAGTAAACAAAAATGTATAATAAATTGAAGATTATAGGATAGACACAACCTGCCCTGTTCATTTTCAAGTCAAAATCATGTAGCTGTGTATTGAGAATGTTGATTCATTTGTCTTTATGACCATAAAAGTAATTTTGAAAGAGTGAGAAGTCTACACCAACATGAGGTCTTTATACAAACATTTCTTAGAAGAAATCATAGAATAATAGAATATTTTGCTTTGGAAGGTACCTGAAAATGTCATCTAGTCGAACTGCCCCTGCAAGGAGCAGGGACATCTTCAGCCAGATCAGGACTCTGTCCAACCTGACCATGAATGTTTCCAGGGATGGGACATCTACCACCTCTCTGGGCAACCTGTTCCAGTGCCTCAGCACCCTCATCATAAAAGATTTCTTTGTTTTATCTAATCTGAAATGACACCAGTGTTCTTGCTAAGATTTGACATTTGAAAAAAATGAAAAATGATTTTTAAAATGATGAACTAGTCTCTGTCTTAATACAATACATAATGTAGTTCAATATGCTAGAGTGCACCTAGGTTTTTTCAGCTATGAAATTAAAAAAGAAATTACTCCAAAATTTCTAAAATGTGCTTCTAGTCTTTGAAAAGAGTGCTTGTCTGGAAGTCACATTTGCAGCATATTTTAGATCCAATTCAAGGTGAGCAATATTGAGAAATGGGGAGAGAGAACTTGGTATTCTTCCTCTTGAAAGAATACAAAAATCAGAATGCTCCTCACTTCTCATGTCAATAGCTTTAGTCATCTAATTGAAACAAGCCTAATGGCATTGGTGTATTTTTCTTAAATTAGAACATAAGAATAAGCAAGGAAAAATAATTTTCTGTGTCTCCAGAATATTCTATTCAGTTATAAGAATAATAAAATGAAAGAGTACATAAATACCGTTTAAATAAAAAAAAGCAGTATTGTCTTTTGTTAAAATGTGTTCATTTAAGTGTGTTTTGCAGGGAGCAAGTCTTATCTTGTTTTACTATTTTAGATTGGCATACTTATTCAGGTCTATCAGTAACGTTGTAAGTTGTGACAATGAATGCAACTGTTGTCTTCTCAATTTTGAAGAACTGTCAAATCTTCCCTATTTTCTATTTTATGAAACTAGGTCTTTATCAATTAACAGAAAACAGCAAAGATATTCATGTTTTTTGGCTAGATTTCTACAACTCTTACAAGTCATTTTGATTGAAAAGAAATAACCTGATTTATTCTACTGAAGTAGCTCAGTGTGAAATAATATCTTTTTTTAAAAGTTTTTTTCCTCACTCTGTCATGAAGAATGGTAGGGGGAGGTGTGAATAAATAACAAAGTAAATAAACAGTTGTGAATAAATAACAAAGTCTTGATTGCTACTCACTCTTGTAGTCATTTTAGAAGCTGCTATATTAAGAAATAGGAAGCTTGGCAATGCTGATTAACTCTGTGAGTGCATCTGAACACTGTACAATGTTTATCACTACAAAATCCCATGAGCGGTTCACTTTCCATACATTTAACTTTACTTTCCAACTAACTAATTACACATATTAGTTTGGCATCTTCATAGGAAGGAAAATGAAATGTATCGTACTTCAAAAACTTTGCTGTTGAGTAATTTTGTGCCAAAACTAGGATGCACAACCATTCTTCTGAAAGTAAATTAGTTGTGCTGTAACAAGAGAAAAATTCAGATAGGTCAAATATTTATGGTGATACTGTCAGAGATTTTGTGAATCTTCTGCCCTAGAAAAGACATTGAAATTATAGACTCCGAGAGGGAATGAGAGTGGATGCCTGCTTTGTGCTCTGAACAGCAAGACAGATTCTGTGCAAACTTTAAATGCGTCCTACAGGTTTTGGGTATGGAATACTTAAATGTGAGTGAATGGAGAGAAAGCAGTAGTGGATAGACTAGTGCAGTAAAGAATAGGACATGCTTTGATTTCTAAATTGTATTTTAACTTCACAATGATTAGCTAATAAGATGGCAATCAGAAAGACGTATTTTTTCTAGAATTTGTTCACATTTGCAGTGAAGAAAAGCATATATGGTCACCTTTAAGGTTGCTCTCCACAGGCTAAATGAACCCAATTAATTTTGGGGAGAAAAAAAGAAAAGCAGCTTTGTACCTCAGTTGTTGCTATGACAATAAATCCTTAACGTATTTGGTAGAGTGTTGCTCAGGGGTCTACATGATATGTCAGAACCATATTGAAAACATATTTGAAACAAAAATTGATTTTATTGTGTGATATACATTTTTCCATCTTTTCACTTATCATTTGATTTTGATGACCTGCTCAATGATTTTGTTTAAAATTCTTATTTTTCCAAGCATTAATACTTATTTTAGTTTTAAAACATTATTATGTGAAGTGGTGTATTTGCAGAACTCTTGTTTGTAAACTATAATTTAACCAAAAACTATAGAAAAAAAATAAGTAGAAACACATGTAAAAATTTACTGCATAAGAATCTTGGCACTGTTTTTGGCTGAGTTCACTTATGGTTTTCACTGTTTGTTACTTGTACCTGACAATAACAGTTTCCTTTACTTGCTTCTACCAGTTATTTCAGATATTCAAAACTTTCTCTTTGCTTGGAACTAGTAAAGACTAGATGAGGGTCTTCCTGGTCAAGAATATTCTCCTCTCAGGGGGCATATGTCAATTGTCCTTGGATTAGATGACATGTTCTGGTCTCAGTTAAACCGTGAGGGAAATAAGATTGTAAATGAAACACTGTTCCTTACTCCTGTTTAATACCTTATTAGCATTTTAATACTTTTTTTAAAAAATAAATTCACAAATTTATGATGGCCTGGTTCTGACTTTGAGTATTAGCATTATGTTTTTATTAAAGCTGTATCTTGTAAGAAAAGTAAGAGTACTTTTTTCACTTAACTGAAAAAAATATTTTTCAAAATTGAGAGTGGGTAATATGAATTCTTTTTTCTTTATTCAGGTCATGAGATGTCATTCTCAAAACCCATGTTATCTGTGAGAACTTGATGTTCAAGAATGATTAAACTTTTATGAATCTGTGATGGAATTCACTATGCAGTCTTTCTTTGACTCCTGTGTGGTAAATCAAAAGAAGAGGTTTTTCATGTTTTCCGTAGATTGCAATTTCTCACTGTTGAATCTGACACTCTTGGATCTGTCTCTGTTTCTTTGGTCTTCTTGATCTGCTAGCACTCCGTGTTTTCACTTAAAATCTTGTGGTGCCTGTGTTGCCTTCATGAGGAAGTACCTTCAGTTTTCCAGTAAGTATCTTTCAATCGGTAATGACTTCTTTTCTGGAGGTAGGACTCCAGAAGATTGATGTTCTTTTTTTGTCATGAGCCAAGGTGATTGCCTCAAATGCATGTTCAGTTTCCCAGTTTTGTCTTTTGTGTTCATGAACTGATCTCTTTGATCCTGAAATCTATGAAATAATATTTTTCCTCTTTTGAGGGACAATAACACCTAATGGCTATTAGATTTCTTTTTTGTTTGTTTGTTTTTCCATATAGTGTGCATAAATACACTGTCTCTGGCATTTTTAGCATTCTTTTGTTGTAGAGCTATGTCATGGTTAGAGCTAGCTAGCTGAAATGAGAGTTTCAAGGGAAACATCACCACCAGCTACTACATTGTTTTCGTCTGTTTTTGCTCAGTTGAGGGTTTATTTTAATTTTAATATTATATGGTAAATTGCTACACTGATTACTGGTACCAATCAATGTAGAACTTGGTATTCTGATTTCTACCTTGAGGACAACCATAGTTTTCCTCCCTGTTTACCTCATCTGCCTTAGAAAGAGTCCCAAGGTCTTGACATCTGCTCCTGAGTCTTTATTCTGGAGTATTAATGACAAGGAGACAAAGAAGTCTATATGGCAGGTGGGATATGTTATCAGAGAGAAAGTGAAGCAACCTGCTGACCAATCTTATCTATATTCCTGTGAATAGGCTTTTCTCAAATGCTTCCTTTTCTGGGCTTCCTTTACCTCATTCCAGACAACAAAAGTTAGTTTATAGTACTTGAAATTTTTGTTTTCATTCAAAGCTGGAGTTGATGTGTTTTATGGACTCCTAAAGTAAGGAAAGCTAGGACAATTACTGGAAGTAATGGCAGTTATAAATTGACTTATTTGGGACTATTTTAACAGCAGATTACTTTTATGTCACTGTTTTATAGTTAGGACTCCATGGTAGACTTAACTATTTCTGAGCATATGCAGAGAGACAGAAGGTGAGTACATACAAGGTTTTATGATAGTCATTAAAGATTATGAGATTTTACACATTATATTTGTGGCTTCAGTAATTTTCTTTACATTTGGCTTGATTGCTGCATTTCTTGTTGGACAATATAAAGTCCAGGAAGCAAATATAAGTTGGTTTGGGTTTTTTTTTGATGTGGACAACAGTAAAAATGTACATAGATATTTTATTTTAAAAGGTTGGATTAAATGAAAGTGGCAGAGGAAAATTTCCTTATCAGAATTTGCCAAAACACTAAGTCTAAAATATTGCAATTGATTTCAACCCCAAATTTGCACACTGAACTGCCAAAAAAAGAATTACAACTTTTGAGCCTCATTCAATTCTAGCCAACATTTTTGTAATGACATATATTAATTTATGTTTTGCCTCCTCAAGGAGTTTTTACATTACTATATTTTTATGGCTTTGAAGCTATCTGAGACTGAGAAAATGAATAATCTCATCATCCTGGCAGTAGGGTACTCAAATGTATATTTTTCTGAAATATTATTATACAGTCCAGTTGATTTTCAAGAAAAACTGAGGACACTTGTTGCTTGTTTCTCTGTGCATATGTGGATATGAACATGTTTGTACATATAAAATGTTAACAAATACGATAACTATTTTTGTTTTACATAAAATAGTAATAATAAAGTGTAGTACTTAAATGTCAGACTCAAATAATAATAAATTTGAACAGCCAAATAAAAGTATACTGAAGATGACTTGCTAGTCACCCATTTGTAGGTTTGGGTTTCCATGACAGCTTTTCTGTGTTTTGTTTTGATGCTAATGAAATAAGTATGATGCCCTCAAGTGAGAGAGCATCCGAGTGAGAGGTGATAAAAGAGATTCAGCTGCACTGCAAAGGGAATATAAATAAACATTAGTTTAGTACTTGAAAATATTTCTGCATGCATTTTTCTAATCTTCTTTAGGAAATATATAGCATCTTCTTGAATGCTTTCTACTACTACATTGAAGCAATCCCTCTTCAATTAGGTGGAAATATTTGACTACACATTTATATTGAATTTAAAATTAGAGGATAAATAACAGTTGATGCTTGTCCTTTAAAGTGTTACAGGCCTAGATGCTTTTCTTAACACCGTAAATATTTAAAACATATTTACTTTTATATATTAGGTGAAAGCCATGTAGGATTTAGATAAAATTTATTTTTTATATTTTGGTAATTTCAATTTTACTACCTGCTGAGGGAAGAGGGCAGAAATCAAACTAAAATAAATTTAGCTTAGATGTGTGAAATGGAATACACTCTATGAAGATTTTAAATAGAAATATCTGTGAAGGTGTGTGTGTTCAGTTAACAAAGGTTTATGAATGAGAAGGAGTAAGCTTTATTCCAAGATCAAAATATCTTAGAAATCTAATCTACCATTATGAAATGCAATGCACTACTTAGAAATTAAGCACTCACAATACAGTGCTGTGAATTAGAAAAGCTGATTCTATGACTCTATGGCATGTATTCTGAGATGACAGGTAATCACTGATTTCAAAATAAAGCAAATGAGGATTGGTTTTGACAATATTCTGTTGTAAACTTGTTCTGTTCCACGTTATAATGAATCCCTAGGAATCCTGGGTCTTGAGTTGCAAGTTACTCCTTGGAGAGCTGTTTTCCAAGGTCTTTGAGAAAGAGGTAAAGCTGTCAAACAGCTCATATGCCACTGTATTAGGTGCAGGTGTCAAGGTTTTGGAAGTGCTGGGAGCCTGCAGGAGCAGCGTTTGGTTCCCCCCATTGAATTTCAAGTGGTTCTTGGCTCCAGCCTGTTGGGGTCCCCTGAATGGCTGCAAAACCATTTGATGTGTTGGAAACTTCTCCGACTTTTGTGTCATCTGCAAAGGTGCTGTGGGTGCACTCCCCTCCCACCATGTGGGTCACTAATGAGGAGGTTATACAGTTAATGACTCCTGGAGCACATAACTGGTGACTGGCATTCAGCTGGACTTTGCGCCACTGATCACCCCCTTCTGGGCCTGCCAGTTCAACTAGTTTCCAACCCACCTCACCATTCACTAATCTAATTTGTATTTCATAATTTTTTCAGTGGGCACTTTATAGGAGACAGTGCTGCATGCCTTGCTGAAGTCAGGATATACAATACGAACTGCTCTTCCATCATTTACCAGGCCAGGTCACCATTTGTTACATTGAAGAAGGCTATGAGGCTGATGAAGCATCCACTTCAGTTTTGCTGTTAATCCGTTGTGTCTGCTGGTGCAACTTCCTTCACTTTCTTTCTTCACTTTTTTTTTTTTTTTGGTGGAGGGAGGAAGCCTCCTGGAACTGTTTGTCATATTATTGTCTTGAGTCTTGGCTGAAATAGTAGGGTTTCATTTTAAAAATAAAAATATTGAACACATAAAGGTTGACATAATTTTACTTTCCTAAAGCTAATGGAAATCAATGAAATGGTGTAAACACCACTACACAGAGTCTTAAATACCATCTAGTAGAAGTATGAATTAACAGATTTAATGGATTTAAGTGAATGGATGGCAGCTTTAGTACTCTCCTGATAAAAGAAGAGATGGAGACAGAGATGCTTTGAGATCAAGTTTTGTAGCTATTTTGGTGCAATGTGGAGGTTCTGAGACAGTCACCTTATTTGTTCTGTTTTCCAGCTTACGGCTTCTTTAAAGTAAAATCACTAAAATTGGAAATGGGCAAAGAACAAAATAAGGGATAATATTGGTCTTTTCGGAGTAGGATTGTTATCTAAACTTTTACTTTACAAGGAAATTGTTCAGAAAGACATGAAAAAACAATATGCTAATCAATCTAATGATTCATTCCATGGATTTAAAATAAAAATAAAAAAAAGAAAGAAATGTTTGGCAAGTAAATGCTGCGTGTTGTATAAATACAGAAATGTTTCATCATTGCTGAAATATTTGTTATGATTGTTGGCCTTTCTGTCTCAAAATTATTTGCTTCTGTCAGAACAAAATGGACAGGAAGTGAATACAATCAATCTTCCTCCTTCATTGTGTGTGGAAAATAACAAGCACAGATCCCTATCAGTAAAGAGTCACTCTTTTAGTATCATCCATACACTGGACTTGCTGGTTGTTACATGTCTGATAGAAATATAGAAATGTGAGCAATTATCAATTCCTGCATTTTCTGTGATGAACCACAAGGCTTTTTATTTTGTAGGATTTTATAATACTATATACAAGTTAAAATTACTTTGAGTATTAGTTTCTTCAAAATAGTGAAGAGTCATTTGAAATAATCAAGTCTTAAAAAATGTATAGTACTGTATTGTCCTATTAAGAATGACTGGAGACTGGATCAGAAATTTAGAATGAGAATAAATTGGATCATCTGCTCCAGCAGTGAAATGATCTTGTAATCAATAACCTACTTAAATGCCATTTTGCAACTAATCTTAAGGTGTAACAGATTTTTGCTTGCTGTGAACCTGAGCTATCAAAATTATTTTCTAAAGACAAATTCTTCAAACTTAAATTTGTCGGTTTCATTTGTCATCTTCCCAACAGCTGACTGATTTAGTGTTACTTCCTGCTTCCTCAAATGGGTTTATCCACTGTGTTACCAGCACAATAACTGGAATTCCCTCAGCTGATCATAAATATATTGTGAAGTCCTTTAAAGGAGATGCATGGATCCAGTAATGCTTCCTTTTATATTTTTTAAGTATAGAACACATAAAAAACATGTGGCATATATGAAATTGATAAATTGCAGTAATTTTGGTAATCTATGTACAATTAAATTTTAGGGTTTTCTTTCAACATTCAGACATGTGAGTAATGTAAAATCAAAGGGTCTTGCAGGTGACTCTGAAGCTTCCAAATTGTCATTTAAATACAGCGCTTCCCAACTTTGGCCTTAAAATCATTACTAAATTGACTACAATGGAGATAACAGGTTCTGTTGAGACTGAAAGTATCAAAATTAAAAGGTGGGATTAGTAAAATTTGTCTATGATGATTTTGGGAATCATTTACTCTCTTGGAAGGAAAAGAGGGTATATTAATAAACCAGGATTTCATACAGAAGGAAGTAGGTTTTGTGAAGTAATAGAAGGGATGGAAGTGAATGGTGTAAAAAGTAAAGTTTGAGCTCTTACAGTGCACATTACCAAGTGTGGAAGCTCATCAATTTTTAATAAGATAAATGAATTGAACTACTGGTGTAATATTAAATCCTAGGGTGGTGTTTGATTAGTTTGTGAAGGTGATTCTTTGATCTGCTCACCTGGAATCCCATGGAACTGAGATAGAAGTGCTTAGAGTGTTACTTAGCTGTTTTTTTCAAAAATGAGGGATCATTTGATGATTTTCATGATAGTCTTTCTGCTATGTCCTAACACTTTAAATCGGTCACCATAGGAGAACTGGGCTTTTTTTTTTTAACGCAGATAAAATGCTTGTGTGGGGTTTTAAATTTTTTAAAAAAAATTTATTAATTTTTTTATTTAGATGGTTTTGGAGACACAAAGTCATCTCTGAGGGGAACTGAGAGATCAATTGACCCTGTGAAATTGAAAACTGCATAAAAGAAAGTTTCTTGTTCTTTCATGCAGCTAACAAAACAAAAAATGAAATACTAAAAAACGCTGCCCAATAGGATGTTAAAGACGTGTTGGCTACCTCAATACTCCTGGCAGATATTATCTACTGTGTTAAAAAAGCTGTAGCATTTGAAAACAGTACTATCTGATACCCAGGAACATCTTTCTGTGTTTCATATACTTTAGAGTTGTTAGTGTATATATAATTAATATATAACTATGCAAAATTGTTAGTATAGCAAAATAGCTAGTATAAATAACTATGCAAAATCCTGAAGACCTAACATCTAATTTTGACTGTCCATTGTCTTGTCGAATATAGAAGATATTTACTTTATAAAATTTTTGGCTTTTTCTGATGGTTTAAAAATTCTGAATTCTTTCTTACATGCCTATATTTCCCATTTAATACATAGAACTGGACACAGTCCTTCAGCTGGGAGCTTACCAATAGTAAGTAGTATGGAAGATTATGCAAGAATTGAGGCATTTATATTCTTCATCTGTAGATTTTTCTCATTGAAGGAATAGTACCTCATGTAAGTTTGTGTACAGGAAAACCGTCTTCAAAGTGTGGTTAATGAAAATGTGTTATGTTTACAAATTAGACAGTTCAGTGTTAAAAAAAAAATCACTTTTCAATAGGTGCTGTTCTATGTGCTTTAAACTATTTAAGAATTCCTTCGAGTAACTTTTTCAGTTACCATGAAAAAAAGGTCTTGTTAAAATGAAGACAAGTAGAAATGAGAATAAAGAACCTACATGCACAATAAAAAGAGTTCTCATTATTGAGTAATAAAAATGTCTTGTGCTGGTTTACCTGAGAACTATAGTCTAAATAGAAGTAGGCACGTGGATTTTGGTAGCTTAAGCAGTAATGTTTCTTCATGATGGCCTAGTATCAGAACAGAGGTTTAAATCATCCAGATTCTTATGTTGTCATACTTGCTATGAACTTGAAAGCTTAGGAAGTCCTTAACCCCTGTTTGTAAAATAATTTTTCCAAATGAATGCACAAGACCTTTGTATGGTGATGAAGTATGAAAAAGGTTAGTATGATTAGAGCACATATTTCTGAGATGGAAGTCATAGGCCTGAGCAGGTACACCTTGCAGTTACTCTGAAGTATCTGTGGAATGACAACAGGTCTTCTGAACTATCAGTTAAAGGGATTTCTTCTGAAAAGTGTACTTGAGTTCCAACCCCACAGGAGGGGCTTTGGTCTTAGATGATATTTAAGGCTCCTACCAACTCAAGACATTCTATGAATCATTCTATGATTATTGTCGGAAATTGTTCAAATGTCATTTAAAGGCTGGTGATACAAAGATGTACTTACTTATGTGCTGTGGTAGTGTGTGAGTTGTAGGAGAGCAAGGTAGAACAATATGGTGGAAGGAAGCATTTGTGCGAAGGCATCTAGGAAAAAAAGTTCATTTATCCTCCAGAAAATTCATAGGAATTCCCTTTTTGCAAAGTTTCTTACAATGAAATATACCTATCCTATTAAAAAGTATAGAGGAAAATCTTTAAGAAATTTGTATATTCTCCCCCCCCTTTTTTTTTCCCTTTTTTTTGAGGACATTCTGAGAGAGAAGAGATTGATATGTGGAGGGGGGGACCTTGTCTCAGTCACTTGGGGGAAAAAATGTCCAAAAGCACATGTTATATTTGAGCCTCTGGTTCAGACTAGCTATCCATTTCCTTCCGCATTTGAAAAGTTTAATTCAAAGTACTTATTTGAATAGTGTAATTTTTATTGTTAGATTGTTACAAACTGTAGTAGATTATTGCTGATGAGTCATGTAAATGGTGGCAATTACATTAAGTATGTGTGCTAGAATCAGTAAAGCAGCTGATTGCATTATTATTGTCTAAATTTGTAAACATTGTTATCCTCACAATTGAATTTTTAATGGTAATTTCTGTTATCTTTCTGATTTCCCAGTGTAATTTGGAGTCTCTGTTAAAGGTAACAAATGTAAATTTAAATGTTTAACACTTGTCAGAGTAGCAATTGATACAGTGTGTTTCATGCTTGACTGATCATTACTTGAGTCAGATGTACATAATTTCATGTGTTTCTTTTCTTCAGAAGGAACTGCAGTGTACAGCTCTTTACTGAAGAGTCCTTCTTTCTACCAACAAACTGTGAAACTTTCCTATTTCCCCTCCACTCTTTCACTTAGATTTTTATTTACTTGCTTGTCTTTGGAAAGAACACAAATATTTGAAAGGTCTTTCCAAGTCTGAACCATTTTTTTTTTTCTCAAACATTTTCGTCACAACTTACTTGGGTTTTATTTGTCATTCTTCATCCCTCTGCTCCTCTTACACCTCTACTTTTTTTCTTTAACGGTTTGTTCACAGGAACATCTTGTAACATCACTGTGACTGGAATGCCAAAGACTTATTCAGTGAAACTATATTTAGAGACGATTATTAGAAACATGAATGAACTTCTTGTTTTTTTAAAACATCCCCACCCCAAACAATCATTTTGACATGTAGAACTTTCTTCTTGTACAGGTACAAACCTGAAAGTTAAAGATTATGAAGTAATTAATTTTCATATATTTTAGAAGACAAAATGTACAAATTCTTCTGAAATACAATGTTTTCCTGCTTCCCTAAACTCCCAGCATCGATTTTGCAAAGTTTTCTTTTAGTGTTCAGAATTTCTTTGGTCAGAAAAAATTCTCATGCTTTCTCTCTTTTGCTAACCAAGGAAAAAAGTCTGTAATTCTTAAAACTATTCAGGCAAAATATTGGCAAAACCAAGGGTCTTCCATAAGGCCTTTATTTAAGGCCTTAAATTAAGGCCTTAAAACACTTAATTCTAAGTGTTACAAATTCTCCTGACACTCAGCATGCTGCAGTTTTGCTGCTGTTTCTATTGTTATGTGTATTTTGATCTTGATGGCCTTCCATATAGTTACTTAAACTCATTTTGCTCATACCTGAAGACTTAGAGACTTTAACTCTGCTAAAGGTTTGATGCATGATAGTTCTCTTCCACATCTGCTCACCGTGTGGTGAATCTGTTGTTATTCTGTAATGAGAAAAATATATCTTTTATTTCAATAGTTTTGTTTTGCCTTAGGAAAGTAGTGTATCAGTTTTGTATCAATGTAGTTCTCCTGCAGTACAGTCCTTTGTTCTATTCTTTTTCACTTTGCAGCATGTTTCTGTTCTGAAAGCTGCCACCCTAATTTCAAAGTGGTCACCCCAAATTTTGGCCAGTTCTATCATTTAGCAAGGCATTAACTCCTCTTTGAGCTGCCAGAGAGTTATACCAATGGGATGTAGAGAAGGTGTGCGTGGCCAGAGTAAGAGCTAAGCTGTTTTTCAAGTAACTTGATATCTGCAGTTATGAGGGAGATCGCCTTGTTCTGTGGTATGATTCTGGCCATATGCAGCCTCACTTATGGAGCACTGCAAAAAATGAAGATGCTTCAGGTGAAATCAGGTGAAATGCTTCACTGTGAAATCAGAGTAAAATCTCTGGAACAGTCGATGGAGCTGCATAAGCTAGCAAGTTTCAGGTTCATAATCAGGAAGCTTAGTAAAGCTGTGCTTGAACCCTTGCTTTCTAATTGTTGCTCATGAACTTCACTGCTGTAGAAGAAATGGTAGCCTTACCGGGTAGACCACTTGGTTTAAGACAAAAATGTCTTTTCATGGAGAAGAATATGAATGCAATCATATGACATAACTGTATCTGGGAACAGCAGCTAAGATGTCCAAAAAATACTTCCTTCCATACAGCTATATGTATGAAACTCTACTATGAGTTTTAAAAGAGAGTTTTAGGTTGAAAAGATTGGTTTGAGCTTATAATTAATGCTAGCAGTAAATGATTTCTGATTCTAAGCTGAGTGATGGAGTTAGCATGAGTAAGTCCCTGTGTTAGCAAATGCTCTTTCTTGTAACTGAGCCATGAGTCATTAGAATTATGATATGCTATAAAACTTAATTAGCATTAAAGTATTCTCTCAGGTGGTATACATTTTAACAATCCTGTATTAATAGTCACATGCCACAAATCCATTACAGATTTCATGGTTTAATTATGTCTTCTCAGTGTTTAGATCCTGTCTGGATTGTCCATTCTTTGGCGATGAGTGGCAAATTTGTCCAGGTTTTAGTAAGTTTCTGCATGAAGTAGTTTTGCATCCTGTTAATATCTGTCTAAATTTTGGCTGTCTGGGCAAACAGATAGTCAGGAATAGCCAGCATGGACTTATGAAGACTAAATCATGCTTAACGTAATTGCTTTCTACACTGAAATGAGGAAGAGGAAGCAGAAAAAGTGGTGCATGCAATACACCTTAATTTCGGTTAGATTTCTTACACCATCTGCCACAGTATTTTCACTTGGAAGCTCATGAAGTATCTACTAGAAATAAGGATAATTAAGTGGACTGAACATTGGCTGGATCTTCATATATAAAATGTAGTAATCATTGGCTGAACATCTATTTGGTTGCTGTTAAGAAGCAGGGTGCTCTTGCGGTGACAGCAAATGGGGTGAAATGACTGACATTCCAAACTATAAAGCTTCAATCCAGAGAGAGTTTGGGAAATTTGAGGGTTGGGAAAACAGAAACATATTAATTTCAGCAGAGAAGAAATGGAAAGGTCTGTACCAGCACTAGAATAATCCATGCAACACAGGCTGTTTGAGAAACAGCGCTGCTGAAAAGGAACTGGATATCCTTGTTGGTGTCAAGCTGAGTATGAATCAGCAGAGTATTCTGATCTTAAAAAAGGCAACTGTTGCAGCGTGGTTAGATGGTAAGCGCCACAACCTTCCCGAAAGTGTCCTGCGCTTGGCGGTGCTGTGACGCGGTGTGCGGTGATCGGTGGAATAGGGATGCCGCCTTTGTCCTCAAGCGTTTCTCTCAGGAGTAGCTGGGGCATCACAGCTAACACCCTATCCCACCCATGCAGGTGGATGCGCAGGCACTCACTTCACACACTCAGTGCCTTTAGCCGGGAGCAAAGAGTCGGAGGGACTCTTTTTATGGTGTTCCACAAACCAGGTTTATTGTCATGAAGGGTCCAGGGAAGAAGAGCACAAAGGACAGGGGGGTCCAGGGTTATATACCAAACCAAGCAGGGGCGGAGAGAAGGTGGGGTTACAGTTCATCAACCAATAAGGGTAAGCGAGGGGAGGAGCAGGGGAAGAGAGCCAATGGGGTGTCGAGTGAGGGAGAACTCTCTAGAACATAAGAACTCTGAGGGAGAGCTCTCTAGAACTATAAGGGTTCAAAGACTGACAGGCCAGTAGGTCAACCAAACAGGGGAACATAACACAGCAGGGCCTGGATGGAAGAGACCTTCTTCGTCACCATATCCGAGGGGGAGACTTTAGACCTCGGAGCCTTTCCATCTGGGCTCTCCGGCCGCACTGGCTCCTCAGTCACCCTTGTGGCTGGCCCAGCCTCTGCAGCATCCCCTGCTGCAGGCTCAGCCACCACCACAGGCAACCTTTAGGGTGAGCGTGGCTAGTACCTTTGAAGGAAGTTACTCTCTGCTTGACATTGACGAAGACACACATGGATTACTGTGTCCAGGTGCAGCTCCCTGCTTCAAGCACAGTGTTGAGTAGCTGGTGAGGGTCCATTGGAGGGCTGCTACAGTGATTTGAGGTACACGTGTCCCATGAGGAGAGGCTGAGGAAAGTGGGACTGTTTATTCTAGAGAAGAGGAGCCTACAAGGGTGGCCTATAGCTACTTGTAAGTCTGACAAAGGTGGTGGACACAAATTCTCCTCTTCAGTGGCAAATGATAAGCGAGAGACAACAGTCTCAGGTTGTGCCTTGGGAGGTTCATGGTGGACATCAGGAGAAAACATTTACATGGTATATTAGTGCTGCAGCAGAACAGGTAATGGTGTCTTGATCCTAGAGCTTTTCAAGACTCTGTTAGATAAGGCCCCAGCTGACTTGAATTGTTGATGGACTAACTGAGCAGGAGGGTGGACTCGAGATGCCATCCAAATGATACTTTTATAATCATGGGAATTTTATTTCCATTACTACTAGTTCACCCAATGACAAAAAGATATTTTAAAATTTTATGATCAGAGATAATTCTGCCCACTGTATTGCTAGTCAAAGCTGTCTCTGTTAATGTGCTATTGATTCATCAAATGAGAGACAATTTGCTTTTTGTTGATAACTGAATCTGAAAACACTGGTCATGATTATGATTTGAGATCTCTTATATTAGTTATATTTTTAAAGACTTTTTCCAAACTAGAATTGCTATTAATAGAACAAAGCTCTGCAGCTAAAATCAGTGGAATCCCTCCCCATTTTACCTTTTTTCCCTCTGTCTGTCTCTGTCAGTTTTAGGTCACAGTGTGTAATGAAAAAAAGTAAAAAGTAATAATTTAAAATGTTATATATGTTTATTTTTAACTGAGGGTTTGATGCAGAGAATGAAATATGGAAGATTGAGATACAATACAAAATCATTCCACATGAATAGTGGTGGTTTCACCCTACATGTCCAATAAAAAAAAGAAAAAAAAGTCCTGCAGACAGCTTTAGGGAAGTTTCAATGCACGAGGAAGAAAGGTGAAGGACAGCTATGTGACAGTGTTAGATCCTAGGGCAATGTAAAAATTCTCCAGTTGATCTCTGCTGCTGGTGGTCAGGGTACAGCACATGCTTTGCCTGGCTTCCCAACAGTAGAGTTTACTCTACTGAGACAAGACGATAGCTGGACTACAACCATTTCTTAGTACATTTCTTCAGGGTAGAATGAGGCCTCTGCTTGTCCAAATAGACAGCTGTGAAATTTCATTGCCACTATGCAGTCTATTTTTTCTGTATCAGTTTTTCAATTAAATTCCTTCTGGTCCGTCACTAGAAGAATGGAGTGGCACCTTTTGAATTTGATATTCACTTTCTTACTCTAATGTGCAGAGCATGTGAAAGTAAGTGTCATTTTTTTCTGGATAGCTTGGAAAGACTAGGTGCTGAAAAAATAACTGCTTTGCTATTTATGTCAATCATAACACCTATGAATATGAGCGAGTTGCAGTATTGATCAGTTCAGACTACTTCCATCAATACAACATTAAAACGTATTGCAAGCACTCAATGTAATGTTAATGACAATAAGTCATGAACAGATTTCAGAACGCATTTGAAAAGTCTTTCTGAGCTGTAATCAGCACTTTTGTGTGGCCAGCCACGGGAGGATATAGAAGACAGGTTTGGAACACCTTGACGTCTCTTTCTTTATGTGGAAATTGTCAAGTGATATGAGTTACATGTGCTACTACTATTGCATGCTTGCTGTCCCACACTAATTGCTAATTACTTTCCACTACAAAACCCAGTTATAAATATGTTATAATTTTTCCATGAATATAATATTTACTTTATTGCAATTTTCTGTTTTCTTCAAGCCCCTGTAGCTTCTACAGTTCAGTTAGTGATTCTTACGACATCACTTTCAGTTTCAGAAGCCATATTTTCACATTCATACTTCACAAACAGAGACAGTTCGTTCATATCTTAACCTCATTTCAGAATTGATATGAGCAGAATGTAGAAAAGCATTAAGTAGTGATGGCCAAATACCTCCTTTCATTTCCAAGCAGAAAAAATCCAAGCTTCTTCAGAACCATTATTTCCACTTTAAATCCATTCTCATCACTAAATAGAGATAAGTAGAATTAGCTGTTTGGTAGAAATCAGATATTCTTTTGGTTCTTGTCAAATTTTGTACACTGCTGTATAGAGGTGGAGGTGGTGAGAGGTGGGTGGGGATAATACACTTCAAGATCTCAGTAATGCAAATACTTTTTTTTCTTCAAAATAATGTCTTAATTTTTTTCACTGTTGTTCTTCATGATGTTAATTCCATTCAGTTATGCAGTGCCCAAGGTGGTTTGAAATTATACTATGAGAAAAAGAGGTGAAAATATAGATTTGGAACAGGAACAGGTGTTTAATGAATTCTGTGGTTTATTTTGCTGTTTTTTCTGATTGACTTAAATCTGTTGAAACCTTTGAAAAATTATGGGCTGAGGTTCATTCAGTATTGGAGGAAATGAAACCTGCAAAGAGACTTTTTGAATTTGGTATATTACTCCTGTGTTCTGATCGACTTTATCTATGAATTTTGCTTGTCTGTGTGCTATAAAGCAGAGAAAGTGATTTTTCCTTTTCCAAATACTTTAATTGCCATTGAGGTAGACTTCTCATTAGAGCTAAATGACTGGAAACAGTCATGTGAGTTGAAAAGTTGCTTGGAACACGTTCTATTAAGGATGGTGAATGACAGCTGTTGCCGTGCGCTGTTATTTGGTCATCACTATTGCAAGTGATGACACGATTGGACACGACCAACACACTGACCACAGTGTAATGTGATATAAAGTAAAGTAAGGCTGCTAAGACTAGAGTTTTCTGTTGTCCTGGAACTAAATGAAAGCTAAGACTGAATTTTCCAAAAGTTTTGAGTATGAGCCAAAACATTTTTAGAAACGTTGTGCCATTTCCCACTTAAATTATCAGAAATTTTAGCATTAATTCCAGGATATGGGAGTTTTTATTTCAATGTCCTTCTCTTTCTGTAGGTAGTAATATACCTCATTTTAAAGAGTATCCCAGTTTGTCTTGGCTTTGGCTCTGTTGGATTTGCAATGGAATTCTCTCAACCTGTTCCATAAGATTTCTGCCTCGTCTCATAAAGTGCTTGTATATGAACAGTAAAAATGACTGTGGTCTAATTTCATAGCTAGGGGATCATCTAGGGAAGTGGGAGATTTGGGTATCCATTAATTATTGATTAGACAGTCATATAAAATTGAACCATGCCAATAGGAAAGATGAAATAAACAGTTTCCTGAGAGGGAGAAAATGAAGATTCTAATAATTTTTGGCAGTGGGAGAAACCAGTGTGAATCATGCATGCATTTTATTGTCCCTGTGCTATTAAGATTTTATGTGAATCAACCTTTCACTTCCTATTAAAAAAAAAAAAAGGTGTTGAAACCTTTTTTTAAAAAAAATCAGTAGACTTTTTTCGGTTCAAACCTATTCTCTAAAGTACTGAAGCAAAATTAAAATAAATCCAGATTCATCAGGAAAGTTAAAGATGTGCTTGCTATAGGGAGAGTTTTGCTTAATTCTGATTTCCATGCTTTTTGAATCTAAATCTAACATTCTATGAAACTGATATTTGTTAGTGTTTGTAAAACTGCTCAAAATCCATTCTGCATCTTTCCTACAAGTTCTTACTACATGTAAAATTGACCATGCTTGTACCAAGATAGTTACCTAACTTCTATAGACATAGAAAATCTGTATCAAGTAGATCTTTTCTCTTCTGCATGCCATGTATTCCCACCTGGGTAGTTGTAGCTTCTTTTGCCATGTCTGCAGAGTAGAGGAAAACAACAAACAAAAAGCCCTGTCCCATGGAGGGTTGGCTGGTGTTTGTTCTGCTTAATAACTTTGAGCTGTTTTCAGAAACCATTCTATCAAAGGGTTGTCAAATAACTCTTCTCAAAAGAGCAATTACCCAGATGTAGTGCTGCAGATTCTCTCTAGGCATCTTCAGGCTTGTTTCCAGTCTAATAATTTGACATCAATACGTCCTATTCTGTCATTTAGTGTAATACTGCCACTAAACTAGCTCCCGACCTGAGGAAACAAATGAACAGTAAGTCGCCCACACCCACGGTGTACTTAAAATCCTTGTGGAAAAATAGAGAGCACATAAGAAATCAGTCATTAGGAAATACTGTTGTAACATATATAAAGTATTTATAGAAACATAAAATAGTTCTTAATGCTATGAAAATACCATCAGGAAACATTAAATTTAAATAAAAATTACTGGCATTCATACAGATATAAAACTAAGTCTTTAATATCTGGGATGACAAAAACTTTGGTTCATAGTTTAGGACAGAGAGACTATGAATAAGACAAATAAATGAATAAATGCTTGAACGGCTTTACTGTATAGAATACCCATGTATTCATACTCATTCCTCCAATTCAGTTGAATATTCAGATTTCAGATCTGCTTGCTGTATCAGTGAGACTAAAAGATCAAATTAGTATGAAAAACTCATTGAAATTCTTTTGCTGGAAATACTTCATAGGCAAAACCATGTTAAACATCTGAGAGAAGGTCTAGCTTATTTGTCCTGAGTTAAAGTGGTTGAAGAGTCAGAGTTTATAGTCCCATTCATCTTTTTGCTAAACAAAAGCCCTTTCTTCCTAGAGAGGTTTGTTAACATGGTATTTAGCTCTGCAGTGGTAATTTCATATATATATGTAATATACCTATTTATAAAATATTTATAGAAGACACAACTTGATTTCTGTACAGAACCTTTGTACTATATTATCGTTGAAATAATTCTGAGTGAAATAGAGGTTAATAAGTAAAACAATTTGGTGTACTAGAATAAAATACAGCCAATAATATCTCTAACAGCAAAAAAATATTTTGATAAACTGATACAGAGTTTTGGATATCTGTGCAAATAAATCCCCTAGTTTATTTGTAAAATGGTCTATATTTTATTTCTGAAACTTTTTTTAGACTTCTTTTTGTGTATTCTAGAAGCCGGGAATTGAAAAATGCATATTTATATTAGAATCAGTAAATTGGCAGGTTTAGTGTTTCACAAAGGAAAAGAAGGACTTTGAGAATAAAAATCACTAGGGTATCAATAGGGAACCAGATACTGTTTTTTTAAGTAAGCCTCAAAGAACTGTAGATACAACAAGGTTCTTTGAATTGCTCCATTAACTTCTTGCTTTTGGTTTATCATTATCTTTGTGTTGGTTCTCTCAAGTTATTCTTCAGTACTGAAACATGTTTTAAAATATGAGCATGCAGGATTTCATAGTTTTTATCATGGAAGTAGCAAAATACAGCTGTATTTTTTCTCATGTTTTTCTGTTTTCATTTCAATGCATATTTTCATTTTTTCCTTCTAATTTTATTGCCTCTCTTTTTGGGGAGGTTGACTCTATGGCACTGCTTCAAACCAGGTACCTGGGTGAGATTTGAGGTTCCAGGTGTTATTTTATGTTTTTCTTCTGCCAGTATGTGTGGTACTCTTGTCCCTTTAGAAATTATCTCTGCAACTGTTGAAGCCATTGTACAGATGGAGCTTTATTAAAATGATAAAAAAAAAGACATAGTCTTGGCTTTCTAATATAGTTCCTGTCTTTTTTTCAGGGTTGTGTGCAGCTGGATTGAAGCTTGTAGTCCCTTTCCTGCCTCATCAGATGGCACTTACAGCCTGTTGTTCTATGAAATATGTCTTCCATTTATTTCAATGAAAAACACACTGCATCATTACCTTTGGGTTTTGCTTTGTGGTTTTTTTTTTAATAGGGATGCACTGAAAACAGCATGCACAGCGATGAACCACAAAATAAATCAGTTGGCCATCTAATTCCCTTCCCTAGGGATAGGATGCTACTGAGGCCCTAAAATCACTTAATTAGACAGTGATACGTGTTGTGTGGCTGTCACTCGCAGTATTTGAAGCAAAAATAGTAATAGAGCAAAAGAAATTCACCTGTACTGACCCTTGTGTAATTGTACAGTGCTGTTCTTTCTTCCTTGATTAATAACCTTGACAGCAACCATTTGGCCAGATAGTAAAACCTAGTAATAAGGGAACAATGTTTAAATTTAACATCTGTGTTCTTAAAAAATTACACTTCAGGCTTTATAGTACAAAAGTATGTAGCTTCTTTTGAAATATTCTATTAATTATATTCACGATCCAAAATGCATAATCAAAACTGGATTTACTCTATAAGACTTGGGAAATGCTGGTCAACAGAGCAGGTGAATTAACACGACTCTCTTCTACGATGGCAGAATATGTGCAAAATAATGTAAATATTATTTATCATTTGGATTTCATACAAACTATTTAGAGTTTAATGCAATGCCAGAGGCTGAATTTTTGTGAATGATATGGTGAGGTTTAATGACTCAGAAATGCCTACAGCAGGTTATGGATCTTCACTGAACCATTAGCAATGTCATTTTGAACTAGAAGAACCCAGGAATTTATAGAGAAGAAGTTGGTATTTACCAGACATGCTCCATGCCTTTTTCTGAAACTATAAAGAAAAATTCCACCCAGTGTGAGGAAGAATCCAAAAGGAAAACCTTGAGAAACTTTTCATGTAGAGCTCAAAGGTAAAACTTTTAAAAGTTAGGCACAGGACACAACTCCACAGACACTATGTGGAGTGCCCAGGATGATGTTGTAGGATTTCCTTTAGGTACTCCTCAGCTTTGATAGTAGCTTCCAAAATCAATCTAGGCTTTTCTCAAGTACTGGGCATGCTGCTAGGTCAAAGATCTTATACCATTAGACTGGAAAAATGAAGGACTCATTGCCTACTCAGTCACTTTAGCATCTTTGAAATTGCTTTCTGTGGAAACTGGAAGGAAATAGGTAGGTTCTTGTATACTAAAGTAATAGTGTAAGAGAGCTGCACTGGAGGGAAAATTAAAGCAACTGAACAAACAAGTCTGTAAAGTAGCACTCTGCTAGTGCTACATAGCCTTCCTTACTCAGGATAGCACCATCTGTCCTTTCTTCCCTCCCTGCTTCCTCAATCTGTTCTCTAAAAACACCTTGCAATTACCTGTGCTCAGCCATCTCAAGCAAGTTACCACCTTCTCCTTCTACAGAAGTTTTAACCCAATTCAGAGCACAGTAGCTAGAGCAAAGATTCCCTCCTTGTTGCCAAGCTACAACAGTTTAACAACAGATAAACAATGTTACAGTACACCAAAAAAAAGCAAATGTTTATATAATTCACATTATCACATTAGTGAAAGAATGTGTGTGTGATGTGTGATCAACTGAATCCTAGGAGTATATCTAAAAATATCTAAATATCTAAAAGAACCTGATCAGAGAGAATTGGACTATGACAGATTAAGAGAGAGTAGAGGAGATGGCATCTAATAAAGCTATACAAAAATATCCAACCAAAAAAAAAGACCTATTAGAAAAAGTCACTTAATAACCTGAGCTACACTTTTCCAAGATGAATAAATAAGCAGATATGTTCCCCCTTTCATGCATGTGTGTTTTGGAAAATTGTACGCAGTCATGTGAATATTCTAGACTTGGCATTTTTGGAGACTAAAATGTCAGTTACTGTCCCTTTGAGAATCTGATGATTTAATGAGATGACTAGAACACCAGTGTTCTTTGTGCACATCTATTTGGTGGACATCATTTGCTTCACTTTCACTCTTCCTGAGAATCAAGGACGGGAGTGATTTACCAAAGTTGAGGACCTAAGGTTATGCCATGTCAAAGACCTTGAAACTAAAGCAATATGTATATCGAAGAAGCCAAAGATACACTTCAAAGAAGAAATTCATCTATTCAGTCCCTGCAGCAATACTAGCTGTTATGACAACTTACATAGGTTTTGGCAGGTATGGTGTCTGTATTCAGATAATTCTTCTTCTTCTTGCCCGGTGACAACAACAGTTGATTGATACCTCCTGTCAACCACTGTTAAAACAATAAAATAAAATTAGATAAAATAAATAAATCAAGTAATGGAAATCTCAATTAGGAATTTTTTATGTACACTTTCTATTGGCCAAGCCTGTAGGTAATAACAACTTTCTTCCACAAACCAAAGGGAAACAATTTAACTGAGAGATGTAAAAAGGAAAGATCTGTAATGCATTGCTTAACATGTTATACATTACTTTTTATTATGGAGAGAATTAACAAAATGGGTGGAAGTAACGCTTTATTTCTCCCAAGTTTTGGCTAAACTGCAATATTCTTAGAATATTGAAGTGATAATATGCTTTGTGGAGTTCTTAGACTATTTGCACCACTAGTAATGAGAATTAACAGGGAAAAAGAGATCTAAGTAGGTACTGAGGTGGGTTTGTCAAATAGATTTTATTTTGATGCTAGATGAGGATAATATGAGTCTTTCAGAAATCTAAACAGAAGTCTACTGATTGTATTTTGTTTGTTATCAAGTTTGTTGAAGGTGCTAATTCTAACTTCAGGTAGAGACTTGTGTCCACATGTTGGTGGAGAGTGAGGATAGATGATTAAAAGAGTGATTACAAAGCAACTGTGAAAATCAAAGGTGTATTTAAACTCTGCTTTCTAAATAATGAGAAGACTTTCTCAGCTTGTACTAAAAAAGGTTATCAGAAGTTCAGTGAAATGGGTTGAAGAAAGTCTAAAGGGGGCAGTTTGCAGTCATCAAAACATTAGAAACTACCACTAAATTTAAATCCAAAGGCTGCAAAACAGCATTGCTTGTTTGGCATGTTCCATATTCAACATGATATGGATGGATCTTTGCATTAGATGGATCCTTGCACTTGGTATAACTAAGGGAAGTTGTGCTTAAGAAGACTGGAAAGCAGTTTTCTGCAAGGCCAAGTAAGACAAATCTGCCAGAAAACAAACAATTGTAGGAACGACTACACTGAGGTGTTAAATCTTTTAATATCACCTGCATAATGCTGCTAATGATCAGAAAAGTCATCAGTAAGTAAGCATTTCTCAATAACACCTCATCCATTGCTAACCTTAATGTCCCAATTTTCAGGGGACACGTACGAGTCTTGCCTTCATTAGCTTCTAAAATTCAGGAACTTGCTTGTGTTATGGATTAGGCTTTGCATGCAGATGGCTAACCCTGGCCTGTGGCACCACTAACAGGGTAAAAACATGGGGAGTTTCAGGTTCCAGCAGATCACAAAGTCAGACTGATGTTTGTGCAGATGACCCACCCTGGCCTGTGGCATGACTAACAGGACAGTAACATGAAAATGTCAGGATACTGTAGACAACAAAATGGGGGACAGTTATCCAAGCAGAATTAATAATCAGCACAGAAATTAACAGGCTATCATAACCATATCATAAATACCAAATAACGCTAGAAAATCAACCAAACTAGTGCCACTGGAAAAGGGGGAAATGGGCATGCTCTGTATTTGGGAAGGGGTGGAGGTGATACAGGGAAATTATTTGAGAGGTAGGATGAAAGGTACTATAGAGTTAAACAAACCTTTTGATAAGAGTGGTTTAAGAGTTCCTCTTTGAAAGTCCTATATGTGATAAATGTAGTCTGGAGCAGGACAATACCTCTGGGTTTTTTCAAACCGTATTTATGCATGACTTACTTCCAAGATTGGAGGGGCCTGGGATGCTTTCCCCACTGCTGGCAAGGGAACACCTAGAGGGTATTTCTTGCCATCCCAACACTTATTCATTTTATAATACCTTGTAGTTTTCCCAAACTTCAACTTAGACTTCATTGTTCCCCAGGCAATCATGTGCACATCTGTCTAGTGCTAAGAATCTTACATGTTCCCTTACCAGTACTCTTTCTCTTTCCTGCTGGTACAAATAATCTTTTCTCTCAGCTTAAGTAATGTAATCAAATTAGGCTCTGAGCTGTTCTTTGCAATGTATTTATTGATATATTTATATATAGATAAATGATAATAAAATATTACATTATATTAATATATTAATATATTAATATATAAATAAGTGGTGTAATAACATGTAATTTTACTTTATGTAGTATAAATATCTAATAATATATAAATATAATATAAACCATATTTATTAATATATTCAGCATTAGATGTCCCTGATTTTATTTCAGACTCTCTAAAAGGTTTGACTGCATTGAAAAGCAGTCTTTTAAAAATTTGTTCTTACAAGAATGCCT
>VZRJ01002420.1:813779-974895 GCA_013397565.1 Ptilonorhynchus violaceus
GTGGTTTAACCCCAGACAGCAAATAAGTACTGTGCAGCTGCTTGGTCATTCTTCCTGCTACCAACATAACATATATAAAAAAATATTTATTATTATAATTGTTAATAATAATAATAATAATAGCAACAGTAACAACTACAACAATAATGCAATGAAAAAAGATATAAAAACCCCAGAAAGTAATAAAACCCCAGAAAGACAAGTGATGCAAAAAACCATTGCTCACCACCTGCTGACCAATACCCAGCCTGTCCCTGAGCAGTGATTGAGCCTTCCCAGTTTATATACTGAGCATGATGTGCTACAGTATGGGATATCCCTTTGGCCAGTTCGGGTCAGCTCTCCTGGCCATGCTACCTCATGGCTTGTCCACCTCCTTGTTGGCAGAGCATGGGAAACTGAAAAGTCCTTGATTAAGGGTAAGCACTGCTCAGCAACAATTAAAACATCAGTGTGTTATCAACATTGTGCTCATACTAAATTGAAAACACAGCACTGTACCAGTTACTAGGAAGGAAATTAACTTTATCCCAGATGAAACCAGGACAGTGAACTTTTCTTCCTTTTAAATTACTTAATATGTTAAGAGAACATGACAGGCTTCCTGTTCCTTAAGGGGATTCCTTTTAAGAATTTGGTTTTTTCCTGCTTTCAAGTTTGCCTACACTTTTGAGCAGAGTAGTCCAGAACTGGGAGTTACAAAGATGGGAAATAAAGAACAGAAGTGTTAAATTTTTGCTGTTGATTGAATTTGTGTTTTCATAGCTTATGAAGTAGAATATAAGTGACATGCAGATAAGAGTGCTCAGTGTGAGAGACTACAAAGTTTTGGGTCAGGCTTGCCTAGAAATTTTGGATTTAGCCATTTTTCCTCTTTTCCCTGTTTTTCCTCACATATTTTTATGAGTTACACCGCTCTGTGAAACAAGCTCTGGAGATTCAAGTCCTGAGAAAGTACAGGAAAGTCTGGTGCGTAATGTGAAGCACTGAAATTTTCAAAATATTTGTTCTGTTGCAAAAAAAAAATAAAATTATTTGGTTCTATTAGCATTGATTTGCAATCTGTATAATGGGAAGCTATGTTTCTTATTGTAAATCTTTAATTTGTATTTATGGCTGTGGAAAGAAAAAACAATTCATATTCACCTTCAGGTGGATAAACTCTGGGCTTTGTGTGGAAGGCTTCACAGGCATTTGCGGCATGAAAGGAAGCTCAGAATTCTGTTTCAACCTGTGCCATCAAGTACAGCTGTAAGTGGTAGTTTACTGGGTATTAAGAGTTAAAGTTTTGATGCATTTCTCACTCTGAAAAGTCTGAAATTTTCAGTCAGTCTGAGCATGCAAGTAGGTGAAAACTTGAGGGTATGCTATTGAGTCAAATTTAAAGCAACCTTAAATCAGACTGTCAAACTATAAGTTTTTTGGGGGCAGTGATCTTTTGGTTTCAGTAGAGTGCATTGAAAGCTGTGTATGTTCAAAAACTTGCTGCTGAAATTCTACAGGCAGTATTATGAATATTCTTTAGTCTTAGTGTTTAAAAACTCTTAGAAACATGCTATGTATTGGATTAAAAGATGTAAAAGAAATTAAAAAGCAAGCCTTGATAATTTCCAGGAATACTAGTCTTCACAAGACAGTTTCTTTGGATAATTCTGGTGACAGATACAAAAACTTACAGAACATTTCTGAATATTAGAAATCTACAACAAAAAGACAGAAGCTGAACACACGGTAGGGAAATTACTGAAGTAATTTTTCCATTAATTTTGCCTCATGAAAAAATATTAAATGATCTTGGAAGCAAAACAAAAACCAACACAGAACCACTTCAAAAATTGTTTTGTCCACAAAATTCATTAATGATAATATATCCAATTAATCAATTAATAATGATAATATATCCAATAACTTCAGTTTGATCTAATGTAGGACTGAGTGAGTTAATTGTGTTGAATACAAGTCATGAAAATTCGCTTACTCCTCAGACGTATTAGTCCCAGCCTAGCTGATGTAGTTTGCTTGTAGATGTTGGGCTGAATGAAATAACCCTCTTGGTGTGACAGCATCCATACAAAGTCATTTGCATAGAGCAAACAGTGAGTGTTTGCAGAGAAGACATCAGGAAATAAATGTGTCCTGCCATCGTAATTCCCTATATCTAAGCCAACTGAGTACATGTAACTTTGTTCACGTTGAGAGTTAAATAAAATTTTAGAGGAAATAACTTCTTTTTTGCACCTGTTGTTCTTGGAAATAGCAAACAGAAGTGCCCGCTCTTTCCTGATCACCACCTAATGTGCAATATTTCCTCCTTCCTCTGGCTTATACTCTGTCTTAACAGAAAGGGATGCTTACAATCTGTTTAACGAAAAAATCCATTAACCCATGTTAGAACAAAGCAGGAGAGCACCCTCATTAGTTTTCTTACAGGTGTTGGCTCCTGCCAAGGTAAGTAGAGAAAAGGCTGGATGCTTAATCAGGGTATGAATACTGGTGTCCTCAGATCTTCTGGGTGGTCCATGATAATGAACATCAGAAGACTCATTTTCGTCACTGCAAAAAATTAGCAATGTAATGTCTATTGTTCTCTAATTTCTCACTCTTCACTCTAGAAATGTAATCCCAGGTGTCTCATTTCTATGCAAGCAGATGTGGAAGCTCGTAAACTGAATTGCAACCTGAAGGAATGAGTTCTCAGATCTTTTGGTTGCCAGGGAAACTACAATCTCGGTCTGTGTATGTTTACAATAGCCTCCTTTCCAAAGCTGTCTAAATTTCATGTTGCGGCACTTGGGACCCGACTATGATAGAGAAATAATAATATATGTCTACTAAGTGTTATCATTGATTTTTTAAATAATATTTACAAAAGTAGGTCATACATTCTGTCTCAGATAAGTGACAAATATCGGAAGTTTTTAATATATGTTTTGATTCTTCTGGCTACTTTTTTGTGCTCCACTTATAAATCAGTCTCCATTGGAGTACATTTAAGTATGGCCTGAATGTCTAAAGAGGTACTTCTGAACAAAAAGCTTTTTCAGAAGAAACTGTCTTTTTTCTCCTCCAAACAGTATATTTTTCCAGATTACTTTGTGGCACAAAAGCAGGATGGGGTCTATGGAATCATGCTACATCAATGTGGACACTTTAGATCTAGGGAACTGTCTTTTATGTGACAGAATCTGGCAATTTCTTTATAATAACTCAAAATCTTGGTGCTATTCCTATGTACACCTACTCTGACTAATATTTAGAGCTTTCTTTAATGTACTAATATCCTATTTTTACCTTCAGGATCATAAAGTTAGATTTCAGACACAGAGAAAATCCAACTTCCAGACAAAGGTATTAGAGACATTTTTTTTGTTGTTTTAAATGGTCAATGAATTAATTTTCAAAATCCTACCTCATAGTACAAAATTTGTGCTTGTTCTCCACGGAGGCACCTTGTGTGACTCACTGCCTTTCTTCTGCACCATTTGTGAGTCAATGCAGTTCTCCAGATTCAATATAGCAAAAGCATCTGTCCTATGCTGGTACATGGTGTGCATGCAGCCTATTTCTAACTAATTTTCTTCACAGCAGCAGCAATCTTACCCACATTATTTCCTCCTGGGCAATGAAATACAGAAACATTTACTTTTTCCTCTTCTGTGAAGACCTATCATCACTAACTTTTATCTTTTTTTGGTTTGATAATTTAAAAAATCTTAATAATTGGCCATTTTGTCTATAAAGGCAGTTTCTAGGAAGCTATCTGGACGATTCTGTCGTGCAGAGGCTCAGAATGATCAGTAAAATCCAGACAGCATGGCAGATCCATCAGATTTCTTGTCTCTGAATTATTTCTCAACAGACTATATTATCAATAATAAAATAAATGAAGTATATATCTTAGGCAAAAGAATATAATTTTTAAAAATCCCACGGGAACATTAATTTACTTTAAGTGTGAATCAAAATTGGCATAGGGTTTAAAACCAACATGTGCCAGCGGGAAAGAAAATACCCATAATGTGAATTAGTGACAACAGCTAGGATTTGAAGCACTTGAGTTTGAATAATGTTCCTGTAGCTTAGCAAGAGAAATTTACTGAAGTGAGGGTAATTGCTATGAGCATTGCAAAAATGTAACTTGTATTCTATGTTTGTAAAATTAATATACAAAATGATGTCATATATATTAAAATACTGAAAACTGTAGAGTTTTAACGTCCTGGATGCCAGCTGGAGTTCAAGTTATTTTAGCTTCTTGTATAAAATTCTGAGGACATTGAAAAGACCATAATTAATCAGTGACAAAATAGGTGAAATTGCTGATAGCTGGTTCTTCCATTAGAAAAGTAAGTCCAAAATGTTGCAATAAAATATTATCAAATGAGAGATTCAAAGCAAAGTACAGCAGTTCAGAGTCTGGATGAAAAGGTGGTATGTGGAGAGGTATGTGATGTTTGTCATGTTTTATGTTTCATGGTGTTTGACGGGAAAAGAAAAAAGCAAAATTTAATTATTCTTCAAGAGCCTGTTGAAGTTTGTATCACATGACCAGGTAATACCGTGATGCAGCTCTGTTAGCACAGAGGAAGACTTTGAGTGAGTGAATCAGTAGACCTGCGCATCAGGCAATGAATGAATTATAAATTTACCAAGTGATCTGGATCTGCCATTTGTTCATTTCAATTTGGAACCCAGTACCCACTAAACTGATTCATTTGGAAAAAAGCGTACTTAGGTGAATAATTATTATGACATCTATGGCTAGATCATAATAAAGCTGGTTCTTTCCTTTCTTTTTCCTGACAGAACATATAAAGAATTTGTTCAAAGATTTCTTGGGTATCGTGATCTCAGAATGTGAAATATGTACCCAAGTCAGTGACCTCAGAGGACTATTCTACAAATGCATCTTACTATAATGTTATTCTAATGTCTTTAAGACATTTGAGAAACTGAAATAGTTTATGGGGAGTTCTGTAGATACCAGTGTGGGAAGCATTTAGAAAGTGGAACTGAACCTTGCACATTGGTTGTTTATACATATTTGAATCCTTACATCATGTGAATATTGACTTGAATGGGTAAAGAGGCTCACACAGGAGCAGCAGCTGGGATGCTGTGCAGAAGCTGCTTACAAACAGAACTCAGAACTGTGCCATTAGACTGACTCTGTGGTGGCTATGAAGAATCTTGCAGTCTGAGTCACAGATGAATGAAACATTATTGTATATTTCAGCTCATATTTTAAGAGAATTAACAAGGTGATTTGAGAGAAAAAACCATACGTCTGTTGATATCAGAACTATAAAACTGCTCTTGTGGGTTGTGCTGATGAGCAGACAGGGTATTTACATTTCTGTAATCTAAGTTGATGGTGGGAAAGAAAATCTTCATGAACCAAACAGCTGATACTGAGCAACTACTCGGTACTTTGACTGTTGAGTAGTTGAGCCCATGTCACTTCCTACTTTTGTGCCCTGTGCTGCAGCCTGTGTGTCCAGATAAGAGACTTAATTTTCTGAATTTCAACTTGACTAACTCTCTGAATATCTGGCCCATTTGAAATAAAAAAACCTAAATTCCAATTTTATGTTATGCATATCCGTCTTTTAAAGATTTGTTTTCAGAGCTTCTCAGTAGTGTCTCCCTAAAACATTCCTCAAGATTAAAAGGTATAGTGCATCAATAAATTTGCTGCCCTTTGCTGAAAGTAATCTTTTCAAATCACATTCTTGTAATGTTTTTTCCCTGCCCTCTTCCTCATTTCCAAAGTGGTTATGATACAGTTATTTGAGATAAGTAAAGCTCCTTACTAAGGGAACATTTTTTAAAGTCCCATCCTGTAAAGAACATGATGTATTAACAGCTTAAAATCTGGCATAGCTTTCTTCAATTTGTAAGTATATATTTGTCATTGTCTTTTCAATTACTAAGTAAGTTTCCTTGGACTGCTTTGTGTATTCTACATAGGAGATGAGTGGTGAGAGCTCAAAAGTAGAAAGAAGGGGAAATCTCTCTGGGAATAATGAGTAAAAAAAAAAAAAATTTCTGAAGACTTAAAGTTTACAGCCCTTGAGTGCACCTAATTCCTAGCCAAAATACCCACTTTTTATTTGTACAGGAATTGCACACACCAGCTGTTGGTTTGTCTCAGAACCTTCTCTTCTGCTTAAATGAAATACATACTTCCCTTGTATGCATTCTGCTGCTGGCAGTGTCGATATCAGTGACTATCAGAGAATCTCTTCTTCTGGCTTCTCCTGTAGTGTCTTTACTGCATTTGAAGTTGCTAGAGGGGTAATTTTGTTGTTTGGGATTTTTTTAAGTAAATCATAACTATTTCAGAGTGGACTACCTCCTTGCAGTAAGAAAACTACTGTACACTGGTTTATGCCATTGAGGCCTATTGAGACAAAACTCACTATGGCTTCTATTATTTGGCAAACAAGTCTTATTTATTTCAAATTAGTCAACTAATTAGTCATCTTCTCAAGTCGTGTTTTATTAGAAGTAATCTGAGTTTTTTGCCACAATGAGATGGTCCCCCATTATTTGAATGTTCCCCCAGCTGGAATCTAACAGGATTTTGAGGCTTATTCATTCTTAAATGAATTCCTAGGTATGACCCTTGGAAAGGAACTTGTTGTTTCCAGAGAAAATGAGGGTGAAAAAGGCAATGAGCAAAGTTTTTCATAAACTTAATTAGAAACAAGGTGAGGTATCAACATTGTGTTCTGTCACTTAGCTACAGCATAGCACTGCCCTTATGGATTTTTTTTTTTCCATTCAGTAACTGCAAGGCCATTTGCCTCTCAAATTAATGAGATAAGCTTCTGCACACTTTCAGCAGGACAAAGGCACTCCGATGTTAAATCATTACTAAAAGGCTAAAACCATGAACAGTCACATCAATCCTTCCCTGCAGAACTGGTGTGTCAAAGCAGTTGGTAGTAAGAAGTGTAAAATTATTGAGAAATGGGTCATGTTTCTGAGGACTCCACCTTCTGGTTTGTTCTTTTCTGCTGCTTCAATAACGTCTGTTGCAGTGTTTGCCACTATTAGTTGAGTCAGTCCTAGATTTCTAGACTTCAAATTGATCATCTGAATACAAAGTTTTAAAGGTAGGACTTTATATTAAAATATCGCTTTAAGTAAATAAGATGCAAAAAAAAAAAGGCTCTATTTGCTCTCTGATTACAAACGTTTTCTTTAAAAGTATCAGAAGTTATTAGTTGTTCTTAGCACTGCTGAATAGTCTCCTGTGGAACGGCTGTGGAATTTGGGTGTTAGAAAACTGATTTCAGTGGGATGTCGAGTAATGTTTTACTTTTGTGTCAGACAGGAAAATGTTGACATACTGAAAATGCACTTTGTCATGCAGGGATCCTTTTTCTTAAGCTTCATTCTTTACGGAAACTGCATTGCAAGGTCATGGTTCGAAGAAGGAAAATACAGTAAGACATTGCCTTGTTGCTATATTGACGTATTGTGTTCATACAGTAAATGTGCATTTTTTGTGATTTTTTTCTCTCTCGTATTGCTAAATTTGGGTGGAAGGCGACTATGGAGATACTGAAATAGAAGGTTTTTATAGCAGTGGAACTCAAAGAGGCATGGAGAGCTCCAAAAATTTTACTGAGTTTAGAGTGGTTCTAGAGCTAAACATAAAATTATGGTGGGAGTTTTTCTGCTTGAGGTGATTTCTTCTGTAAAGGTTTGTTTTTTTTTTAAACATTCATTTCTATTTCTTCTGGCATATTCCCAAAAAAAAATAAATAGGATATATCCAACTTAGTTAACAATTCTAGTGGTCAGCGTATGGATGAAGAATTCAACTCTAGTGAGACTTGGTACAATGAAATTAGAACCAAGAGATCACTCCCTGAACTTCTTGTAGATTAAGATGGCCTAAGTAACCTGATCATTCAATGCTTCACACTGCATTCAGTACAGGGAAAAAAATCTGCATAAAGTCATTCTTTCTATAAGATATAATCGTATAACTGTTCCTATGTTCAGAATGCTGAATAAAGTTTGCCTTCTTTACTTTTTGTGTAGGGTAGCTCAAATACATGAAGTTCTCCAATGCAAATAGCCTTTTTTCCCCATGTTTTTGGTTTTTTTTCTCTTAACCTGCTCCATTATTTAGATGGATAGGCATTAAGTATGCCAGAAGTGGTGGAACTGGAACTGCCATTATAAAATGATGTTAGTAGTGCACTTCTTTCCTATTATATCCTGTGGAAGTAAGATGGAAAAATTACACTTCTATCTCAAGGTGTTTTCTCTCCCAATGTACATTTTACCAGCCAACATCACTGTTGCCTGGGAAGACAGGGATTTTGACACAGACATGGAATGGGTAGTTTTGGGAGTCAATTTGAATTTAGCTAAATATTGTTAGAAATCCTCGATACATTGGGGGTCATAAAAGTCATGGACAGTTAGGTGCTGGGAACAAAAGTCTTTGTAGCTGCTGACATAAGCACATTTGCATTGAGGACTAATTATTCCCAGATTTGTTCGGTTAATTCCAGTTTCTTCTCAGTGTAATAAGAGGGACTGTATGCAAAATGTAAATAGTCTAGTCCTTGCACTCTATGTCCAAGCTGTTATCTTTCCAAATACATAAAACGTCTGTAGTCAGAAGTAACCATTAAAAAATATCCTATCCTAAGGTCATCTCTATTCCGCCATCCTATTCTAAGATCGGATTAGTGAATTTGAATTAACTGATTTGAGTTGAGATAACCTGATTTGAACTGGCTGCATTTTTATTTCACCATGTATCAGATTTTAACAGATGAAGAAGGATTTTATAAGATGACTTTGCAATGCTGAAATTGCTGGAAGATAATTTTCAATTATTAAATTTGAAAAACTAAGAAGCAAACAAACCAACCATGGGAGCATGAGCCTTTCCCTTAATATCCCCTCTTTGGAAAATTGTGTAAGACATAGAAATTACATTTAAGCTTTGTAGATGTAGTTTAGGAAAGAAAAAATGGAGTCTGGTCTCAGTGGAAATGCAAACTATGAGCATATATAACATGTGCTGTGGCAGAGCAACTGGATTTTCAGCCTGAATGCTTGAGAGTTGTCTGTTTACAGTAGCATAACAAGCTGTCAGTTGTCCTTCTGTTATTTTTTTCAAAATCATCCATGCATTTCATTCTTTCTCTTCGTCTCTGTGTTCTGTTTTTTTTTTTTTCTTTTCTGCCATATATCCTAATATTTTATCTTCTTCACCCTTCCCTTTCTTTCAGTATTTTCTGTCAGCAAACAATGACATTGTGAATCTTGGGTGGACATTGCTGCCAGAAATACTTCTTAGAAATTAATAGCACGCCACCTATAAATGGAAGAGTTGCTTAAGTTGATCTTTATTCGCTATTGAGGTGAACTTTAGAAAGAGACCTCTTTCAGGATGACTTTGTCTGATGTGCCATGCTGTTTCTTCTCTAGCTCAGCATCTAGCTGAGTTGAGAATTTGCATGTATTCTCTGCAAATTAATTTCCCAGTGCAAACAGGGTTGTTGTGTTTGGCAATGTACAAGAGCATAACTTTATATGTACAATAAAAAAAAGGATGTCTCCTCTATAGGACTGCAGTAGTTTTCTGAGGATGAGGAGAGTGAGTGCTTGCTAACTGTTGCTATGACCTGGCTTGTTGGAGAGTTTAAGTGAGAATAGTGTTTAATGAGTAAAAAAAAGGTTTCTTGTGGTTTAGCTCTTTTCCTTTGATGCCTAAAACAGAGAAGATAAAACTTTGCAACCGTATTAGAATAGTATGATAAAAAAGCAGGTCCTTTTATTGAAAGCTTTCAGGTGCATAATGTGGCTGTATGCACACCTGGCATCAGATTTTCACCATTTTTGTAAGTTTAACGAATTACCATATCAATCGAATATGGTCCAATTAAAGAGCAGTCCATCAGGTCATCTAGCCCCTGAGTTCTGCCCCATTGACATCAGCCCAGGGGCTTCTTTGCCTTATTTCTTGTTTATGTCTTCTCAGATTCTGGTTACAAAAGCAAAATATTCTCTCCTTGACAGTAAGAACAAACAATATTTCAGGAATGTGTGAGAAGATTAGCTTATTGTTTGAAAATCTAACAGGTAGGGTACTAGGAGCTATATAACTATGCAATAGTAGTCTGCAGGGCTATGAATATATGAAAAATGTATAAAAAGTAAATCTTAAGGGATCACCTTTACTACTGAAGATTTCCCAAATAGCACTATTAATAATGTAAATGAAAATAGGATATTGTATTTCTTCCACTGCTTTGTTCTATAAACTTTCTGATACTGTTTTTCTTTTCCAGAATATTGGTAAAGATTTTCTTCTGATTGACTGTGTAGAAAGGGGTATAAATCCACTATTTAATAGGTTTTGTAATGGAAATGTGTAGTGGTCCCCACCAAATATACTTTCAGGCTTTTCCTAGCTATTGGACATCATTGTGTTTTCATGAGCATCTATGTAAAAATTTTGGTTCTCTTAGCAAAAAAACACATGTTGATATTGAAGAGACCATTTTTCCTGGTATAAGGTTTTTATTCTGTATTAAAAAACTCCAAAGACAACACATTTTGACATTCATTTATTATTGCTACAATACTTATGAAGATTAATTATAATTTTAACAACTTATAATAATAACGTAATGAAATAATTTAATTTCTCATGAAATAGATCCTTCTCTAAGCAGTCATTAACTGTGCTTTCCTTCCCCATGTATTTCCTCTGATTAATATTTATGAATCATTTTATACAGAGTGGTGTTCAAGATCCAGGAAGGAAGGGTAGAAACATAAGGAGAGAAGGGAATAACTACAATAAAGGCGTTGTGGAATTTTTTTGTGTGTAAACACTGAGGGGACAGTTGACAAATTTAATAGCCTGGCACTGTAGGAAGAACCACTGAAAACCTTCCATAAGAAAAACAGTTTCTGATTCTGAGGAATCTGATCTGGATTCTGTTTTGATGGGAACATATTGATTTTTTTCTGCTCTCAGGAGATACTGGTCAGCCTGCTTGTTTCTCAGTTTTCATGCCATGCTGCTCCCTTGTGCTGTCAGGGGAGCACGAGGGTCCTGCCAAAGCTCTCAATTTCTGTTTGAACCTAACTACACAGGATCCAGTTCCTGACTTCTAGGCAGCTTTCTCTTCAGCCTGCTCAGTTTCCCCAAAAAACATCTCGTTAATGAGTTGGAGAGTCCTGAGCAGCTATGTCCATCATACAGTCACCCCATATAATAAATCACTTGCATCCCATTATATCTAGTCTCAGTATGAAACTAGCAATTAGCTGAATTTCATATCACTGATGTGTTTGTATAACTGCTTCTAGAGTTTTATGACATGAAAAATGTATGTACTGAAACTCATAGACTCAGAGGTGATTAACGTCTTCTTTTCTCACCAGTTTGTCCAGAAGGAATGTATCTGCCCCATAAGTGCCCTGGCAAGCTAACTCATAATAGAGGCCAGTTACTCAGGCAGTTAGCACTTCAAAAATGTTTCTGCATATCACTAGTATTTTGCCAGGTGGCCTTACATTAGCAGGGGGTTCATTAGTCGATATCCTGATCACATTGATCAAGCGTACTATGGATTATAGGAAATGTAGATGGATATATTCACATTAAGTAGAAGTCTAGCAAAGATTCTTCAAGTTAGATGTTGCAATCTGGGAAGCAGCTCAGAGGGATGTATGCTTTCTGATGAATGACACTGATCTAAGAAACACAGAATCCCTCTTGTCAGCTCATAGCTAAATGAAGCACAGAAAAATCTTTGGAAAGGAAACACAAAGGTGGCAAATGATGTGTGTTCTTCCTTGCTTATTTCATGTCCATTTTTTCAAATTAAGGGAGTGAGTTTTTTGATTCTACGTTTTAGAGAATAAAACTTTCATGATTTTCTTTTGCATCTTCTGTGATATGACAGCAATTTCAAGACAATTGTCAAGTAACAGGAAATTCTTCTCCTGGGAAAATGATGAGAAGCACAGTCCTGCCCTAGGTGCAGCTAGAATTGGTGTCTCTTGTGCTATCAATGTCTAGCTGCAAGAAGAGCCTGACTGTGTCCTCTCCTGGACTTCCCAGGGCCGCTGAAGAAAGCAGGTAGCTGAGAAAACCTGCTTGGTCTTCCTTTTTGATTGATCTAAACCAGCTATGTAAGCTTCTCTTCATGGGTCCTGTGCTCCATCTGCCCGTGTAGCTGGGCACTCATTGCAGCTTGGTCATGTCCTTGCTGTCATGGGGAAACCCAGGAGAGACCTGGCCCAAAGACTCTGGCTGCCCTGTGCTGTGGTGCTGGGGGTTAAGGTGTTCATCTCCACGGGGCTTCTGTGTTGCTCCTGACCCCTTCATCCTGATGCTCCACAGCCTGCTCACTGCAGCCCCATACTGAGGATTTTGCCCTGTTAAGCAGCCTGGTTCTCCCTTCCAAGGGACCCTTGTTTGTTCTTCATTTGCTGGAACTCCCTGCCCCTACTTCACCTGAATTTTTGCAGGTGAGGGGTGAGCTGTTGCCCATCAGAGGCAATTGTTTCTAATCAGGTTCTTTTAGATGTTCCACAAGCAGGGTTTAATGTTTACTATCAAATTTACTAACGTGATACACTTTGCATTACATGGCATTTTTATTTAGCAGAGGCATACAGCAATGCACTGCATAATATAGCAATTGCAATAAATAATTTAATAATTATACAAACATTACTTCTATCACCAGTTTCTATGTCCTGGTGCTGGTATCTCCAATGACTGGGAAGGAGTATGTGGTTGAAGTCAGCACAAATTTGGTTTTTTTCAAAGATTGTTTTATTAGTTGTTCAGTTTTATACTTCATGCTGAGCTGAGCCATATACACACTGTCCCCTTCACACACCAGGTTGGTCACACACCAGAAAGACATTGCTCTCTACTAGTTATCTCAGGGAAGGCTGTTTATAGAAACTGATAACTCGTTGGAGCAGCCAAATATCCAAAACAAAGGTGACCCTCCAGTTCCCCCTTGTTTTGAGATAAATTCAGCTTTTTTTGTAATTTGTGGTCATTCTTGACATTCTTTCTTTTGCCCATAAACAAGTTTTTGAGCCTATCACTCAACAAAAATAATAACTGCTAGGTAACAGTGCAAGTATTTTAGTGTTTTGCATGTGTTTAACTTCTACCCAGTCCCACACACACACACACACACAAAAAAAGGTTTCTGTTAGCTTTTTATAGGTTTGGCAGATCCATAATAAATGACAGTGAAGGATACATTACTCCTTTCTCTTTCTGTGGGCCTTTTCTTCTTTATGCGTCCTGGACTTTTTTTTCCATTTTATTTTTATTTATGTGTGCAATGTTCAATGTGTACTTTTTACTGTTGCAGCAGTTATAGTCAGTGAAGTAGTGAGGATTTCATGAGTTATAGATGACTGTTACTTCCAAGAATCTTAGATGAATAACAGTATTATTGGATAAAATTCAAGTCAGAAATGTGTTCTAATAAATGAACTTAAGCCTTCTTGTATCTGCCAAGAATGTGAAATACCACCTAAGATAACCTAACGTTAAGAAATCCGTCTAACAGAAAGTTTGCAAAAAGGAAGGTACACTTACTAGAGGGAAGATGTTTTGCAGCTGCTTTTTTGTACATTAATTTTGGAAGTGGAGGAAGTGCAGTTAAAATGACTGTAATTAGTATAGTTGCATGATTGTTATTCCTGTGTGTTTCAGCCTGAGATGAGACTGTTCACTGCTTTAGAAGTATATGGTACTCATGGCTCCAGTGCAAGCCATATTCTCATGCATATTCTCACATACTAATAGCTCTTTTGAGAAATATATTACAGAGCTCACTGCATTTAGCGTTGTTTGTGTTTGTTTTAGTCAAATACTAGCCATGAAAAATTAGGAATTAGATGTAGGTTACTACTGTGATTTTTACTGTGAAGCTACACAATTCATGCAGGATTAAAAAGGTGTGTAAACGGTGATGGGCTTTTGATTTTGTGGGAGCGTGAGAAGGGGGGACTGTTTGAATGAATCTGTGGCTCAAATATAATAGGTGTGTGGTGAGCTGTCATCAGTGATTTCTGAGGAAAATTGCGAACAATAACTTACTAACATGAAAACTAAGACAGAGAGTTACTAAGTGATTTCTTTCCCGTTGGATATTTGTAGGAAAATCTATAATCAAAGCTGGAAATTTTATATGTTCCTTTTATTTATTAGCCTCTACAAATTTAGTTATGATGTTGAAAAAAGCAGAACAGAAAAAAGGAAAAAGAAAGATATTTATAAGGAAATTAGAAAAATCTCAAAACCATATGTATTATCTAACCATGTGTACCACAGTTACTAGGGAAATAGGTAGACTAGGGAAATAGGTATGAAATGAAAGAATGAAAGGCTTTGCTCAGTAAGGAATTAATGCTGGTCTGATCCCACATTTAATGCTTTCATGAATTTTGAATGTTTTCTATGGGAGGACTTGCCTTAAGGCTGTTTCACTCACCAAAGTGGCAACATGGTGCATAAGATGACCTCTTGCCCATGGCTGGTTGCAGGAAAAACAGCACTTTGAAATTATGCCTCTGGGGAAGTTATAATGGTTTTTCAGAGGATTTGTAGAAGCAACTTGTACTCAGCTTCTTGGCCTGACCATCTTCAGGTGGTATCACCCATTTCACCTTAAACTGGCCTGCTGGAAGCCCACATGTATGTAATTTACTCAGTTTTTGTTTTGTTTTCCCAATTTATCTGGGAGCTCTTTGCAGAAGGCTAAACCGGGTGAATTTTTGCGTGTTATACCCTGTGTTTGTATCGCTGAGAAATGACTCACACCTCTCAGCTGCACCAGCTGTTAGCTGGCTGTAAAAGCTTAAATGTATCTTGCTACATTGGAATCTTAACATGTGCAAATTCATGACAGCAGTTGCCAACAGAATGCTGTGCAATAATGGCAGCACAGACTGCTTGTTCCAAAATGCCCTCTTGACTGAAGACTTCCTTCCCCCACACAGCTGCCTTCTACACTTCTGCCATTCTTGGGCATCTTTAAAGCTGGTCAAATACTGCATCTGAGTTCTTGCTCAGTAAAATGTGAGCATTTTTACATGACACTGCTGTATGACCAATTTCCTGGTGGAGGTCTCTAACTCTTGGTGCATTTTCATTGTCATTATCATAAAATAATTAGCAGACCCTAGATGAAACTGTATATGTGTGCTTGGTGCTTGAAGTGTAACTCTTTGCTAAACAGTCTAACTGCATGTGTATTTTAATGTTATCAGTATTTTTTGCTTTATTTTTGCGAGAGAGGGAAGTTACCTTGGTAGAAGTTTGGATACCATGATCATCTGAGTACAAGTGTTTTTGCTGAAGTCTCTTCAGTCAGAATAGTTTGTTTGACATTTTTCCGAATCACATCTCAGAAGTTTTTCCCTTTTTATAGTTGAAACACTGTAGTAGTTAAAACATTGAAACAAGTATGATAAAAACACCTTTCCAACCAGCTGATTACTGAAATGCTGGATAGAATATTTATTTTGAATGTTCATTTTTAAACTGTAATACTGTTTCTCTTTTTTATAGGGAGGAATAAAATTCTCTACAGTTTTGCAAGTGTGTCTTCAACAGCATTAGTGAAATACAGAATGAAAAGCAAGGTCTCTCTTTTTTATATACAAGCTTTATATTTTTGCTGAGGAAAACTGCTACAGATGTAAAAGAAAGAGGACCCTCTAAAAGAAACACTTGAAAAGAGTAAGTACAGAGATTAATCTCTAATTCTTGATTACTTGTAAATTCAAACAACTGTTTTTGAATAGTGTAGCTGTATATGCCATCTTAAGTATTTTTCCCCTCTCAGAATGACCATTTATATTATTGTTTTATAGGCAAAATAGCTGTGAACGAAATGTGGTGACTGATTTGTTTGGAAAAGGAGATTTTGAGCTACCTGTATTTATAACACAGACCTAAATACGAAGCTAGACCTTGACATTAGTGTCTTTCAGGGTTTTATTGTTTTATTTTTCTTTCTTTTTTACCCCAAATTTGGAAATTTTATAATCTTAAAATTATTATTAAGCTACTATTGTATTTTTAAATATTTTCTGAATGTCTGTACAATGCTACATCAAATGAGTTAGGATTTTACTTGAATGAACCATAAATTATATATGTAATTCCAACGATGGTTATTTAATTTTTTTTGGTGGAGATAATAAATACAGAATCCATAATTTGTAGCACTTAATTTTTATAACACTAATTTTTAAAAATCCACCATGAAATAAAACTATGTAAAATAAGTAGTTAATTTGGTTTTACAGCTTCATTTTGAAGAACTATTTTCAAGCCAGAACCCCTGTCTGCACTAGATAGATATAGCAGTAATTTATTCCAGGATGTGTTCACAAAAATAAATGTAAAAGACCTTCTCACAATGTCTTTTTCAACCTTGGAATAAGTTAAATAAAGTCCCTTAGTTGATCATAAACCATAAACTTGTGTAGCTTTGGTGATATATCTTCTGTCAATGAGTCAGATTCCTCAGCAATGAAATAATTATCCTGATCAATAAAGTAAATTAGGAATAAAAGACAGAGTGTGAGAGGAAGATGCTGGATAGGACAGTGAATTGGGCATTGGTATTTCAGTTGTTTGATCTTGCTTTTATACAAAACCTGACAAAATTAAAAATAAAAATGCCAAGATTAGCTTCTGTTGAACAAATTTTAGTTCTAATCTTAAATAAATAGCCATGGCCAGTCAAACCATAAAGGTTGCACTCAAAAGACCTCCTGAAGTTTAATGAGACTTAATGTTGTGATTCTGAAATGCTGCAGCCAGCACTGACAGCTTTCATAAGCCATTCCCAAGCCTGCAGATAAAGTGCTGTGGTGCATCAGGTAGATACCTCAGAGGTAAGAATCCTATGTTAGAGGAGTCCTGTGGCATGGTGTGGAGGTGGTTTTTTTTGATGCTTAATATCTTATCATTAGAATTAAGGAATCTGGAAAAATAACTCTATTGAGTAATTTGCACCCATTGTAGCACCAGCACACGAAGATCGAAGAGCTGCCTTCTCAGTCTACAGCAAGCTTGTCCACTGGTTGCAAGGCTGACATAATTGTATTTAAAGCTGGTGGTTGAGTAGAAAGTGTTGTACGGTTTAGTGGCAGTAGGATATTTTATTTCACCAATTACTAAGCAAATTAGCACAAACACACGGGAACTATCAGAGGCACAGTATCACCTTGCTTGAGAGAATAAAAAGTACTCAGTTGGCTCCTCCTACAGCCAGCCAAGGAGAGAAAAAGGTATGAAGACCCCGAGGATGAGACAAGGACAGAAATGCTCTCCCTAGAGAACCATTTAAACTGACAGCTTAGAGACAAATAGGATTTGCTATGGGATGCAGGGGAAAGAGCAATTTGCAAGATGTCAGTCATAATTTTTGGAATTTTATGGAAGGGGATTTTGGTGGTGTGTAGTATATTATGGGATGCTTAGAGAAAAGAGCAAAGGCTTGGAAAAGGAAGGATCCCAAGGAGTTGGGAGGAACTGGCATGGGAAAACAACTGGCATGAGAAAACAGAGGGGCAAGGGCTGAATAGTTCTGGTCATGTTTAAACAGCTTGCTGCTCTGTAAACTTGTGTGACAGCTCTTGTGCTTGAACAGCAGTTTGTCATGCATTCCCATTAAATCCTAATTTTTGTGTTTTATGACTTCCTCAAGGGGAGCAGTGAAGGGGGAGGAGCTGATCTCTACTTTTTGGTGACAAGCATCAGGACACTAAGAAATGAAATGAAGTTGTATCAGGGGAAGTTCAGACTGGACATTAGGAAAAGGTTCTTAACTGAAAGGGCAGTGGGTCACTGGAACAGGCTCACCGGGGAAATGGTCATGGCACCAAGCTTGCCAGAATTCAAGGGATGTCTGGATGATGTTCTCTAGTCATAAGGTTTAGTGTCGGGTGGTCCTCAAAGCAACAGGTAGTTATACTCAATGATCGGTATGTGTCCCTTCCAACTTGCACTGTTCTGTGAATTTATGATTCTAGTTAATAACTAATTCAAATTAATTTAAGAAAAACGCAAAGATTACCTTGCACGTTAATGTTAAGCCATCATAATAGGGAAGGATTCCAAAACAGGCTCTGACGACTTATCGTGATAATGTTTTCATCACGACCTACCCTTCTAAACTTAGAAATCTGTCCTGTGGAGAAAGCAGTACTTTCAAAGTGATCCATTCCATCCTAAAACAACTGAAATTAATCTCCATCTGGAGGTGTGTTTCTCTCTAGCAGACGGTGGAGTCTGGGTGACTGATATTAGGAAATTAATTTCACTCAACTAAAAGTAGGTAAAATGAATTTCATTTAAATTACAACTTAAAGCTATGATAGTTTAGGACAGGACAGGAAATGTTCTTAGTTCAGTGGAAAGCAGGATGGCTCTCCACAACATAAAGAAAAAATTCTTAAAGGGACATTGACATTAGATGAAGCATTTCAAAGGCAGAACATGTTTACTTTATCATTTCAGATCAGTTTATGACTGTGCAGTTGAAACAACTCTTTTGATTGTCCCCACTCTATGTGTCTCAGTTCACACTACAGAGCAGTATTTCTTTCTGATGGGGCTGAACCAGAGGATAGAGTCCAATTTGAACTGCAGAGCAGACTAGAGTTAGTTTTAAGTAAGTCCCCGTAATGCATAGAAGTGCGGGTCCTCAGCTTCAGTCGCCTTGTTTTATTAAGCATGTGTTGTTTTATTTTATAAATATAGTCCTATAATAAAGATGCCTTAATGCTAAATAATGTCTCTTCAACTCAGCCTGAAGGGAGGGGTTCTCACGTGTTTCAAAGGTACAAAAAAGTCCATGCTGCAACTCTCTTTTTCTGTAGTAGACTTATGTTAATATCAAAAGTGACAAGACACAGTTACAGTACAAAAGGAAAATCCATCAAAATGTTTACTTCAGCTGTCTCATACATTACTCACACCTAAGAAATAAGATATAGAAATGCTTCCATCTGCTCTTATCCTTTCTTTTGCTAACATCAACTTTTCTATATAGCAAGAAAGCTTTAAGTCATTATGAATGAGCTGTTTTCTTCAAAACAGATTTTTAAGACCTGAAATTTTCCTTCTACAACACTATACTTAGGCAGTCAATTTACTTCTCACACTGTTAAAAAATGGTTAAATGTGGCAAATCTAGACTCCATAGTCCTTATGCAACACTTTGAAGTTTTGGAAAATGTATTCCTTATTCTTATTTCTGAATACAATTGAAAGGATTAGATTAAATGAAACATACACCCATTTTAAAGTGACCATAAAAACACCATGTATTTAGAAACAGACTGTGTATTTTTACATATTTGCCCAAGTACTTCAGCACTGATTTTCTACATGTTAGCGTATGACTCAGGATGACTCCTGTTGCACATACCCAGCCCAATCTGTCTTTGACTCCTGCTTCTCACCACATTTCAGACATTTTTCAAGCTACAAATTGTTAATATCTCGTAAGGAAGAGGCAAATGACATTGCCATGCAGCTCTTTAGGGTAAATGAAGATTTTTTCACTGCCAGTGGTATGGAAGATGAAGCTGCTTGGCTGCAATATGCATTTCCAAATTTTAACAATTTTGTCACAGAGCTGCTCTGGCTGTTCTACAGAATATATTTAATCATCACTCCATTCATTTCTATATTCTGCCTTTTTTTCATGTGTCTAATATTCTGTCAGTGGTAACTATGCCCACAGGGGACTGGGGAATTTCTCCTATATCGGCAAGGCTGGTGCAGTTTTGTCTCTCCACGCTGTAGTGAGGCTGAGCACATACTTCCAGCAGGTGCAAACACACACACACCCCCACCATAAACTGTACATTTGACCAGGCACACAGACTGAAACAGAAAGAGAACAGTGCTTTTATCTGCACTACCATAAACACAGGACTCACATAAACATGCATCAATGTTAGATGACTTGGTTCTGTTTTTCATCTCCAGCTGAGCAAGACTGGAGTTTGCTGCTTGCAACATACACACACATACATACACATGATGACTCTCTCAGGTAGCTGGTGTTGGACACAGTTGACCCAGTGGCTGGCATCTACATGCTGGTGTCCTGGAGTTGTTGTCCCCTAGACCCTCAAATCCCTCAGACCCATAATCCAGCTTTTGATGACACTTTCTTGGTACTCAAACCTCTCACCCTATTTCTCTGCTGTCCAACTGTCCAGTTAGCTAGTGATCACACAGCCATACACAGAGGAAAGAGAGTATAGTTTCAATGTCAGCCTTCTCTTCTCTGGGCTCAGCAAGCTGAGACACCTCACACACTTTCATAAGTTTTGTCCTTGAGACCTTTCTCCACCTTGTCAGTCCTCCCCTGGACACACTCTAATAGTTTGATGTCCTTCTTATATTGATGTACCCAAAACTGCGGACATCATTCTGCATGGATTTGCATTTGGGAGTGGGTTTAGGATATGGCTGCAATTCCTTGTATCATAAGCAGATCTTGCTGAATGGTGAAGATACATCCTAGTCTTTCATCCCCACTCTAACCCCAGAATTAGTTGCTCTAAGAGTTTCTTGCATGTTGCTGAAATCAGTCTCTTCAGAAAAATGCATTGTACTACATGAATAGTCTTCCATAGCAACTTTGGCTAGTATAGAATATGCTTGCTTAGGGAGAGAATCGGAAGAGTGTTTTCCACATTTGCTCATATAATATATCTTGTTCATACTAAGTACTTCTTTACAAACAATAAACAACCTCATTAAACGCAACCTATGACAAAAGATAGATTATCTCAAAGGTAAAACCTTTTCTTCTTTTTTTTCCATGATACACCGCTTGTCCTCTTTTGTTATCTGCAGCTCTTAATGTGAAAGGACTTGAATAGTAGGACAAAAGTCATGTATTTGCTATTTGTTTGTGTAGTTAGTCAGGGAACTCTTGTGGAATTGCAGTGTTTCAGTTGTATGGGTGACTTAACAGGGGGAGGAAGGCTTGCAAGATGTCATGGGTTAGCCTGGAGAGGACCCCAGACCGCCATGATTATATTCTTAAGAGGCTATAAGATGGCAGAAACAGGCTGCAAGCTTAAAAAAATGGTAAAATAGTTTTATTCACTAACACTACTAAGAATAGAAAGAATAATAATAATAAAAATATTAAGGCATAGTGTACAAATACTGTTCTCCTCCCAATACATCCCAGTCTTTCTCACTGATCACACAAAAGGACATGAAAGACGAGATTTATGATCATTTTGATTTAAGAGTCCTTATTGCCACCTTATGGATGGGAAAAGAGTTCTTTCTGCTGTGCCGTGGAGGTCCATCCCATGGAAGATAGCTCCCTACGGAGTGTCTTCAGCATGGTTCCAAACCTTCAGAAAAACACCACAGCCCGCCCAGATTTCTGCAGTGGTGCAGCTTCCTCTCTCCCACAAGAACTCGGGGTCCGTGGGTCACCAAGGGGTCCAATGGGATACTCTGTTAAGGACGAGTCATTCCAGCCTAAAAGTAAAGTCTCTCTCTCTCTCTCCTTCAGAATCTCCAAAAAGCCTTATCATCAGCTGCCCATGGCATAAAGTACTCTTATTCCCAGGCTGCGTGAATTTCACATCCCCCTAAATGTTCCTTAATGTATTACAGAGAAAAATAGTTTGGTTTTATTACAGTCACTCCACAGCTTACAGAAAGGAGTCAGCTCCGATGGTAAGATGGAGTCTCCTCTGGTACTTCCTGCTTCTCTTCCATTGAGCTGCTGGTCGCCATATTTCGTCCCCTCATGTGACTTGCTTTCTTTTCTCTCTGACTTGCAAGAGAAGTTAATATTTGCAGAGAATGCCTGGAGAAGAATTTACGGAGTTCACATCGGGTATTACTCGCCTGTTCTCTCCCTCCTGGTCAGTCACTGCGTCTCTGGTTAGTATCAGCGAAAGGGAGGGGGCTGTCCCTCCCCCTGAGCCACACCGTTTGTGCTGGTGGCTCACAGCAATTTTATTACTGCTAATTAGCCATAAATCGCGGCATCAGCCTTATCTCCCAAGGTCACCCTTTGATCTCACCACGTCTATCTCCAAGAGGGAAAAGGGGGGGCAGTTCTCCCTCTCTCCCACAGTCTCGGCTCCGGCGGCTTGCTGGCTCGGCCCCTCCATGGGCCAGATGGAGACGGGCTAGCCCTCTCTCGGGGGCTAGACAGAGTGGGGCCGGGCCTCGCCGGGCCGGGCCAGGGGCCCAGTCCCAGGGGACCCTGCTGCCATGGGTGCGGCAGGGGAACAAGAGGGCACCTATTTCCTGGGTGGTTTTCTTAAACATATCTCCACAGAGACGTCTCTAAACATCAGTGGCTTAAACAACTGTTCATCACCTGTTTTAACGAGTCAGATATTCTCCACACTGGGTCAAACCGGCGCACAAGAACATACCAACATAGCTAGGAAACCTATAAAATCCGTAGAATCAATTAATTACAGATCACAAAATTTGAGGAGGCATCCCAGAGGAATGGGTACACTCAGCACACATGATAGAAGTTATCAGAATGTTTTAAAACTCAGTTTAGTTATTGATTATAGCTTGAATGATGTTTTGCATGATAAATATTCTGCACATTATATTTTTGAAGATTTCCTCTATCTCCTTCCTCTTATTTTTTAAAATTATGTATATTAGCCATTTTGACAATTTTTTTGCTTGTGCTGAAGTGTTTCCCAGAATGCCTCACTTCAGAAGCCTAAAGGTGATGCTGGTTACGTTCCTTTCAGTGACATAACATTTATGCAGAACATGCAGGATACAAGCACATTTCTGAGCTATATGCAATCTTGACAAAATGACCACATTTTTTGTCTGCGATCAAAATGACCTGATTAAACATGTTAGCAGTCACAGGGGGTTTGAATGGCTGGTAGAACAGTTTAATGCTTGTTTCCAGTAATATCGCTGGAGTAATTATTCGTCTGATCAGTAAAACGGATCCATGGAGGGAAACTAAATGTCAAGTGTTGTTCTACTTTTTCCATATATTTCTGCAGTCAAAATATACTTCCTTTTAAAAAAAATCTTTGGCTCTATCACAATAAGCAGCCAGATGGCAGCTGGTCCATGTTAACTTGAGAGGGGAGCAGCAGAGGTCAGATTTCAATGACTGAAACCTTCCTTTCTCAGTAAAAAGAAAGAAAAGAAAGAAGGAAGGAAAAAAGTACCAACTAGCTATTATTTCAAAACAGGCTTTCACAGTGATGCTAATGCTTGTTTTGCTGGCAATAGCAAATAAAAAAAAAAAGGGAAGATGCTTAAACTATGGGAACCACGAGATGCAAACTAAACTTTGGCATTGTTCCTGCCAGATTTTCTAAAGAATTGTATAGGAGAATGCAAAAAAATAGATTTTTTGATTACGGTTTCAAACAAATGTTTAGAAAAATATGTTCACATAGAAGTTCACTAAGGGCATGTTCATCAAAGTCTCATCATTTTGTGCTGGGAAAAGGGAAACAGTTATGCACTTCTTTTGTTCTCACACTATTGATACTTTTCTCTTGAACAGTAGGAGATATCTCTTTCTCTTTCCTGAATGACTTCTGGGTTTCTACTATTTATTGGTTGTACATTGCTTTTACAGACATGTTTTTCTTTCCTGGGGAGCTTAGTGGTAGTAATTGAACCTGAACTGTGGGAATGTATGCACTTGTACAGTTTTTTTATAATCACAGCTGAAACTTGTAAAGGATAGGCCCTCTCTGATGTAGAGTGTATGACCTGTTGATTTACTAATGGTGCCAATCACTCATCCATAGTTTTCATACTCTGTATCTTTCATTAATGATACAGGGTTTTTTACAGTAATCAAAGCAAAGTTAACAGTGTGCTTATCTACATATATACATGTATGTGAGTGTGTGTGTGTGAGAGAAACTGTTTTCCAGTCTTAGGCTTTTCCTTGCTTTGTTGATAGTTCTGCATTTACACTACACTTTGTAATTGTTAAGATGATTTCAGGACTGAGATGCAAAAATGTGCTTTTTTTTTTGGTGAAGGAGTGGGACACATAATCAGTCTGAGTTCTATTTAATTTTTTTTTGAACGGTGTATTTAAGTATCAAATTTGTCTTACATAGTGCAATACCGCAATAACCTGGAATTGTCTCTATGGCTGATATGCAGTAGCTATAAAAAATATAACAGTGATGCAAAGCCATTTTTTTTTCCCAGACTTCTTTGTAATCTTTTTACCAGCTAATATTTTCTAAGATTGACTTGCTGGTGTTTCCAGTGTGAACATCTTCCACAAATGGAGCCAGGCATCCCACTGCCACTCAGTTTGATAGGAGAACAAAGTGATTTCCTCATGACAGCAGTCATCCCTGGAAAAATGAAGCAGACATGGCTCCTTGGCTGGTACAACCTTGCAATTTCATCTCTTGTCAAGAGCTTACTGCACTGTTTCAGCTTTAGATTTGGACCTTAATAAGGTACAGAAACAGATATTCTCTCTACAGCTGCTGTCATTTCATTCCTGGAATTGCAGCAAATGTCCTGAATTTCATGTCCTTACTCAGGGGATTGCATGTTAAGAAAGCTACTAAAGTTTCATAAAATGAGCACCCTGGTTTTGTCAGTTGCCCACAAGAGTAATTCGCATAGGCTTTTTCATCTTTCTTTCTAAATGTGGAAAGGTCACTGAAATTAACCATTTTGATGTGAAATGCTGTTTTTTAATCTATCAACATCTAGGGAAGGCTGCATGTCACTTTTCATATTTCACAAGGCACAAGCACAGCTGTCATATGTTATGCAGTAACATTCCTTACTTTTTACAAAAAGGATTGGAATGTCTTGGAATGAGCATAGTGGTTTTAATTTTGCTATTTTTTTTCTTTTTAATATGGTGTAATCTGAAATACTATTGAATCTCTTTTATGCAGAGGTTTAGGAACTCATTGTCCTTGAGAAATCACGCCCTGCGTAGGCCACGCATATGTATTGCTTTGACTTTGGGGACTCTGGATGGGAAGCAGTGAATAAAAGCTTCAACCTGCTGTTACATGAATGATTCATCCACTTGAAAAGTGGGAGCCTTCTTTGACAAGGAAGGAAGGAGTCAAGGCAAGATGGCAAGCAAAAAATTAGAGAGACAATACTCTGATCCTCTTAGTTCAGAGGGATAAGCCTGCACTTACTCTATGAAGTGTTGATAAAGCAGATGACAAAAGAGTTAGGAGAAACAGATGATGATGTAGACAGATATCGAAAAACTTTGCAAAAGAAGAGATGCACTATCTTCAGGCACTAATTATGCCCGTGGAAGTTACATCAAGAGGCATTTGTTGACTCCAGAAAACTCAACTGGTATCTGTGGATGTTCCTTTTAGGATGCTGAAAGGTAACTTTTAAGATGTATTCTAATGGGATTTAGTTATCTCCTAAACTACCACTGTAAATTTTATAATAGGGTGCTTTTTTTACAGGATAGGTGAAGACTTTCTGAGTTGGATGCAGTCTGTGAATTTCTGTATGTGACTTTTAGGAAGGTGATTTTTTGTGTGTACGGAGAGGCCTGTTGTTTTTGTGAGGGAAAGTTCTAAGGGTAAGCCAGCAAATGGTAGCTGAAAGGACTGTCTAATACGTAACTAGCAAAAGGACACTTGTTCCATTTGAGATTTTAAAAAAATTTCATGGATACCTCAGAAAAATACAATGTATATGGATAATCATATATCACTATCTATCCAGAAGGGCTCACTAGAAAAGACTCTTTTTCCCTTTTTCCCCAAAAATTTGTCCAATTCCTAACAATTCTAGTAATTGGCAAAACTCAAAGGCTTTGTGCGTGTATCTAACAGGAAATTACTCCATTTGGTAACTCCATACTTGATGTCAAACAACATTTTGGCAGGGAGAGGTTTCTGTTAAATTCTTCAGTGTTTGGAGTAAAGTCACACACATCATCTTGTTAGGTGAATCTCCTTATACAGTGTCTGCTCTTTTGTCACTGTCTATCAAAGTCTTTTAGAAAAAAAAAAGGGGTAGACAACTGATTTTTAAATGCAGTTGAAAATCATCCTAGATTTCCTCCACATGTACATATATGCAGAAACTTGCATACATGTACCAATGAAAAGGTGTTTCTTAAAGATGCATAGTCATTCTCAATTTTTGTTCCTCCACTGACAAGCAATGATTTATCATTCTACCAGACCTGTTTTTAACTCTTTTTTTTCCACTTGACTAACAGCCTTGCAGTAACATAAATATTGCAACACTGCTTCATAACTACCGAGCTTTTGAATGAACAGATTTTGACAAGAACTCTTTAATTGCCTGGGACTAAATGGTAGACTGGTAATCTTTACTTAAATTCTATTCTAGTGGTTCTCAAGGAAGGTTGTACATGAAAACTTTTGCCTCTTTGCTTAGATTGGATATAAAACTGGGCAAAGTGCCCTAGTATTCCAAAGTGATGGAATACCAGAGGTGGCACTCTATTACCAGGGGATTTCACGGATGCCATTTTCACATATTTTGACACGAGAAGACTGGGTTTTTTATTTGTTTCTTACTTTTTTGGGCTGTTGTGAAATACTGTTGTAAAATTTATAGAGATAGTTTAGGAGATGACTAAATGTTTAATTTTGGTCCTCTCACTAAGAACTTATTTTCTTACTGTTGTAAAAGCCTCTGTCATGTAAAGATACAACTTATGATTTGGAGACAGGCATGTTCCTTCCACTGGCAGAGAAGGGTGTATTTTCACAGAAATTGTTGTTCAGTAATAGTGCTATAGTTCTTTAATGACTCAGAGATGAACCATAGTCAATAATGTTATAATGTTTATATCTTGGTATATTGCAAAAACACTGACATTCAAAAATAATTTATTTTAGGGAGATATAAGGGACTATGTATGACACAGTAGTTTCCCTGAAATGTGAAGGAGTATTAAGTACAATTTCATGGAAGAGATTTAGATCGTTAGTTTTTTGGTTACATGGATTATTCTGCCTAAAACAGACATAGTTAAAGTAATTTCTGTTCATAGTTTCTTTCCTTTCCCATGTCCTCCTGTTTTTCCCCGCACTACACTGGAGAAAATATCCTTTCAATATTTTTGGTTTTCTTGTCTTTAACCTTTGCCTACCTGTTCTCAGTTTCATTTCTGTGAAATAAACTGATTTTAAGAAAAACAAAACCATAACAGAGCCTTCTGTCAAGAGAATGATGGAACTGATATTATGAAACAGCAACCACCAGTGTTGTGGAGAGATAGCCAGAGTGATAATAGTTTAACACAGATCTGCTGTAACCACAGCCCTGGTAACCGTGCCCTTGGGCAGGATTATCCATTTGGTTTAGAGTGGCTAGAAGGTAACTTTCCACAGATACTTCAGCAGCATTACTCCTGCCGTGAGGCCCTTTGCTCCCCAATGGCGTCATCTGCTTCCTAAATGTCAGTGCAGTGTTTGACTGCTGCCTGTACTTTGATTCTGTACAGCATTACTCTATAAAAGCTAAAGGTTACTGTTCTACTGGTGGAAAGTGTGTGAATGATTTGCAAGAGCAAAGTTAAAATCATAAAAGGAAGGAACTCAATAGATCAGGGCATGCCCTAAGACGTGCTGGTATAAAATTAATCAAAAATCCATCCAGCCCCTGCTCTCCCTCTCTACCAACTTAAAGGTTGGGAAAAATAGCGGAAACAATAAAGAAACCATTTCTGTAGGAAACAGATGGCATCTTAAATGTTTTGAAGATACAATTAAGCATTCTTATGGCAGGATATCACTTTCTGCAACTCTTCCAAGTCTTACAGTTAAATTACTGGTACTGAATATTAGTTTTGTGTAGATAATTATTTTGGGGGGTGTGTGAGTGTTTGTTTACTAGAATGAATCCTTTAGGTTATTGCACAGGAAATGCAAGTCTTTTGTATCTGGTCAACTAGCTATTTATAGAACTGAACAGCAAACTTTATTGCAAAAATTTGCTGAGGCACTGAAAACAGTTTTAGCAGTAATTTTAGTGCCTGCATGTCTGATTATGGAACAAGCAACCATATGGAATAATAGCTGTAGGGGTCCGTAAGGGAAATGGTGCTATATATCTGAAGTTTTCTTTTAAGCTTTTCAGCTCATTTACATTAAGCTGTAATTCCCTGAGGAGTTGGGAACTCGAGCTGGGATGTCTGGTATAGAACTGAGGTAAAGCTGCTGGAGGCTTCAGGGAAGAACAGTTGTTCCTTGTGAAAGGTAGTCAAGTATCAATATTGAATATTCAAATTTCAATACTGGATGAAGAGAAAGAAGTTGGTTTCCTTGCCTCTGGTCATCTGTGTCAGTAGCAGTCAAGATATTGTACTAACTTGTATTAATATATCCATGAACACTGGCTTTAAAACCTTTCCTTGAAAGATGTTTTTTAACTGCAAAATTATTGAAAGAAGAATAAAAGAAACCTTTTAACTACTTGAGTTTAGAGTAATTTAATTGGCAGCTTCAAACACATGAGATATTTTCTATGTATAGTCTCACAATTAAATAAGAAAAGAAGGAAAATAGCAACATCCTTTGAATTGCCCGATTATCTCCCATTGATTTAATTTGTACGCAAATGTTTATAGCATACAAAAGTACTATGTCATCTCTCATTCTGTAAACATATAAATGGATGTGGACTGTCAGGCGTTAAGATCACTAAAACAAGAAACTACATATAAGCAACATTTTTAATTCCAAGTTCTCTATTCTACTGAGGATTTAGATGGCATTTTTTTCAGGTACTGTGTACAGATTGTCTGTCAAGCTGAGTTTCCTTCCACCGAGTCCCTCCACATACTTTAATGAATACTTAATAAGGCAAATCATCCAATGTCAGACAGGCTACGTGTGCTGTGGTAATCTGTGCAAGCCAGTTCTGTGTTTCCCTTCTTTTGCTCATTTACTATTCTGTCTCAGTGGCTGAACACAAACCTCCTCTACCACTGCAGCTTAAATGTAGCCAGTCACTTCGACGATCTGACTAATGCTCAAGTACGACAAACATGAAGATAAACATCCTCTGCCAAGAGAATCTCCACCAGCAGCTATTGTGCATGGATGTGAGCTAAGCAGCATCTGATTTCTTTGTTGCTCAGCATTCTGCACCAGCAGAATCATGCCTATGACAGGCAATGTGTGCCCTATGACTTTTAATGCCATGCTAAAATCAGAGGCAAGACCATTTAGACTAAGCAAAATCTGATTATCACACAGTTTTCCCATATTTTAAGATGGTTTCACCCTTTCCCTTCCTTTTGAATTGTATTCTAGAAATATCTTTGCAGCAGCAACAATACCAGTACATTTCTAGCTGACAGCTAGAGATGAAATGTAGTGTTTGATTTCTCCCAACAGCTGACATTCTGTGCAAATGCCAGTGTGTCTGTTTGAGTTTGCTTCAGAATGTACATTCTCTTTTCCCCTTCCCCCCTAGAATATGCAGGATGATATTTAAGAAAACATAGTTCTGATATTAAGTGAACTACAGGTGATTAAGAGCAAACAGAATGTCAAGAAAAGGTTATGTGCTAAAATGTTCCTCATTGTAATTCCAAATCTTTTCAGTGAACTCTTCCATCATACTCTAATTAAAACAGCTTGCTGCATAAAACTTGGTTTCTGACAATCTTTCTGCCAGGTCTTTCCTGAAACCATAAAAGTATTTTTTCTTGGTTTATCTGGAGCCTGCTCTTCACTTTTTAGATAAATTAACAGCATTTTGCCCTAGATGTTGAACCTCAGCATCAGTCAGAGCAATGGGTGTAAGCTTCAGTTTCTGTCACCAGGCTGAAAATATGTACTAGAATCATAGAATATCTCAGATTGAAAGGAACAAGGAACAAGGATTGTTGCCTTTGACTCCTAGCCCTGCACAGGACCACTCCAAGAGTCACACCATGTGCCTGAGAGCATTGGCCAAACACTTTTCAAACTCTGGCAGGCTGGTGTTATGACCACTTCTCTGGGGAGCCTGTTCCAGTGCCCAACCACCCTCTGGGAGAAGAATCTTTTCCTAATGCTCAACTTAAATCTCCCCTGACACAGCTTCATGCTGTTCCCTCAGGTCCTGTCACTGGTCACCACAGAGAAGAGATCAGTGTCTGCCCCTCCTCTTCCCCTCACGAGGAAGTTGTAGACTATGATGAGGTCTCCCCTCAGTCTCCTCCAGGCTGAACAGACCAAGTGCCCTCAGCCACTCCTCATACAACTTCCCCTCCAGATCCTTCACCATCTTTGTTGCCCTCCTTTGGATGCTCTCTAACAGTTTAATGTCTTTCTTATATTGTGGCACCCAAAGCTGCCCCCAGCACTCGAGGTGAGGCTGCCCCAGTGCAGAGCAGAGCAGGACAATCCCCTCCCTTGCACGGCTGGCGATGCAGGGCCTGATGCACCCCAGGACACGGTTGGCCTTCCTGGCTGCCAGGGCACTGCTGACTCAGATTCAACTTGCCATTGACCAGGACCACCAGGTCCCTTTCCATGGCACTGCTTTCCAGCATTTCATTCCCAGTCTGTCTGTACATCCAGGATTGCCTCATCCCAGGAGCAGAACCTGGCACTTTGTTAAACTTCATACAGTTGGTGATTGACCATTTCTCTAATTTGTTGAGGTCTCTCTGCAGGGCTTCTCTGCCTTCAAGGGAGTCAATTGCTCCTCCCAACCTAGTATTGTTGGCAAACTTACTTAGTATACCTTTGTATCCAAAATATCCTTTCCATTGTGACCAACTGCTGTGTTTTCCTTCAGGTGTTTTTCAATGACTCCCAGAACATTCTCCATAATTTTACCAGACACTGAAGTGAGACTGGCACAAGCTTGTATTTTCCAGGGTTGTCCTTCTTGCCCTTCTTGAAAACTGGGGCAACATTTGCCAGCTTCCAGTCTGGGGCCTGTCCATATTCCTAGGACCTTTAAAAAACCATGTGATCACCTGGAACAATCTTTCCAATACTTACAAAGGCAATCTGTAGAATGTAACCACTACTTTCTGAAGAAAAGAGGTGTTTTTTTTTTTTCTCTGTTCTGTTTAGAGTTAGTTTTTCATCATTTAGCTCCCTGGATTGGCTTGCCATACAGTCAACTTGATACCTATGCAAGTATGAAGAAAATGGGGTGATTTCTTGGTGGGAGTGGGAGAGAGTGAGGGGGCAGGACCACCACTTCATATAGCAGCTGCCTGTTAGATTGGTTTAATTGTACTGCAATTAGAGTACCTGCATGTAGAGGCTTTGTCTTGTCATTTTTTGACAACAATAACTTTCACCATAAATTTCCTTTGAATTATCCACAAATGAAGTTTGTTTTTTTCTTAATGTTTTGCTATTGCAATATAGTTGTTAATTTAATGTTAATTTGTCATAAGTTGTTAATTTAACGTGGATCAATCAATGCAGTTATCTGGGTTGATATATGAAGAATTTTCCTCAACAGTGATATTTAAGAAGTTACATCTGACGTTCGTCAGAGTACTAAGCAGAAGAGTAGCAGCACCATTTCATTTTCTTCCCTAACTAAATCAACATAACTTGAGTTTTGTGTTCAAAATGGAAAAATATCCTTTCAGCAGTGGTTGCTGTATCTTGTCTGCCTCATTTTCATGCAAAATCTCAGTAAAACATAGGAATTCAAACTGATGAGGCTAATATCCTGTCAGAAAAAACCAACACATGAAACTACAGAGTAATAATATGGAAAATTATGAAATATTTAGAGACTAAAGATTAAAAAAGAAACTAATTGTATCCTACTTATTACCAGAAAACAATAATAGCTACAAAGATAGCACTTCAGAGAGAATGAAATTACCGGATGATCACATTTTGAAACCTACCACAGAGGGGAACTTGAATGAGTATCTCAGTCAATGACATGGAAGTTACGTGATGCATGGGCTTAGAGATTGTAATGAACTTTTCTGCCATGTTCACGAACACAAATTCCTGTGTATTATGCTGCTGACATTAGATCACAGTGTCTGCTGCCCTATCAGTGGTCCTTTTGTAACATTTTTGGAAGAGACTTCCCAAGGAAGTGCTTGAGTCACCATCCCTGAAGGTATTCAAAAAGTCTGTAGATGTGGCACTTTGAGATGTAGTTTAGTGTTGGACTTGGCAGTATTAGGTTGGTGGTTGGACTTGATGATCTTAAAGATTCTTTCCAAGGTAAATAATTCTATGATCTATGTCAGCTTTGTTGTTTCTGCTCTGAGAGCAGTGATTCTCTCCTATGTTTATATAACTTTTGCCAGGTGTTAAACTCGGACTTAATAAGCAGAGATCCTAATACATCTAGGAAGTAATCCTGATGTTTGAGGGGTTTGGGTATGGAATCGGATGCTTGGACTTTCTCAATGTCCTATTGTTAAACGTGATGGTTGTGGGAAGATCATTGCAACAAAAACTGTGGGCAGTTGTCCAGACCTTGATGCCTGCAGAGATTATATAAGTGAACACTTGCTGGTTTTATCCAATGGCTTCCACATCAGCTCAGAAAAAGAGCTTTCCAAAACCTCAGTAGAGAGACAGAAACGTAATTTTTTTTTCTTTATTAATTACAAGAAGACTTGCTAAAGCTTGACATTAGATACTAGATATTTGTTTTATTGAAAAATCTCAGCACTTATTCTAACTTCCCTGTTTTGTCAGATATCTAGCTTATTTCTTGGCATACAATAATTACCCAAGCAAAAATGCTATGTGCTACTCCAAAGAAAAAAGAAGCCTTAAAAAATCCCCCTTAAATATCAGCTTCTAATGAACTGCAAATCACAGAGATTTTTGTCTCTTTCTCCTTGTTTTTAAAATAATTAAGATGTGTGTTTGCTTACTTAAATGCTTACTTTAAATATTGTCTCAATAATCAAGGTAAAGGAAGCAAGTTTGTGTTTTCCTTTACTTTTATCAAGTGTTAGACTTAATTGCTTGGTGAGTAGACTGACATGACATTGTGATTTAAAAGGAAGATTATAAATGGGGCTTTGCCTGGTGTCTTCTTGGAAACGTTCTGAAAAAACAAGCCTCATATTTTGTGTCAAATGTTAATGATTTGTTTTTAAGAGCAACTTTTGTGAACCCCTTTTGTGATTAAAGTAGGGCCAGATAGAGGCAATACCACTAATAGAGAGCAGCTGGGCTGGCTATAAATGTGGCTTTCTTCTTGTCAATTGGTTATAAACTTTGCCCTGTGGCTCGTTCTGCTCCAGTAAATGCAGATACTTCAGCTGGAAATGGAGTTTTCATCTTCTCTTTAGATACCAGCTGAAGCCCATATATTCTGATGAGGGAAGGAACTTGTTTTGTTCCTGTATATTGCATAAAACAGTTGGAGTTTTACGCAAAAGATAATACTAAATTTTCCCAAGGGAAGAGAGGGAAGAAGAGGTATAGGGAAGAAGGGGAGAGGTTCCTTTATAGCCGTCTGGCATAGCACGACTTGCTCAATGATGTAATTATCCTGTCCTGTACTGTTTTCCAATATTGCAGGTGCACAATGTCTCAGAATCCTGTGACACGCGTGCTGCGATATAACTTTGTGTCCCTACTGCTTTGTTTAGCACTTGTTGGCTCTCAAACTTTTTATTGCAGCATATGGTTGTCTGATGTTAGCATTTCACCGTGGACAACATAATGAGGTTCCAACAGTCTATTGCTCCCCTAAGCCCCATGCTAACTAAGTGTTGGTGAACTTATCTGGCAGATGTAGTGCTGTTTCAGAAGAGCTTGACATGAATGTCTGGAATGTGAACAAGGACCCTCTCTACCTTCCTCTCCCCACTTAAAATTGCAAAATCTTAGTTTTTGCTCCAACTGTACTTTGGCTCTGGCTTATTTTGATTTTAAAAATACTATTATTTTTTAAATATGTAGGTTTTAATTGTTTTGCTGTCCCTTATGATTTCTCCATAGTTTTGTCTTCTGTTAACTCAGACGGTGAGGAATAGGACCACAAATTGAAATTGTGAGGTTCTGGTCCAATGCCTTAATAATAACTAGTCCTATTACCTTTTTATTTTATTTTAGTCCTATGTCAAGTTACAAATTTTTACTGGCTTTTATGTGAAATGATAAATGCTTCTTACTTTTTTCCATTCTGTTTCCACAGCTTCCTATATTTATGGTCTATGCTAAATGTTTTGATAAATTGACTGTTTAAAATTGTTGACATATGCAGGCAAACACCAAAGATTTTGAAAGTTTTATAAAATACCAAGTAATCTGCATAGCTACAGGTATTTCTTAAGAGGGAAAATACTTCATTATTTAAGTGTGTAATTCTTGAACTTCATCATCTAGTTTTGGAAAAAAGAACATGAAGTTCAATGGAGGAATGGTGATATATCTAAGTGGAAATGAACTGTTTATATCGGTTTTGTAAAAATGTGTATATTTATGGAAATAGACTGGAACATACACCCTGGTTATCTCATTTGAGCAACTGGTGATTTGGAGGAATGTAATTAAGTACTACCTGGGTTATGAAACTGGCCTGAAGGTTTCATTATTTTGGAGTTGTTGTCATCTTTAAAGTCAATAGTGCTGTGGTGATGCGGTTTTTTGAAAGTATTAGAGTCAAGGGTAATTCACAGTTGCTCTCACATTAGCTACAACTTTGAGCCATTTGTTTAACAGTTTAAAATTTTAAAATGAGGCTGTTAGAAATATTCTAATGCATGCAAGAGGAAGGAACAACATTAGCCACTTAGATGAAATATTTGGAGGACAACATTCCCCACTCCTTGCCTGGCATTTTCCTAGGACTCAGTCTTCCAGTACAACTATCAGAAATTTGTAATAATGTAGTTTGATATTTTTGTCAGATAGGATTAAAAAATTTCACCTGTCATTTAAGTCTAGTATTTATTATGCAGTCATCGTGTTTTATATGTTTGTTTAAATACATTTTTTGATGATCTTCTCAAAAGCAAGCGGTATTGCGTCTTCCCCTGCAAGTTTGTTCTGGTACCTGAGTGCTCTGATGGTTAGCAGTATGGCATTTTCTATGTTGAATTGAGTTTTAGCTGGTTTTGTTTGTTGTTTTTTTTGTTCTTTGATGGAGTAGCTTCATTTCTAGGTGCATTTGGAGGCAATATTTACATCCTCTTTCAGTTCATCATGGGTAGTGCTTATATAGCTTACGTGGCATTGAGGTTTCTACTATGGCACAAATTTAAACCCAGGAAAAAAATAGTGTTTAGTCAGAGTGTAAAGATTGAATTAAACCAAATCTTTGATGGTTGATTTCAGCTGTGTAGCTCTGAACCTATGAAAATCATCAAGTGCAATATGAACGCTGAAAGGAAATCTAAGACTGCAGTCCAATGATGTCAAAATTTTTAAGCGTAACATCGTAAGTAGTTGCTATGAAAAGGTCAAAGAGCTGCAAGCAGTATGAATGAACAGATTATCTGGACCACTCTGGACAATTTAGACTGTGTAGGTAATAAAAAGACTGTGGAATCTACTGCTTGTAAGGAGCTTCTTAGGTTGACTGAATCCCTACTCAAGGGACAATGTTAATATTCATTCCAATGGCAGAAGAAGAATATTCAGAACAAGTGCTTTGTCATCTTGCTATCTTGTGTTATATATGAGCTTAAGGGAGTGATTTCTGCTGTAATAAAAATTATTTGGTTTTATGTTAATTGCATGCTTATAGTGACTATTAGTAGTGCTGGCTGACAAACAATTCAGAAACCACGGTTGCCGCTCTCCCTTTCTAGTGTTTGAAGTGCTGAATAGAACACCTGGATCAACTGAAGCCTGCACAGCTATTATGTTTCTTGTTTCTATTAGGTAAACTGTCACTGGAATGACTAGGAAATACTGTGTCCTGCCAAATCTGAGCCAGATACAGCAGGTGTTTCTAAACAGATAGTGTAGGGGTTTTTAGGAAATACCAGGGTGATAGAGAGGCTTTGTTGTCACTTCTGCCCTATAGCAAAAGCAGTTTATAAAAGACAAAGATATTTTAAATGGATAATGTACTATAGTTTTTAGACTATTGCCATGGTCTGTTTAACCTAAAAGAGAGACAACTGGGAATATAATTGAACTATCTTATTCTTGACTGTACTTGTCAGGACAGTGAACACCCTTCTCCCATATCATTCTGTTCTGACTGCCTGGTCTACAGACCAAATTTGATGTGGCATGTGTCTGGCCTTGAGTTAGCTACATGTCTGAGCAAGAGGCTTCCAAAGCCTTGACAGGTATGTGTCCCCTTCACTTGGGTGATGCTTTTAAGCTCAGGCTCTCCCCACTGGGATCTGTATGAGCAATGATGCAGCTGTGCCTTTGCCTGGCAATGTGTCTTGCTGCACCTTGGCTTCCTGGCTGGCCTTAGATTTGCCTCGTCACCATGGGTTTCTCTGGACATCACTAGTCTTCAGCTGAACTTTGTCATCAAGAATATTGTCTGTGCTCTTGCCAATGAGGGTGCTTCCCTTTCGGGCTTGCTGTCACACCCAGGCGCCAGATTGCCTCCCTTTACTGAGCAACCCACTCCTGCTATTCCCTTCTGATAGCTGCCAATATATTTTTTAGCAGAAAGATTCCCAGTTTGCAATCATGTTGGGGTGATTTCCAAAACAAAGGGGTTTTTTATAGCATAGCTGTTCTTCAGTATTTTACAGTTCCATGACAGAATTTTTATGATAAAATAAATCTTTTCCATCCTCTGATATTTAAGGTTAAAGTGTATGGTGTTTGATCCTCTTCCAGTTTTTGAATCAGGGTATTTGATGGGTACAGCACTGTTCTTTTTTTCTTAAATGTTCTGAAGATTATTTCTATAGTGTAGCAATGCATTCTAGAATATGGATGTGCTTCCAATTATCCTGATGGACTACAGTGCTCCACAAAATCATTAAGGCAATCATGCATGCTGATGACTGTGCCCTTGAAACAGACATAGCAAAACATGCATCTGATTATGAATAAATTGGCATAACCTGGAGATAGCCAGGACTCAGTTGATACACTGGCCTTTGTGAAATACATTAAATATAGATCCATAATTGCAGTTGGAGCACAGAGGGTTAAAGGCGCCTGAAGATTAGCCTGTTTTTTCAACACCTTATTCAGTGATACCCTCTCACATAAGGCATTGGCAAATCCAGAACCAATGCCTCTTTTGTTAATGGTGCTACCTGAAAATGAGTCCTCTGTTTGGTTGCCAATATTGCTTTTGCTGTTGCTGGATATAATGGCTTTTGGCTGTTTTCAGATTCACGCTATCTTATGTACAATGCAGCAAGGTATAATCTGTAACAGTAGCATTTCGGAGTGTTGCAGGATTGAAATCCTGACAGTCACAGGTTATTTTTGTTGTGCTAGGAATGTGTTGGGAATGAAAAACATTAAAATGCTGAGGCAACTTTTCACATGCTGAGGCTGAAGTATTGCCCTGAGTAGCATGAGACTGAAATCAGTAGCTGGGAAACTGTATACAGCAAAGGAGCACACAGTAATTTTGGTTAGTTGGGCTCAGCTGGGGAAGTAAAAGACAGGGTACAGTACGGTAATCAGAGTTTTCTAGAGGTGGGATTAGAATCAGTGATTTCGTGTTTAATTACTAAAAACTCTCCTTTACCTGTCTGTAAATTGGGCATGAGATTGGGTTAGTCACATTTCTTATATGAAAGAGAGAGTATTCTGTGTCAGGTAATTTCTGATTAATGAAATGCTACAGCAACAATCACTGCTCTAAGTGGTACAGAGTCAGTAAAACACAAGAAGGCCTGCAGAGAGTCTTCAATGGCAGTGGTAACAGTACAGCAATGTAATCCACTGTATAGTTCTGAGCCCATTTCAATTAGATCTAATTAGCGGCTTTCTCTAGCATTCAACCCAAAGACATCTTGGTTTAGCTACTTTCCTCTGTTTTGGCATGTATCATAGCTACTTACCCTTGCTTAAAGCAAACCTTATTTGTAGAATCAAGCAAACCTGCTTTGTAGAATCTCCATGTCTTGTTTCACATCTTTGTACAAAACACTGTTCTAGCACAAAAGATGTCTGTAGAAAAGAATGTTTAACTGTAAGTCAGTGTGTCATATCAGATCACAGACTCTGAGTTCACAAAGGCCTAGGAAAAACTTCACGACATCTGATAACAAACCTGGCATGGGTACATAAAGATTATGTGTCAAACTTGAGATGTCATCAAAGTGAGAGATGTTACTAAAGCTTACTTAGTGTTAAGTACATTTTTCAGGTGACACTAGAGAGTGTATGGATATGCAGAATTTAAGGGATATGTGGATACTTGGAATGTAAGGACAACTGGTTTATGGGTATATATGGTTAGTAGGTATTCAACATAAAAACAAAAGACCAGAGACAGAAACAGTAATAAACTCCTTCTAGATACACAAACACTAAGGCACAGGAGACAAGGGAGACCAAAGAGCATATCTCAGATCACGGATTGAGGAGACACAACCAAGAGAACAACTACAAGCCTTGGAGATGCTCAACCAATATTTTGTAAATGATAAGTGGGGGAAGTTTATATCTGAGATATTTGAGAAGGCTTGTGGGATTATGTAAAATTTATAATGGGATGCTACAGGGGCAACGTGGGAATGTACAAAATGATGATTAGGGTTGGAGCCAAAGGCAGGGAAAGGGAGAGATCCAGGTGGGTTGGAGGAGGAACAAGTATGGGAAAATGAAAATGAGGAGGACAAAAGGAGACAGTCCCATTTTAAGTTGCTTGCTGGTTGCCATGTTTGTTTGTCTGAGCTCTGTCCCCGATCACTGTAGTCTGTCCTATGTTCTTAAACTCTATTCCTCTTTTCTGTGTGATCTCACTGTCTGTATGATGGTGCCTCACCAGCACACTTCAGGCTGGACTAGCTGACAAGTGGGAGGACACCAGAACCTTGAAAGACCCAAGGTTAGACCTGGTTAGGGACCAGGTCTGCAACCAAGTTTAAACATGGACATAGCCTTGGTCTCAGACTCTGATTGCTACCCTTTTCCCAAACTTCCATTTGTCTGTAGCATACCAGAAGCTTCAAAGGGGAGAAGAACCCTCTTAAATCCAGAAAGCATTTTTAAAAATCTAGATGTATGGTCTGGGATACAAATGTCTCCAAAAGTTCCGTGTTGATGGATTCTCACACCAGGTAACACACCAGGGAATTATCAAATACCTTCAAAAGCTGGGAAAACTCCCTAATACTGCGGTTATAAGAGGCTGTTACAATATCTTCAACCGGTAGCACTGGACTTAAAAATTCATTGTCCTCACAAATGCAGACATACAAATAAACCAAACCAAAACAAAATGCACTTCTCTTCTCCCTGCCCCACAATTATCATCAAGAGAGAAAAAAATAGACTTGAATTTATCTATCCTGTCTCTATTTGCCTTCTCTTCCTTAGTGTAAGACACCCAAGGAATTCGAAAGTTTTGTAAATCAGTCAAGACTTCCTGGGGATCAGCTAGCATTTAATGAGCTCCACAAACTTTTGCAGTCATTATTTTCTTTCTAAAGAACAGTTAATTAGTACATTTTCTTGTACTATTAGTGATACAGGACAGTGGAGACTCCAGATTTTCTCATTTATACTGTCAAAATGTGACTTGTAACATTAGTTTCTGTCATTCTGTGTTTGCTAGTAGTTTCTCATGCCATGAAACATCAGCATACTCATGTTAAGTACTAAGCCTCTTCTGGTCACTGTTATGTATTCAAGCTTCATGGCTGTAGTTTTTGTTCTGAGAACAATGTTCTTTCTTTCTGTTGTTGGAGATGGGGAAGAAAAGCATCTTCTAGATGAACTGACTAGCACAACTAGGGAGGAAAAAAAAAAATCACTTGAACTGTCAAGGACCTCTGTGCCTCCCGACCCCTTAATAAGTAAAGCTCCTTTGGTGCCTTTCTGTGTTGAGAATCATGTTCCTTTTCCTTTCTGCAAATTGAAGTGCTGTTACTTTCAGTTGCTTAATGATCCATGTCAATTACATTTTGCTTGAGTACATAATCAGTTCAATCTACAGACACTGTAGATTTTATGGTTTGAAATTCAGCTTTTGAATGGCCAGATAAGTCTGACATACTTGCAGTCAATACTGTCAATAAGTAAGAAGTATCTACCTTGCCTTACCTGAGAGAGTTTTCTCCATTATTTTCCTTTCATGAACTATTCCGGTGGAATAAAATTAATGTTAAATGAAAAAGAGTTACATATTTTAAAGCTGTCTTATATATGCAGACCAGAGTGACAGTATGACCTTATGCTTTTTTATGCAAGTGGTTTGAAAACAAATTTTACTTGTGCTACTGATCGTATCATTCAAATAATCTAAAAGCATTAAGGTCATAGTTTCTATGCTAAAGAACTTCACCTATAGGACATAATCCTCCTATTAACTAAAATATTATACGTATGCTGTAGCCACAGCTGCAAATGATAATGTTGGGAAAATTGCTTTGCTCTTTGAGAAATTATTTCTTGCAACTGACAAGTAGAACTGTAGGGTGCTCTGACTCACTTGCTTCACCTATATCCAGATCTCAGGTTACAGATCAGGGATTAGCAAATATAACCTGTGAGTGATGCAGCAGTCGGTGAAATTTTGAAGCAAGTAGAAATTCTGCTCAGTGCATGTTGTTCATATTAGGCTGAAGTTCAGAGATTTAGATACAATATTTTTTTCAGTAATCATTCCACTAATGATTTCTATAAAAAATTTATAAGTTTTTTTTTCTTTTAGATATTATGTAGAACATTGAAAAATCTCACTCTAAATCCAAGTTATTTCTAGAATGAAAATTATTTAAGGATCAATATTTTTGTAATCAAAGACTGGCAATGGGGATTTTAATAGTTTGTAAATTTAGGGAACTTAGGCAATACAGATACCATAATGGTGCTTGGGACTTTTTTAAAAATAATATGTATATACCCTTAGTATAGGAATAGGGAATGCATTAAATAAAATATTTAAAGCTAGGTTGCTTTATTTGGTGGTTCTTAATTATTTGTAAGTACCCAGGTGTAGTTCTGATCAGCAGTCTAAAAGCAACCTATCTTGCAGAATGTCAGATGTTGTATAAATAACAGAATTATTTGCCCTTGAAAACTGGAGTAAATGCTTTCTTGTCTCTCTGAATATGTTTTCTGTGCAAGACAAACCTGTAGACTGTCAATACTTGACTACCATACTCAAGAATAGCTGTTTGAAGAACAGAGTAGATTGCATCTATGTATCAGCATCTCTGATTGTTGTTCTTTTATCTTACTCTTTCTTCAATTGTTTACTTAAAATATTTAGTTTTGGGGGTTTTTAAACCATCATTCTTCCCTATTAGTCTGACTCTGTCCTACTTGTTAGGACTAATGTTCTTCCTTTTCTGCTTTAGGTAATCAGACACTGCACAGCTGTTTACCTATGTTATCTAGCAATAAGGTAATGCTACTACTTTATACACCATCAATATTGAGCATATAGTAGCAACAATGTTAGTACAATGGGATGCTACTGGGTAGAAGACAGTATAGAAAGGTGAAAAAATATTCTTCTGGTCTTTCACTCTTTCTTGAGACAAAAAGAAGTGTGGTGGAGAGGGATGGGAGTTTCTTAAACAACGAAATGGCCAAATCAAACTTCTGAAGCCCATCAGAGTGAAGGGAAAAGTTTCATGCTTCAGAAAAGTAAGCTGTATAGACGAGACCTGCGTGACAACAGGAAATGTGTCAGACTATGTGGCTGAGGTTTGAAAAAAGAGCAATTTGAAAAAGAAAGAGAAACCAGAGTTTTCATCAGATATAAAAAAAATTGCAATATCAGTGTGATATTAGAATTCTTTGTTTTAAACTGCTCTTTGTTAGAATAAATAAGGCTGTTCTGGTTTTCCTGCAGGCTGTCCCTAAGGCAATCATCCTCACAGATGCACAACAAACATCTTTTGGGAATACTTTTTTATTGCCATCCAGGTTGCTAGTATAAAGTAGCATAGTTCAGTGCTCAAGAGACAGGTATGTGTGTTGCTGTCCAGTGTTAAGAAAATCTGGATATTAGCACACAGTGCTGTACAAAATCTATTTTTTTATCCAAGTAAAGTATTAATGCATCCTTTGCAAATGGCTGCTCTTGTGAATGAACACACTGCAAAGACAGTCACAGAATCAGTCAACCTCCCTGCTTGAGGCTGAAAGGGACCACAGTGAGCCATCTGGTCCAACCTCCCTGCTCAAGCAGGATCATCCTAGAGCACACTGCATTGAAATATGTCCAGATGGTTCTTGAATCTTGAATCTCCCAGTGAGGGAGACTCCACAACTTCTCTGGGCAAACTGTTCCAGTGCTCAGTCACTCACACTGTAAAGATGTTCTTCCTCGTGTTTAGGTGGAACTTCCTGTGCATCAGTTTCTGCCTCTTTTCCCATTGGTTGGCACCACTGAGAAGAGCTTGGCTTCTGTCCTCTTGACACCACTCCTTCAAGAGGTCACCTCTCAGTCACCTCACCTCAAGGCTGAACAGTATTATATTTTCATATGACAATAGTTAAAAAGTGGAGCAGTGCCCAAGACACATCTGAATTTAGTCTCTCTCAGCAAAGGGTCTCATTCTTTGTGCTATGATATCATTATATGTGGAGTCAAAAGACCTGCATGTAGCTTCTAGCAGAAACTGACATTACTGTGGAGGTTAAGGACTAGAAGAATCTGTGTGTAGTTTATAATTTCATAAAAAGTTTGTATAAAACATCCAAACTTAAATCTTGAGAAGGACTGTAAACACACAAAACTTCAGACTTGAGAAAAGTTGGAGAACCTGTATTTAACTGCTTGTGACAATGAAAACCTTAATTGCTGAAAAAGAAGGAGCATGAAGCATCTGTATTTGAGAAACAGATTATTGTAGGTGAGGAACTGTCTTTACCCATTTTTGGACTACAGCTCTGTGTATCTGACTGTCAAGATGATGAAGACAAGTGGCCTACTACAGTAAAGTATGGACATTTCAAATGGATGTGTCCTGAGTCTGCAGGCAGAGCTGTGACCTAGAGTAAGCTCCAGGGTATGTTTCAGAGAAAGTGAGTGTAGTGTAGGAAGTTGTGTTACCTTACTTTCTCTCTCTGTTAATCTGGCCTTAGTAACAACTATTTTAAGAAACTGTTTGCAAAAACATGCCTTGTTATGCTCATTTGTAGTCCTGGAAGAAGGAAAAAAGTGAAGAACTGAGGCAGTGATTTTCAGAACATGAGGCATCATTCACAAAACATGGTCTGTGCAGCCTCTTGTCTCCTTGGCACCATGTATTATTTCACAGTAATTTGAGACTACCATAATAACAGCTCAAAGATAGGCAGTGTTCACTAACTGCAAATGTCGTTATTATATTATAAGGCATGTGGACAATCTTATGAATACATAATCAGTGGAAGCTGGGTTTGGGGAGTGAATGAGTGGCTCTGTGGAACTTAGCTGCTGTCTAGGGTTAACAATCACTGAGGATTAGTTAGAATAAACATATTTCCTTGCTTGGAATAAAATAATTTAATATTAGTTTTCTTAAAGTGTAATTTCATGGCAGTTACTGCTTGAATACTGTGTGGATTCTTTTGAGCAAAGATGATGAGTTTGGACAATCAAAGGAATACATGGATAACAAAGTAAATGTTCTCCTTGGCATTTCCTCAGTTACTGGAATGTATTTATGCAAAATACTCTGCTTGTATAAGCCTGGGCAGAGTTGGAAGTGTGGTGTAGCTAAGTTTCAGATCAGTAGGTATCCAAGATGCATCTAACATGTACAATTTGTGTCCAGTATAATTTGAAAGGCTGGCTGCAACATTACCCTACTGGAACTTGAGCACAAGATTATGTGAAATGAAAAATAATGCAGTTTCTCTGTTTTGTAAGAGACTATTCCATAGTTTTTCACTTAATGCACAGCACCAAGTGGGGAGAAATGAGAGCTGAAAGCAGTAACTACAGTTCTTTATATGTTTGCTTAATTTTGCTTTCGGCTCACATCCTGAAAGAAGGAAAAAAAAAAACCATATTTTTTTTCTCCAAGATTAGATTTCAAGCAGAAAATTCATGACTTGCTAAAAGGCTTTGGTTAGATCACCGTTTCTGTGGAATCATGTCAACATTTGATCTATCAAATTTATTTGCAGAAAGGATGATGAAAGTAAACTCTGAACTTGCAAAACCATGTTATTAGGAAGTGATTATATTAATTAGACCATGAGATGTCATGTTTTTCTGCTGCACTTATAACAGATAAATTAGATCAGCTTTGAAGATAATAGAAGATTGTATAATGTGCAAGAAGACTCTGCTTTCTTTCTTTGCTAAAATTGAAATGTACATCTAACATAAAACACAGGGTTTTAGAGAAAGAAAGGACCTGCATGTTATTCAAAGGGCCATGTGCTGTCCAGAAGAACAGGATTTATTCCTAATTTTTCTGTAGCTAATGTTCTCGAGTCATATTTATGATATAAGTAAGATGCAGCTATACTGGCTGAACTGAATGCCTAAAATTGTAATCAAATATACAGCCAGTGAGAATAAGACATACCAAAAATAAAGAAAGAACAAAATATCAAGGCCTAGCTGTTCATCCTGGCAACCACTTATGGGAGATACCTGTTCTGCAAATACTAGCTTAAAATATCTATGCTTTGTTCCCTGTTTGTGAATTGTTTATGAGTTTTGCTTGTCTGTACTTTGGAGGTGGAAAATAAAAAATTCCAAAGAATACTTCCTTAACATATGTATGCATTACAGGTATGGTAAGAGGAAAAAACCTACCTGTACCCCCCAAACCCCAAAATAAAACCACTCCCCTTATTTTCAGTGCAATATTTAGTACATATAATGAAACAGGATAACACTGCAAAACAGCAGGACACCACCTAATTGTTTTCTCAGAGTGGTGGTTATTCTGAGTAAAAGCAATGCATTATTATCTTACTACTGGGCTGTGAAGTTTTTTAAATGTTCTAATACAAAGCCATTTAGGTAGGATGCCTACTTCACCTCTGTAATTGTAAATCTCAATAAATAGTTTAATATTCCTATTCCAAATTTTGAAATCATAACCCTTGCAAGCTTGCTGATTGGTAGCAATCAACTGACGTCTTAGAGCTGTTTCGTCCTGAATGTCTAATGAATGTTCAAGATTATTGACAATAACCTGCAGCTGGTAATAAAGCCTTAATAAGGCTATGTACATTTAAGAAGTGGATGCACTTGATAAGATTTCTTTTTCACATACAGCATAAATTTTTGCTGAAACTGTAGGCCAAGGCTAAGCATACATAAAAATTTATTAGATCAAGGCACCTGAAACACAGCCATTGCCATGAGCATACATCAGATGAATTAAATAACACATGCCACATAAAAGAAGTTGGCCTAAATATGTTTTCAGCCTCTGTCTCCAGCTAATTCTGGATAGTCTGGGAAAACCAGATGTAGGGGGGAGAGTACTGATGCATACTGAGTGGGGTAGGACTGGATTACATATATACTTCTAGTAAAGGTAAATGCTATACCAATTGAGAGAGAGAGCAGCATCTTAATCTGCAGTTAGAATAAGTGCTAACTCACCTCCAAGTGAGTTAAAAAACAGGTATTCATCCATACTCTTGTTGACTGATGTTGATATCCATCTCTTTTTCCATTCTGTTTATTTTCCAAACAATATGTATGCTCCTCTTCCGGTCAGGCTCTGACACTTGTGTCAGTTGGTGCTCCACATCCTGGTGAACTGATGAAGAGAAGCTTGGTACTTCTCTTTCAGCAAATGCTCTGGCATTTCTGGAGAAATGTTCATGAAAAGGAAATCTTTGATTAATGGAGAAAACAGAAAGTCTGAGCCATTTTTTCCTTATATAATTCTTCATTTCCCTCACATAATTTATTTAAATTTCAGATTGTTCCCAGTTTGACATAGTCCATGTTATTCTTTTCATTATTCACCCACTTCAGTGAAAATCTTTTTTAGTGAAGTGTTACCTTTGACCTAAATTCTGTTCATGTTTTTATCACATGTATTCACTGAATTTCCATGGTTTTATTCACTAGCACAGTTCTATGAAGTAGTTTGCAATATGTGCAGATTCCTCCATTCACCCATTACAGAAGAATCTATTCAGCTATGTAGATTTACTTTCCTTCATATATTGAATAAAAATGAATTTCTGAATTCTTGCTGTTTCATGCTTACTCCTTCAACTTTTGCAGCAGTACATACAATTCTTTTCTGCTTGTACCTATTCAAACTTCTGTTTCAGATATAGCCATTATCAATGGGGTTATTTTTGGTATTAAAACATGCTATTTCCATTGGAAATTAAGAATGAAAATTTTTGCTTTGTACACATACCTACTTCTCCACATACAGTCCATTTCTTTAATTTATTGCTTTCTTTTATTTTAAAACTTGTTCAGTATTTTTCACTAGAAAAGTAGATCATAGGACTCAAAGAAAAAAAAAAAGTTGAGTGAGATCTCAGCAGGTCATCTTTACCAATCCCCTGCTCAAACCAGGGCTAGCTTCACAGATCAATTGTGAAAGGTGTCATCCAGCTGAGCTTTGAAAATCCTCCTGGGCAGAGGTTTCAGAGTCTCTCTCAGCAACCCCTTCTTATGCTTAACCTACGTCACTGTGAAGAATTATGTTCTGTTGGAATACTACTGATTTCCTTCCTTTTTTTTTTTGTTAAAATTAATTGCTATTCATAGTAGAGATTAGTGAATCATCATTACTTATGATCATTATCTTCTGCACTTCCAGGAACTCCTTGTGTCTGTAAATCAGTACAGACGTAGGAAGTCTTTTGAGCAAATGCATCACTTGCTGCAGCACACTGACCTACCAAAGGTTCAAGGGTTTGCTGGACCAGTAACTGGAATTCATATTAATTTAACTGAGTTTTTCTTTAGGAAGTCCTTAGCAGTTTTATGTAAGTGAACTTAACATTTGTCGGATTCTGATGTGGCATACACAAAGCTGGTGTATTTAATAGGTTAGTTTTCTTGAATGTTAATGTGCAGATATTAATGTCAGTGGGAGGATGAAGATGTGATATGAATGAATGAATTCTGAATGATAGAGGGCTGTCATTTGGATATGAATCAAGACTGATCAAAGAGACACTAAGTTTTTCCTAGTCGTAAGGGAATCAAAAAGGGAAAAGTGCTGCATATCACCACCCACTCTCATGCTAAACAGTCTCTCAACAGAGTTGTAATAGGAGAAAACATCAATGTAGAGCAGTATGAATGAGTTACTGAGGCAGAGTCCTCACTAGGGAAGGTTTAAGTACGGCTTTCCTTATTTTTTTTATTATTCCCCTTTTTATTTTTTATTACCAGCAAACCTGCTACTCAAAGCTGAATTCTGCCAATTTTGCCCTTAAGTTTCTATTGGAAGAGATAGATACTAAATTCGATTGTAGTTATTCTTAAGAACATTATTTTTTGGATGTTTGATGTTTGATTTTTTACATGCATTGCTATTTTTTATTTGCTTAGTTATGTAAATAGCTCACTATCTAGATAATCTAGATATCTATTTTGCAGATAATTCAGATGAAACACAATTTAGATGACCTTATGATTACCACTGCTGTTGCTGTGATTAAAATAACAACTTTACTTTCTGCTACTGGACAAAGTATTTTTGCCATCTTCATGATGAACAAATGAGTCTACCCTCCCTACTCTTGTTGGGAGGTTATGGCAGTTGTTGTTCTTTGCAAAAAAAGATTGTTTCTCAGCAAATTCTACCTCAGGCTACTATGTAAAGCCAAGACCAGTGGGGCTCTGAGTCACAGAATTTTCTTTACTGTTTTTATAAACTCTCTGATGATCATGACACAAGTTTCCAGCTAATGGAGCTTTAATAGCTAGCACTATTTTGGGCTCATTTCTCAATTTGTAAATAGCTGTCTAGCCCCACTCACTGCTGGATTCTTCTCTCTGTGAAGATGCAGCTCCAGAAATCCAGACTAATTTGTGGGTCAGAACTGAGCTTTGTGGCTGAAGCACTGCAGCACACTAACTCCAGAAATGAAACCGAATATACCATTTCTTTCAGATATCTGCAATCCTGAAAAAACTATTAAGAGTGAAGTCAGACCACAAAATGTAATTTTACAGGTAAAACGTTGCTAAGTTCTATTAGTCCATGAGAATTCCTCATATATAGAGTTACTGTAGTAAGTGCCATTCATTAGTATTGAAGAAATGGTATTTTATTACATGAGATTTTTTTCTTACAAGAGGAAAAATGAAGTTTGGCATAAATGTATATATGTGCTATGAAAGACAGTTATTGAGTGGTGGTTCATTAGCTTGTCTTTTCAGATTTATGAAATAAATGAAGAAAAATATTTGTATATAAAATTTAACAGTATCAAGAGTCTTAACTCAAATTTTTTGTGAGTGAATTTAGAGTAGCTAAACAATTAATTCATGAATGGATGCTTTTAAGAAGAATTAAAGAGGTTCAAATTTTTTCCACACCTGAGTGACTTTGTATGTAAATAAACTTAAACGCCATTTTAACTCTTAGTGGAAGTTCAAACAAGATTTTAAAGATTAAGTGATATTATTTTTCCATGTAGCTGAAGTGTTTGGGTGTTTGGTTTCCTCTACTTGGCTAAATTTACTGGAGCTATGGGATTAAAACTTTAAAAAATTACATTAAAAATTCAGCCTCAGAATGGAAGCATTTTACATCACAATTTGCTTGTACTATGAGCGTATACTGTCTGGTACAGTATAAGGTTCTACAGACGTGTTTGTATGACGCTATACTAGTAAATCTTGAAGAAAAGGGGTTGAGCTTTTTGACGGGTGAGCATGAATTGCCTGTAAATATGACAACATTTTTGTGAGCCTGAACCACAAAGGTCTTCACTTTGAATTCAGTCATAGGATATTTATACATATTGCATCTTTAGACACATTTATAAATGGACACCAAAAATTGCTGTGAAAGCATCAGAATGAAACTGAGTTCATTATTTCATAGAACTACTGTAAAGAAGACAGTAAGGGCTCCCTGTAGCACAGACCTGAAAAAGCCAGTAGAAGTTTCTGGAGCTTTATGTATGCCAACTGACTTAATAACTCTACTCTCATCATCAGTTGTCAAAGGGGTGACAGCTCCCAGTAGACATGTTGGCTGTAATGAGCTCTTGGCTAAAGTTTGATTTTTGAACTGGGAGTATAACTGTGCAGCTTGCTGCTCCCATGCTTGGAAACCTTTTCATGTCTTCTCTACACGCATTTTCCCCTCCACAACGATTTGTTCACAAGCCAGCAAAGTCTTCTGTTTCAGTTCCTCTTTTCTCTGTTTTATTTTTGATCCACAGCTCTTTCAGAACTTGTGCTGTCAGTCAGAGCAAGTTGTGCTGCTTTTGGCCATTCCTCTGTGGTAACAAGGAGAAGCAGAGTGGTGACCTCTGAGTTGGTGCCAACCAGGGGACTCTGGCACAATACATCACTGACAGGAGGCTCCTGGTACTAAATACCAGAATGTACATCTTTATGCTGCTGTGACTATTTTGCTTCTGGGTTGAGGTTTCACAATTTGGGCTTTTTCACACTGCAAGCTACTAAAGATCTACTATTCATCTTAGCTGCTGCTGAGCTTACCCTGACCTTTTCTGAATAACAGACTGCTCTATCATAATTTGCCCAGAAGACAAGAGGGATTCTGTAGAGTGTTACACTACAGGGTGTAGTTATATAGGGGTACACAGTTATAGAGGGACTGTTTGTTCACACTTTGTTGCCTACATAAGCTCTGCCCTCAGTGAAGTCAAACATTCTGGGAAGAACACAAAATTGATATTGCAAAATTTTTAGCTTTCCAGTTGTAGTCCAGAGCTTTTAAATCATGCTTAAATCTGTTATCTTTTCATGAATTTAGATTACTGATTTATGAAGGTGACAAATGCTGGAGTTAAGTAATAAAATTCTGTTAAACTCATCATAATATATGGGAAGGAAATTATATGTCTTCATACATCTCACTCTTTGAAAGGAAACACTTTTACTTTCTGTAGTCTCTCCTTTCATTCAGACAGAAGATAAATGTATTACTTCCTTTTCCAAGACTTAATAATTCATTGCATTTGTTGGACTCACGTGGCAATATTAAACACACCAACTCATAACTTAAGAGGATTATTGCAGTTTCCTAGATAAAACAGGTTAATTAATTCCCTGAGGGTACTAATGAGGCTCTGCTTTTGGTATAATCATGTTAGTTTTCTGATTGTGTAAAGGAGATACAAACAATTGGACAAATAAAATAATAGATCCTCCTAGAAAGCTGTTTGATTCTGTAAAGTGATATGATGGTTAATTATATGGTTAATTTCGCGCTGGCACTCTGCGTTCAGAAAGCAACAAAATCAGTTTACCTGGGTGAATTAGGTTTCATTCATATCAGAAATGACTCCTGTTCAAAAGAATCTGTTGACACTGCTTAATGACAAAGGAATGCTCTATTTTCATGGAAAACTTGAGTCAATCCATTTTGTTTCCATGGACTGTTAAATTATATGACTTTTTCTGGTGGACTAATAGAAGCCACAGCAGAAACTCATTAGTTCACACTGACAGACCTAAGAAAATATATCCTGATTGGTTTTACTTTGCAGTGCTGTCTTACACAGTTAACTGAGATTTAGTGGTATTATATCAAAGTTCTCTAACATTTAAATCTTTATGCATCCATGACAATCAGACAAGGTAAATTTTTCTTGTTAAAGAACAATGAAAACAATTTCCTTTCAGGTCCCTTTAATCTGACTCATCTCCTTGCAAAATACGCCACTTAATATTACAAGGATTTCCAATAGCTGTTATTTATAAGCATTCTGCTGATATCATAAACACTCTCATAGTCTCATTATAGATGCTCTTTTGTTGCAGAATTAAACACATTTCATATGCTTACTGTGTTCTTCTTATTTTCTTGGAGTGCAATTACTCAAGGTAGCATTGCTTCCTGTTTAATTTTGTTTAGCAAAAGACCAGTTTTTTTCTAGATGGATTTTTTGGTTTGAAAATAAAGTTGTTGCACTATCTGAATTATCAATAGAAATTCAGGGAAAATTCAGAGAAAGGAGTGTGAAAACCTTATAAAATGGTATCCTGCTGTTTTAGGGAGGTAGAAAATTAAATGGTTCCTAAGTGAATCTCAAGAGCCAGAGCCATGCAAGAAGTATTTGTCCACACTTGCAAAAACCCCAGTTAATATACTCAGGAAAAAGTTGGAGAAAAACAAGGCACTTCCTTCTAAGACACTCGCTTGTACTTTTAAAAGGCAGTACTCAAAAAAAGCTGAGGTGAACATCTTAAAAGCTCAAACAGTTTAGGCTCTTCAGGGTGAATACCAAGCTGCTCTATGAAGCTGAGGCCTTTCAAATCCCAGTGTTTTCATTTTCTGTGTCTTTTTTTGATCCATGGCTGTATCTTTCAGTATGAATTTCACATTTGTTAAACTTCATTTACTCTGTGTCTTCAGACGCAGAAGAATATTTAATTTTCTTAATATGAAGGATGATAGCATAGTCTTACAAGTGTGCTCATATGCTTACATTCTGATTCTTACCTGTATAAACATAGACGTGATATTATGTGTTCTGCAAATTTAACCTGTTGTGCTCTATTAATATTTCAAATTTTGTACTGTTCTTTCAAGTGAAAGATAAGAATTCTGAGTTTCTCATATCAATTATACCTATGTGTTGCAATGTCCTTTTAGTTTCTCATTCTACTGTACTACTGTCCACTGCATCAAGATTTCCCACAGCAACCAATTTTCATTTCCATATTTACTCTTTCATAATCTTTCCATTTGTGACAGGCATTTCTTTTTATGAATAGGTAACTTCTGTTTGAATATTTCGTATTTTATCTATATTAATTAAATTGAGTACTGTGTATATGTCTGAATTTCAAATATAACGCAAGTTTATTATTGTTTGCTTCAACCTTGTTATAACTGAATACTGTTACAGCCAGTTGAATCTTCTGTTAATTTGAAATGACAGGCAATTCCCATATTGATCAAGATAATAGTACCTGTATGGTATAAGCAGACTTATGAAAGTTCTTGATTATGGAAAATGTTAAGTATATGATTAGCTGTTTTTCTTAATGGTTCATGTGTTTGCTTGGTTTTTCTCACTGTAAAATCATAGATTCTGTTGGAAATCCTGAAGCAAACATCTTTATATCTGACAACAGAAAATTTTGTTGAATTGTATTTGGAGATGTTAGACTGTGATTTCACAATACTATTTCACATTATTTCTGCATTACTTGCCTGTTAGTTTCCTAATCAATAACAGGTTTCATGTAAAAGGATAGAAAAGAAAAGACCTGGAGGGATCTCAGTTTTAACCTTCATACTTTTTAATAAACCATTTGATAGCAAGTTTTCATTTTAATGTTAACCTCTTAGAATAATGCTTTTATAGTTTTATAGCTGTATGTCATGAGAGAGAAGAAAGCTTTTGAATCAGTGCTTGGATTATAATGACAGATAAATAAATTCTGGAATAAAAAGGGAAGTCAAATTGAAAATGATCAGCACTGTAGATTATGTCTTTAAGGTTGATGTTTTCAGAAAATCTTCTTCAATCCCTTAGCAAAGAGAAAAGCTGCATGCTTACACCATAAAGAAAATAAGAGCAACAACAATTTCCACACTTGAGAAGCAGTATATTATTTTTGAAAAATCTAATTAGACTCTTGGCAATTCTTGTTAAAGTGCAACAGAAGAATTTGGGGGTTTTGGAGATATCACATTGGGTTTGAACTTTCCAGCTGGCATTTTGATATGAAAAATAATATTCGTTCTCCTACATGGATGACTTTATTCAACTTATCACTGCTGTGCTAAAAACAAACAATTCTTTCTTGTTTGTATGGATCTTAAATTACTTGCTTGTTTCACTATAGCAATAAACACTATCTGTTCCTGGAAAACAAGGAAATCAGCAAATCCTAAAAAATCATGAAACCTTGAAGCAAAACCTAGACTTATACTAAGTGACAATAAACGGGTCAATAATCTTTGAGTGTGGAACTACCCAGGGCGGTGGTAACCATTGCTACAAGAACCAAGCAAAATAGCAATACCAGATTTTTATCCTTGTTTTCTGAGCAAAGGAATTTATGCTTACCTAAGTTCCTTTAGAAAATTGATTATGTAAGTGTAAAGCTAACAGTCTTGATGCTGAAATTTATCAACTAGAATTATGTGATTGTGTCAAAACAAAGCTTCCTAAGTACAATTTGAACTTCTGGGCTTTTTTTTAGTCAAATGGAAGAACGTTGAGACCTGTTCCATAAATCTATGGCAAATCTTCTGTAAAGTGTCATAGATTTAATTACAAATTGCACATCTTTAGTACCCCTTCGGATTCTGTGATATTAGCAAATGTATGAAATGTCATGGCTTCCCCTCCTTTTTAATCATTCAGGAAATAATAACAATGTTAGTTAATAAAGTGGAAAGATACTTTGTTCTCAGGGGAACACATTTTTTGCCTCACCGGAGACTACTGCTAGTCATGCTATCAGGATTTATTGACTTGAAGTACACAAAAGTTACAGGTTTGAATTATCTCTGCTGGGAATTGCTTTAAAGGGATATTATTGTTATTAGAAGTTGACAGATTTAGTCTGAGAACTGTACCCAAACAGAGAATTGGAGAATTGCATTGTTCAGACCTGCTGAGGGCTATTCAGCTGTGATGACAGTGATTATTAGATCAGCCTGTTCCTTTTTCTGTGGTAAACTGCACACATTAAATAATACTGCAGGAAATGTGTAATGTTTTTTAAGATATCCAAATTACTGTTAAAATTATATATAATTTGCTGTATGTGTTGTGGAATTATCTTCCAGATTACTTGTTTCTACTGCAGAATAAAAATGTCTTGCTCACTTTTTACTCCTGAAATCCCAAATTTTACATCTGGTGTTTTTTTTAGCATAAAATTGCAGGCCTAAATCAATTAAACTTTTGTAGAAAAGAAGACTAGATACGGTAACTAGTGGCTGTATTTTTTTCTCAGTGTTGAATTCAGTTGAAAGACATATTTTTATGAAAAAGATTAAAAAAACCCATCAGAATCCATCAGCATGTTCTATTGTGCTGCAACTATACTACCTCAAATTGCTTTGCAGATAAACGCAAAATAAATAGATTTGGAAAATGCTTCAAAAATGGTTAATCTACAGAATTGCAAATATATGCATTCCAGTTATTATTAATGGAAAATATGTCCCATTGCAAACATAAGAATTTATCTGAACTCAGGGTTCATTAAAAAAAAAGACGAGGATTGAGGATTTAGACTACTTTTTTCATTAATTAAGAAGGATACAGTTATAACTACTACAGTACTTCAGAAGTATCAGCACTTGCAGACATTTCTCAGTTGCTTTTGGTCAGCTAGAAAAGGAGCAAAAATGAAATGATTCCAGAAAGGGGAAAAAAAATGTTGTTGCTAAGAAATGACAAAAAAACCCTGCAACAACCACAAGATTAAAAATAACAGAAGGGATCTTACTAAAAGAACTATTATACTGTGAAATCAGTCTTAGTTTTTCATATAGATCATCTGGTTGCAATAGCAATTTAAGTAGAGATTTCTGAGATTATTTGATGAGTAATTGATGGAATGTGTTTTGTCAGAGAAATGTTATCTTCTCTTGCAGCTCAGAAAATGAAGTTTTGGATGAAAATGGTGTATCTGGGGCCTCCAGTACCACAGGAGAACCAATGAAATAGAAGAATATTATGCCTCATTGTTCTAATAAAGATCAGTCAGAAATGGTGTCTCTCAGAGGTCCGTACTGGAACCAGTCCTGTTTAATATCTTCATCAGTGACATAGGCAAGGGGATCAAGTGTACCCTCAGCAAGTTTGGAGGTGACATTGAGTTGAGTGGTGCGGTTGACACACCTGAGGGACTGGATGCCATCTAGAGAGACCTTAGCAAATTCAAGAAATAGGCTTATGTGAAATTCGTGGAGTTCAACAACCCCAACTCTCACAGTCTGTACCCACAGGAGAAGTGCTCCAGCCCTCTGATCATCTTCATGACCCTTCTCTGGACTCAATTCAAAAGGTCCATGTCCTTCTCATGTTGGGGTGTCCAGAGCTGGATGCAGCACTCCAGGTGGGGTCCCACCGGAGCAGAGGGCAGAATCCCCTCCCTCACCCTGCTGGCCACGCTGCTTTGGATGCAGTCCAGGCTACAGTTGGCTTTCTGGGCTGCAAGTGCACATTACTGGGTCATGTCCAGCCTCTCATCCCCAGCCTCTTGACCCCCAAGTCCTTCTCAGCAGGGCTGCTCTTGATCTGTTCATCCCCCAGCCCATATGGATACCAGGGATTGTCCCAACCCAGGTGCAGCACCTTGCAGTTGGTCTTGTTAAACTTTATAAGATTCCCATGGACCCACTCATCAAGCTTGTTGAGACGTGGTCAGCAATGAGTAGGAAAAGGAGAAGAAAACATGCGCTGTTAAGGGAAATGATGTATCTCTGGGAAATACTTAAATTTAAAAATACCACATAGGTCTGTTTTTACATAAGTGTTGCATATGTTGGGACTTTACCTGGGGCACAGAAGAATCATTAATGTATTAAATGAAAACTAAACCCCACTATCTTTCAGCTTAAAAAATCAAGGTCACAAGTAATGCTCATGCTTCCCTTTGCTCCTCTGTTACATGTGTCATTGTTTCAGAAGGACAGAACTTGAAGAGAACATTGCTCTGGCCATGTATTTTCTCTCAGTGGTCTATTTATGACTCATTACCATTACATATTAAAATCACCTAGGAAAGAACTACAAGCACTGGAAACTAGGAAAAAACCCATCTAGCATATTTGCCATAAAAAAAGTGCTTATTGAACACGGTGTTCAACAACTCATCCATGTACCTCCCTCTGGATTTACCCTTGCTGGTACCCTTCAAGCAAGGAGACATGCTAAAACTCTTGAATTTCTGAAGCATATCTTTCAAAAAGCACATAATACAGAAAGAGTAGCAATTTTTATCATCTTACTTTGTTTAGAAGGAGCTGGCTAGAATATTTATTTGTTGTACTTTACATAGGGCTCATTATCAACATCAAATGCCTGTAAAACCAAGATGAAAGGAACAGACAAGCATTTTTCTTTTTTCTATGATGACCTGGTACTTAACTTTATGTATCAAATCTTTATTGGATAGAAATCAGCAGAGTCCCATTACAATCTGTTGAACTATATGCCTTTCAATAATTAAAGCTTTGAGACCATACCACTGAATTAAATACTTTTGTGTCTTTCTCTCTTTCATTTCAGTTTCTTTTCTATTAATATTTTCTTCCAGGTGCAAAGTGTGCCACTGCACAATCAGATTCCTTTTAAAACTTCAGCTTCATTTCAATCTTTAATGCCTTGCTAGAAACTTATTTAATACATTGTATAAATGAAATAACATATTCAGGATTTCTCTTCCTCTAAATTTTAAATGTAGCAATAAGGCAAGTTTCTTATCGTTTGGCTAGACATTTGTATGTCTATTACTTAACATTCTATTACACTCCCAAGATGTGATGTACACATATTCTCCTCTTAGCAGTAATTTACTTTTCTGTTACTATAGTCCTTGTCGCAGCCACTCATCTATTGTACTTTTTTTTTAGTGCTTTGCCAATATGAAAGCCAGGAAAATGTGTAAGCTAAAATCACTAGGCAACATATTAATTTGCCATAGCTGTCTTATATTTTTCATCAATTTGGTGAGCAACCAGCTACTTAACAGTAAAACTCTAAGCACTTCTACATGCATGGGACAGTTGTCTGATTTAAACTTTTAACATGACACCTTAAAATCAATTCTCTGCTGTGCTCAGATTTTAAGGTTTTTTTAGAAGAGTGAGTAAGCACTCAGTAAATGTAATATGATGGTAAGTGTTTAGTAATCACAATAACAGGAAGATGCTGGTGAGCAAAAATATGTTTTTATCTGCTGCAGCTTGTTTATTCCAAATTCTCTAGTTACACTTACATTGAGGGGTGTCTTGTAAAGACCGGATGTTTTCCTCTGGATTTTTTTCTGTCTGTATTTTCATGCATAACTGATGCTGAGCTGTGGCATTTATTAAAAACCCCCGCTTATTCTTATCTCTTAAGAAGAATCATTTGCATTCGTGGAGTTTTGTGCATTTACCTAAAGGCTGGATGATTTTTCTGTTCTTCACATACAAACTTTAAAATGTAGATTGGTTATAAAATTAAAATAGATTCTGTGGATATGTACAGAAATGGAAAAAAAAAACCAAACAAAACCCAACACCTGAGGATATCTAATTTACTTATCTTTTTGCTGATGTTTATTTTCATTTCCATGACTGATGCAGAAGGAAAATACACGTGGTGTGTAACTAAACATTTGCTCTTATTGCAGAGATGGTTCTTGCAACCTTTTAATTCATCGTGTAAGAATAACTGCAGCAAAAAAAGTCCTCTACCTTTTGACATGGCTGAGTTCAGAAGACAACTGAGAATTTTCATCTGAAATGAAAAACACAGTTAATATCACTTCCATTTCAATGCTGAATATATCTCTGTCTTCCTGTCTTTCTTTTATTTACCTCTTTGTGCTACTCTTAAGCATTCTGTACGAAAGGTTAGTTGACATAGGGAAGGAGAGGGACAGAGGACCCACATAAAGTCATTGGTCATGTAGTAACAAATGCCCTTGTAACTGATGGACATGAATTCTAGAAGGCAGAAGGAAACTTATACAATGGCATGCCAGGGTAGTAGCTGGTAATCCTGGTATTGCACATGTTTGGAATGGAAATAGCATTGTACTGCTATGATATCATGCTCCTACTAGAAGAAAGCAGTAAGGGTTTGTCATGTGTGTCTGTGAAGTATTATCCCATTCAGAACTGAATTCTCATTCCTGAACACTTTGGTTTGTTCATATTTTCTGTTTGGTTTGTATTTATTTTTTTGGGGTAGGAGATATTGAATGGGATTTTAAAAAAAGTTGTCAACAAATAACTACCACATGATATCGGAAAAAAGTCTTGGGAAACAATATGACCAAGCTGTCGATCTTGTTGTCTCTACAGACAGCATTGTGCCAGTAAAATATAATCTTAAGAGAATTTTTAAAAGGCGTAGTAATTGGATCTGTACTTTCACTTGTGATTGTCTTTAAGATTCAAACTTTATGTTTATATATGAGAACTAATTGGTGGATCTATACCTTAATTACTATCTATTGCAATAGTGAAGTAGATCTGAGCATGCTAGCAAGTAAACTTAATTGATTATGCAATTTTAAACCCTGAGAAAAACACCGCAACAATGTTCCTCTATTTAGTTTCTTCTTGTGAATGCAGTCAGGGAATAATACTAATTTTTCACACCACATATCATGTCCTTTTCATCAGCCATTTTCACAAATTTAAAAAAATTAAATAAGCAAATACCAATGATGCATCAGAAATAAGTATTCCATTTACATCCACAACCAGTCCTGATAGATGTTTCTAACAAGCAGGGAAAAATTGGAAACATTCCCTCTTCTTATGGTATTATTTCCTTTTAAATTTTCTTTTTGCTACAGTATTGTCCCAATATATAATTTTTATATATTAGCTGCAGTAAATTGCAAGACTATGATCCCAAATAGAATTTAGATATGAAGATTTGAAACAGAAAATCTGGTCAAGAGAGTGTTTGTATCAAAATATTCTACACAGGGATAAAACAGAATTTATTTTCCCAGACATTTGAAAATGTCAGTATTGCAATCATTGATGTTTGAACATTTATGTTTTGTACTTCCTTATGTAAGGTGAATGTAAGTAAATGAGTTGTAAAATGGGAGTAAAAGAGTGTGTGGAAAATCACTTTTCTCTAGCAACACAACCCTAAAATAAAAATCAGGCTCTTTAAAATTCTTCTTTTTCAAATTACTTTAATGACTCAAAAGTTAAAAACAAAAATTAAACGTTTCAATGCAGTATTTTAATATTTAAATTTAATTGAAAGAAAAATTGTTACATTTACACTACCACTACAAAGATGGACGAGCATTCTCAGAGTAACTTAAAATTAATCACAGAAATTCTATGATGAATCTTTTTCATAAAGCATGAGATTGTAGTTTCTGAAGCAGGGAGGTCTTTTATAATGCGTTACTTTCAGCAACCCTTTGAAATGACAGAGTGCACAGACATTTTGGCAATTTTGCAGGTGATTTCATAAAGCTAAAATGCTGACCTTTAATTGATGTTAACACTTCCAATTATTGATAGAGGGTCTGAAATTGTTCACTAACAATGTTTCTTCCTCAGCTTATACAGCTGAAGCTAGAAAATTGCCTGGTTTGCCAATTAGAGGTGTTAATACAACAGAGAGAGATGAACAGAGTGAAGACACTCTAAATGTGATTATAGGTGGTGGATAACAGTGCCTGCAAATAAGGATGTGAAATGCTTTCAAGTGTAGCCAGAATGTTTTGCAGCTTTAAGACTAAGTATAGAAAAAATTGTTCTCCTATTGTGGAAATGCTGTCTTTTTTTATATACTGTTGCAGTCCAAGGAGAAACTTGAAATCCTGCCAGGAGCTGGTCTTTGCATCTTTTGCTAACCTTGTTAAAGCACAATCATCATTAATCAAATATGCAGTGATAAACAGATCACCATTTTTAATGTCTTCCTGGACCTTAACAGTTTAAATATTGGACTGCTCTGTCCATACTGACCCCATGAAAGATTTCTTAGTTCACTGTGCTAAAAACTCCAAACAGCCCAATGTTCTCTACTGCTCTACAATTTTATTTGATTGTAAGTGAAAGCATTTTTAGCAACATTGCAGAAGATGGCCCCTGCCTTCAGCTCATACATCCCTTAAAAGGGATTGAAAGAGTTAGAATGAAAAAAAAAGTTAATAAAACAGATTAAAATAGATGGAAAACAACATGCCACAATGCAATCCTCCCTGATATTCTAGCGACTGGTGCAGCAATACTGCCTAATTCAAAGATTGCACCAGGTCTAAACCCTAGAGCAGGACAGGACCCCATGGAGAGAGGGAGGGGATTGAGAGGTGCTGCGGTGTCCCACATGGGGTTCTCATGACGGAGTGGTTAGGCTGTATAAAGAATCCTCATCATAGGTGTTGACAAAAGAGCAGGTTTTAGTTTGAACTTGCAAAAGTGCAACTTTGTGACACAGTTTGATGCCAAGGTTCACTCTATTAATTACTTCTTGGATGAAGCATACATTGGAAAATCAGATTAGAATCAATTTAGAATGACTTACATGGACACCAGAGATGCAAAAGGGTAAGGGTACAGAGGATATGGACACAGAAAGATGAGGGTGCAAAAGGATTTAGCAGCATTTAATCATTGACTAATTTACTATTTATAATGTGATTCAACAAGATTTGCTATAATTATAACAGTGACTTAATTTTAGATTCACGATTACAAAATTCATACCATTATCCATTCACACGCACACACACAGGCACACAGATGTTCAAAACCCACGTGGATGTGGTGCTTAGGTTGCACAGGCTGACACAAGTGAGACCATCCATGTCTGCCACAGGAGGCATCTGCAAGTAGCAAAACAGTCCCAGAAGTTAGGAACTACATTTTGTGTGAGGGAGAGGTGATTTGCCATCATTCTACATGTGTGTGAGATTGGAACTTTTTGAGAATAATTATGGAACCATGCTTTGCAATTTGTAGGTATTTATTAACCCTTTGCAAGTCTCCAGTCTCTCTTGCTAAGTTGATGTTGATCCAGATCCACTGGCTGTAGGTTCATTATGTATCATTGAGCAATCACTAAAACACTTCACTTCTAATTTTGTTTAAGCTGCATAAACTGAACATTTTCCCATAATCAAAGAATTTCTTATGTGTCTACAGCAGTGGTCCAAAAGTCAGGTAACAACTTAGTTTGCACAGTAGCAAGGGTGCATGTTCCTAGAAAAGTCACATGGTTTTGATGCTAGGTATTTTGATGCCAATCCATGGAATTTCTTGTTGTCCGTCAGTTTTCCCTAAAATATCGGAAATAATGCACCAATAAGAATCTTAAAAGAATATTAATCAAAATTGCAAAGCCAACCACTCAAAAATTACCACATGATAAAATAGCACGAGATAATGCAATCTAAATATTAAAGTAATGATAGAGACTTAAATAAGTAACATAAAGCAAATATTTTCAGTCTTTCCTAACATAAGGACCCATGACTTGACCACTTAGCATTATTCTTCTTATGGGAGGAATTCAATTTCCCTCAGACAATTAACCAACATTCTTAAAAAGTCTATTATAACATGAAATAAAAATTCCCTCTGAATAAGAGTTACAGTCAACCAGAAGAACATGAAAGTCTAGTCAGCTCAGTGACTTGAATATATACTTGAATGTGTTCAATCTTTGCAGCATGATAAATTAAGACAAAGTCAGTTAAAGACTTTTCCAAAATCACAGCTGAGAGAAAAAAATATAAAATGGAAACATTATGCCTCAGCTTTTTTTTAAATAACATTTTCATTCTGGTTGCAAGATATCTTCTAAAGAATATATGGAGATTTGGTAAAACATGTTGAACATACTTCCCTTATCTCAATTTCTAGATAAAGTATTTCAAAGACAAAAGACTTTTACATTCCTTTTTCTGATCTTTTTATAAAATCTCAAAATCTGTTTCTGTTCATTCTTCTTTTCTAAACTTTTTGTATAATTGTGTTGTGGTTTTGACTATGTCCATGTTGGACAAGGAGAAAGGGAACAGGAAAAAGTATTTCCTCCTACTGGTACATCAGAACCAAACTGGACTTGTCAAACTTTAGCTGGTATGTCTAAAACCACTGTCTCCATAAATTCTGTCTGCTTTTTTCGCATGCCTAGAACTCTACTCATGTCTGTATTTACTTTGCTAGTGGAGCCTCTGATAAAATGCTTCAGCAAGCAGTCTCTGAACCTGGCTTCCAAATGAAAATAATTTCATTTAATGTAGAAACAGAGATATTTTTGCCAAAGCTGTCTACAGAATATAGGCACTTTTTTTTAAAAAAACTTCTGTGGTTTATATGGGAATAAATTCCCCATAGCTTCTTACACTTGTCTAATGAAAGTGTGACTTCCTCATCATCTCTCTTTACTCCACACCTTCTTGCAATATGCTGATGAACACAATCAACATGACTGCATGATCAATGGGAGTGCTGATTAAGGGGTTCCCAAGAAATTATTCTTATTAAGTCCAAGAATCAACTGCTTAATAATGAAAGTCTACAGAATATGGAAATGTAGCATAGTTTACGTAATAAACTAAATCACAGGTTTAAGAGCCCTTAAAGTTTGCTCTAATTTCTTGGGAGTAATAAAAGTGAAAAGTGTAGTAATAAACTAAGCATATGATGATGAAGCAACTTTGGACTGAGCAAGTTCTCTTTCTAATAATTTACATTGTTCACATTTCGCTTTGTAGCATATTTATTTGAATTTTTATGACACTGCATAATCATGCAGAATAAATTGAATTACTGCATACACTTGCATGAAATCTAAGCTCAAGTACAAATGTAATTACATAACTGACTATTTTAATTATATGGTCATTATCACAAGAAGAAAATATTATACAAATTTAACAACTTTGATTCTATTTCTCTTCATTCAAAAACATTTAAGTAAATAGATTATGTGAAATACTCATACAGATGTCACTTATCCAACAGAAATATTATTCTCACAACTTGACAGCAAGAATAGAAAATTAATCAATTTTTGTCATGATTCTGATTAAAAACATTCATTTTACTTGCTGCCAGATACTTCAGGTAACAGTACAAAAATAAGATGATATTTCTAGTATTAATATTTATTTTTCTTCATCTTTCTCCTATTCCATCTCATATCACTACACATTGATACCTCCATTTTATTTTCAAGAAAAGAGCTGAAGAGCCTAATGGCTATTTTACTTCTGAAATAGCTGAAATTTGGACCAGAAATTTGCTGCCCCTCCTTTTTCGGGAAATAACAGATTAGATATGAAACTTCAGTTCTTCCTTGTACTTTGGAAATATAGGCTTATTTTTATTAATCACCCAAAACTTACGTTCAGTGCTAATCTAGAGATGGATTTCTGAAGGCAGTCTCTGTTTCTCTTGTCTCCATCTCTATTATGAAAATATGAAATTCATAAAATGATCATTGACATTGAGCTCTCGAAGGTGTGTTCTAAGGCTCAGATACATTAATGAACTTGATCATCAGTTCCTTGTCACAAATCACAGAAAACAGCTAATTAAAACACAAACATATTGCAAACATGTCACTACAAATTCACAGAACAAGTCCACGTTTCCATAAAGACTCCTTTGGAAGATATTTTCCCTCTGAATTCCTGTTAGTTGTATTAAACTGAGTTTTTTTCAGGTTCATAAGAATCTTCAACTCCATTCTGTACTAAGTGGAAACACGTCTTAGCAGAGGTGTTTCTAAAACACATTATATTTACTCAAGAGCTTTGAGTCTTGAAAATAACTCAGATCCTAAGAGACATCTTCACTTGTCTGTATTGGCTCTTCCGTGACTCTGTGGAGGCAGAAAACTGGTTCATAGAAAGATGAAGTGATGCGACAACAGCTCTAAGGGAAGCTTCATGGGGCATGTAACTCAGATTCCTGCAAGTCTCAGTCAGTGCAAGCACAGAGTAATACTTTCAGCATATATTCATAGCAAGTGGAAAAATAATGCCTCTAAAGATTTCCCAAAATAAGGGTTCATTTACCTACCCCATAATTTTGAATATTTACGTTGTGAAGGGCATTGCTAGAAAATTTTTCACGTCTTTGAAGATAATTTTCTTTTCACTGTTTCTAACATCTTACATAATTTGATTTGTTTCACCTACACTTTATTGTTTTTATACGAATATCTCATTGTTATCAGACAAGAAAACCTTAAAAATTGTTCTTTTAAGTAAAAGAAAAAATAGTATTTCATAATGCTAATTGGACGTTTGAATAACTTTAGCTCAGAAAGATATGAAAACCTGCTATCTCCCATGAATTCAAGAACTCACCCAATCCTTTAATGAGTGGATTTACTCTTTCTCTTACTATTCACATAATCATTTATTATAACTATCTGAATTTCTTTTGTGAGGTTTGATAAATGAAATATAACTTCTTTTATCTTTGAAGTCAAAGAACAAGCAGACAAAGCATTAGTTTTCTCCTTTTAAACTCTGTAAGTAAAGATAAAAAACTGTTAGACAAAATTTTAACCATTTGCCACATTTCATATTTGAAAAATGAAGATGCAGAGGAGGATAATGAGATGGTCTTCCCAACTACTGTGTTCTGGATTGCTTTCTATTTTACAATATTGATTTTCAATCACAAATAGAGAATGTTATTTAAATGCTTCTTGCTACTAAAATAATTGGCAAAAATTTAACCTTTCTTTTAAATAGTAACAATTGAAAAACTAAACGTTGGCTTACATACCAAATGAAATAGGTTATACAGCTAGCAAGACAGCACAATGGAAAATACTTTTTGCTATTACGACTTCCACCAATTTTCGAAAGAGCATTAAAACTGAAAAAACCTTAGTTATGTCTTCTTTGAAAAGAATCCTTGATAATAGTTGAGTCACAGAGTGGTATGTGTTTGAAGGGTCCTTAAAGAGCATCTAATTTCACTCCCCTGTTATGTGCAGGGACACCTTCCACTAGATCAGGTTGCTCAGAGGCCCATCTAACCTGGCCTCGAACACTTCCAGGGATGGGACGTCCACAACGTCTCTGGGCAACCTGACCCAGTGCCTCACTAGCCTCACAGTAAAGAATTTACTCCTAATATCTAATCTAAACCTATCCTCTTTGTGATGCATGACCTTCACTTTTTTTCAGAGAAATTTAAGTATGGATATGTAAATCCTTGGTAAATGACAAAATTGCATGTTACAAATACAGAATGAAAGTAGCAAATAGGGAGTGAGGTTGTTCAGAATAGGTCAGGACTAGGGAATTATAGACTGTCAGGCTCTCCACAGTGTGAAAGATGCTATTAAAAAGTACTAGCAATGTAGTGATTTTTATTCTTGTTCTCAGCTATAATAGTGGGTTACAGCTAGGCCAAAACATTTGACACTGAAATTAAGCCAGATCCATTAAATAAAAGAAATTGACCTTGTAAATTTGTGATAGTCAGAAGATACTTATGACAGAAGGTTTCTGACACTTACTGTACAAATTAATATTCTGATCTTATAGAAGTCAAACTAAAGAGCATCATGAGCACAATAACCCCTAAGTTTAAAATGAAATTATTTCATTGGACAATTCCTAAAAAATATCCATGAAAGCTAGTGGTCTAATCTCAAGAAGAATTGAAAACAGCTGAAAGATGTTATCTGATACGAATTCAGGGAGTTATGAGAAATGAGTTGTCTCTGTTGCTTTCTAATTATATATAGACGTGCAAAGAAAAACAGCATATGAGTTAAGATGTGGGAAGGGGGAACACTTTTCTGTCAACAAGATTGTCTTCAAACAATTATGTCTGAATTTGTTAAGATACAACTTTCAACTCCCCATGGTAGAACAAAACATGTTTCTTTAAAATGAAGAGCAGCTTATTTTTCATTGCCAAAAAGACCATTGCTCTTGTCCAAAACCAGATACTGAAGTATAATTGTCTAATCAAAGATATAATTTTAAATCTAAGTGACCTGTAGAGTCGATTAAAAGTGCCACGTCTGCCTCCTAATTATCTTTAGTATCAATTGCACATCACATTTCAATATTGCCATAATGATATGTTAAATACTTAAAAATTGTTAGTAAATTAATTACCTTCCTTCTTAATCTTTAAAGAAGAAATATCACCTATTTACAAGCAGCGTGGAATAGAGGACAATGTATGGGTTTTACAACTTTTTTTTGAGAAGATGCTTCCTTGAATTAGGACTAAGGTCTATTTGAATGCTTTTTAGGAAATTCTCTGCCATTCTGTTCTGACACCAGCATTCCCCAATGTGTTCAGCTTTTTTCACTAAGGCAAAGCCATGAGTTCCTGGAGTGGGGAATTTCAGATGCAGGCAAAAGGGTGACTGCTGGAACCGGAGCACTACAGACAGCATTGACATGAGTGTCACCATGATTCGCAGCAGGCTGTTCTCTCATGCACTGCCCATTCATAGAATAGAAAAGGACAGTTAATCAGTCCTGGGAATAGTCCTTATTATATACCCAATGTTTTCATCCCCCACTGACATGAGAAAAGCCCAAGAGAGGCCTCAAGTTCCTTTACATGTGGATTGATCGCCCAAGGGACACCTGAGCAGCTGTTTTCTTGTGGACCAGCACTGAGCAATGACATTTGAAATTGAAAGCGTTAGGGTGGCTCCAGTGCATAAGCCTGGAGGTCAGGTGGATGGTCTGCTGCAGATGGACACAAGCATCCCTGTCAGCCTGACCTGCCCCATACAACTTTGATTGTGGTAAGATGAGACTAATGGGCTTCTGCAGTCCTGGGTCAGAAACAGCCTCCACAAAATGCCCAGACACTCCAAAGCCTTCTCCAGATCTCAGGAATCTCAGGTTAATCCTTTTCTGCCCTTCTCCACATGTCTCACCAGTTCCGTGGGTGAGGCCCTCTCAGGGCACAGCATTAGGCTGGGCACAGGTTTTGCATCTTGTTTTGGTTATGTTTGTTCGAGGAAGGGAGGAAATATGAGCAGTGCTTAGTGCCAGAGGTTCCTCTCTGCCAGCTGGAAGAACAGCTTCAGAAAGCCATGGTTTTGATGGGCAGGAGAAGTTTCCAGTGTCACCTGTCTCCTCCCACTTCATGTGATGAGGTAAGAGTATACCCACTAGCAAAATATTCTTTCTAGGCATGCAGAAGATTTCATTCTAACATATGTCTTGATTCGTATGAACATTCAAAATCCATTTCACACTTTTTCATTTACTAAAATAACAAATCATTCATGTCAGTGACTTAGACAGAAAATGCACACAACCATCTCTTTTCCAACCTGTTAAAAATCAGACAACAGGACTGTTGCTGTTTTCAGGTATCTCTGTAGCTGGAAAGATATCTTTATTTTTCTTGGAAAGAAGTATTTAAGTGTTTTAGAGAAGATAGACTCATAAGCATTTTGATGACTTTCCTTTTATGGATGTAACATCACCCAAAATAACAGAATAACGTCATGCTTGAAGTAGAGTCTTCCTACATTTTTCCCGGAAGACCATTAGAATGAATTTGTTTCCCACAGCTGCTTAGAGAAAGTTGCCCTGAAATTTTGCTTTAGAACAGAAAACAAATAAAACTTGTTTAAATCCATTGCTAAACACTGCCAGTTTTATAACTATGGATATGATTGTGTAACTGAGCCACTTACTCCTAACCTGTTTTTTTGTATATGTAATTTTTTATCTGCATGATCTTTTTGTGAAATCAGATATTCTATACGATATCTATTGACAGTGAATGTAATGTCAGATTCAGTCCCCACTCTCCTCCACACAAGTGTGAAGGCTTCCTAAATATAACAGACATAAGAATCGCTTTCCCAGAAGAGAGGGGCTGGAGCTCTGGCACAGCTGATGAGGTGGGTCTGCAGGGAAAGGGCGAGCACTGCTGCCTCTCTCTATCTTCTCCACAGCTTCCAAGCCAAATTCATTGAGTAAAATGACTATCTCCTCTATATATGCTCGTAAATTAGCCAAGAATCACATGCACACAAGGATAGTCTTAAATATTTCAGGAACTACTTTAGCCTCGTAAACAACCAGTCCCCACTGGTTTGAGATGTGCTGTACATTGCCTTCGGTGGCTTTGCCTTTTCTATTGTGAGGGTCTTCTATCTGCCCATCCATGGGCTGCTTTCCAGGTCCAGCTCTATATCCCTTCACCCAAACTGCCAGAGAAGTGTTTTCTCCGGCAGTTCTCACGCAATTGCTCTTGTGTTGTAACTCCTATGGTCTATAGCACCAACAGTGCTGCTATAATAGATCTACTCAGTGACTGCGGCGTGCAGAACCTGCCCTTGATTTAGGCATGCTCCAGTCAGCAATAACAGCATCTCCCTCCTCTCTCTCACCTTACCTTCTCACCCAATTCTTGTTCCTAATTTTCCTTCAACATAACTTCCCTGTTAATAAATCTTCATATATGTGAACTTGTCTCAAGCCACTTTGCTTAACCACGAGTCAGCATCATGTGTTTAAACAACATTAAACTGAAATTTGCTAACTTGCTATATGTTAATGAAATCAAGAAAATTGAGTACAGTACATGGTGAATTGCTTCAGGTGTTTTGTAGTATTCCAAATAATAGCAAACAACAATTTAACTCATCTACACTTGAATTAAAGTTAGAATATTTACTGTAATTTTTAAATGTTTGAAGGGGTAGGTTATGCCATGTGATACAAACGGACATCAAATAGTGTTACTGGGCATTTCAAAAATAACTCTGTTCATATTATGCTTCAAATAATATTTTATCCTATTATATGTATGATATATTTTACATACTTCTACCTGCTAGTATTAATATTTTACTTACAAATGCAGAATGTTATAACAGTATTAAGAAGCTTATATAATGAATTATATTGCTAATTGAGAAGAGAAATAAATTTAAGATACTACTTTAAATATCAAATAAGACAAGCTTTGGTATTTGGTATAAGACAAGCAAATGGTATAACTAAGTGATAAATCTTATAACATTAATTTGTTCAATTAATATGCAGAGGAGGTAAATAAACTTATTTCTGCCTTTTTAAGACATTTTTGACCTTGAGATGTGTCGATATACATTTTGTGATACTTGGAAGGAGGACTTAATGCCACCATCATGTCACTAGCTCTTAAGTTTGTAAATGTTGTTTAATTTGATAGAAAGTGTTTCAAGTATATTGGGTGACGCATGAGTTATACCATTTATTTAAAACATGGGAATGAAAACAAAATTTGCATGACAGTCCATGTATTCAGTTTTCTGAAAAATAATCTGACATCCCACCTTATTCCTGCCAAAGTAATGAGCTGTGATTTTGACATATAGATATGTCATATGGTAGATGGCATAAAGAATAAATATTTAGCTGCCAAATTTTTACCTACCAATCAACATTTCAACCACCAGTCACTTTAACTTTCATGAAAGACTATTCTTACCATGCTCAGTTGATCCAAGCACATTTTATAGACTAATGATCATGTTTAGAAGAGAGAAATTCTGCTCCTTCAGGTATTCATTAAGAGCTAATAAATAGTTTTCTACTATCAAATCTAATATTTACCTGTAAAGGTAAGTGAAAAAACTCTGTGTTTTTCTAAACCTGCAAATTATTTTGAAGTCTCTTATAATTTTACTTATAGTAGTAATATAGCATGAATAATAATGTGTATATTATTAAGAATGAACAATAGTAATTATTATAATTTGATAATAACTTATAATAATTTTATAAATCCTTTGAAACAGCATATTAAAGGCATTTCTAGAAAGGAAAAAGCAATGCTCCTGCTGTATAACAACACAAGGTACCTTTTTTAATAACATCTACATTACACTAAGATTGTTTCTACAATGTAACTAAATAATAAAGAATGATAAGGCTTAGTGGGGTAATTTATATTTTGATACCTATTATAGATGACTCTATTAAAATAAGTCATGTGTTCCAATATTTTTTCATCAGTAGTTGTTTTAAGTCTCTTTGTCATTCACTTAATCAATTCTCATTTATATTCCCAGTACCATCATTTCATTCACTGTATTATAAATCCTAGAAATAAGTTTCTTTCTTTTCTTTTTCAAAGAATGCTAGTAATCAGGGGTTTTTTTCCTCCAAAACTCATTTTCTAGCAGAATTCCATGCTTTATTTCATACATCATTTACAGCATGCTTCATTTCAGCCCCAAAGGCAGTATATAGGTTATAAAGAAAAAAACCACAATTGGAAAGCAGGGTCCTTTTATAATTGTGGTCATGGTTTTGTTGAGAATGACACTGTTTACGTAATAAAAATGATTACTTTCTGCCTTAAAAGCATCCCTAGGATTTTGGTAAGGTGTTTCACAATGGAATTTTTATTCTGTGAACAGCTCACTGACATACATCAGAAAAGGAAAGAAATGAACAAGTTGACATCCCAATTTAATATTGCATGTTGGTACATTGAAGCTACACAAAGCTCACAAGAATACAGACACAATACCTGTGGAAAGGTCAATTAAGAATCAAAGCAGTGTTATGGAAGCCAGAAAGGATGTTTGCAGTAGTGTCAAAAGGACTTAACTTTTTTAAAGATAAAACACTCTTGTATCATCTCTGTGACTGACTTTGTTTCTTGAAGTGAGCAATACCTGATGTCGAAAGTTCAAAAGTCAGAAAATCCATTGAATTATGTTAGCCTAATGGTATGTCAAAAGATTTCTTGAAGGAATATATTTTTATGTCTGTACAGTACATCTGTGTGTACACATCTGAAGATCAAACTGATGCTGCATTCTGAATGTCAGGTATTCCATGACTCTGCAATAGAACTTCTCCTGTTGTTACCAGTTTACACAAACTAATTGTTAAGCACAATTTTGCCAAATACAGCTCACTATTTCATCAGTTTGGGTTTTTTTTAAATTAAAAGTGGACACAGTATTGCTTTGCAAATTCAGCCTGGTTACAAGTACAAGATGGAGAGAACTGACTGTCATTTTGGTTATTGTCTGCTATAGGGATCCCTTTACATTGTTACAGGCAGATATAAACAATGTTTAGTCATTCCAATAATTTTAACATAGTCCAAAAGATCATAAACTGTTAAAAATTCTTTAATTCTAAATGATGAGTACTGACACACATTGATATTTTCTGAATACCGTACTGCTAAGTAGGTAAGTACCTTAGAACTGCAAAAAATATTTCAGGATTTTTTAAACTGAGAACGATTGGGTGAATTAACGATGTGAAGACATTGAATAAAACTGCATTCTGTTCCTTTAGATATAGTTAGTTTTTGATTGCTTGTGATACTGATAAAATATAGATGAGATATTTTTACTAGGAGTTCAGCTTTATGGCTCTAGAATAAACCAACTGTGCTCATGTTAATATTTGCTGGTAACATACAGTTCAACAGTTCCTGTGGATCATGTCCTCAGTCAGGAGACAAAATAGCTGGACAGCAATGGCATTGAATAGGGATGCATTATGCTGTTGCATCTGTTTTCTCTCTACTGGGATAGTAAAGCACGTTCTTCTGAACGATAATAGCGAAATTTAAATTAGTGGAAGCAGCTGGTAAAATTTCAGGTAGTTTTCTTCTACCCTTATTGTAAAGTCAAAATCATCACTTCATGAATTAATTAGGCATTAAAAAAAAAAACAAGAGGACACTGAATAAATACCTTTCTTTTTTGTCACCTTATAAATCAAGATGGAAGTCTTTGAAAAGCAGATCCCAGAAAAGATGCTAACCTGATGCTGGATTATTTAATAATGTTCATATGCAACTCCAGACAGCCAAACACTTTTCCAGAAGTAATCAGAAATGGCAACTCACAAGCTTTAAGAGAAGTGTCTTGTGAAGAGGGAGCATGCTAAAATTACTAACAACTGCTATTATTATTTGTCGTAACATTCATCATATATGAGTGAAAAAAAAAGGTGTAAAGCAGAAACCATTACCAAAAATCTAGTAGTGGAACAGAGAAGTAAACAGTAAATGTCACAAATTTAGAGAAAAAAACCCTGTCTTTGCAATCCCAGTTAAAGAGTTTATGGTAGAGATATTATTGCACAGTACATTATAACAACAGCTTTATGAAGTGGAAAAGTCTGGAGATAATCATAGTAATGTGCAACCTGCTCTATAGTTTTAACTTTTCCAGTGATGCTCTTTTGCTAATATGCTCATGGCCTACTACCATTTCTATTGTAAACAATAGCTCTGATACAGTCACCTCTTTGCACTCTGATCCAGATTACTTTCTTCTGATGCCTTTTTGTATGTCTTGCCTAAAAATAAACCTGGTTTCTCTGATATGAATGAAGCTAATTTCCATTGAAACACTTTTATTTTTCCTTCTCTGATCTATTTCTAATGCCTAGTGCTGATTGAGCTTTTCACTTTCCTTTCTTTTTTAAAACACTTCTCTGTTTTAGGATTGCTTTCATATTGACCTTTGGAATAAAGCACTCTTTATTTTCCATTTGCCCTCATCCAAATCCCTCATTAGTTATCAATTCCTACCTAAAATAAATTGAATAATAGAGTGCAAACTCACCGATCACTGCAGTTCCCTCCCACTATGAAGCAGTGACTATTGTTTCTTAGTCCATTCAGTATTTCTTATATTGTTTGGTTTTCAAAATATGAAAAATACCATCCTGAACAAAGCAAACAAAGAATCCAGTACTGTGGAAAAGCATAAAATAAATAAAAGTTAGCATAAAATAAATGGTAAAATTCACTGAAAGTACCAGTTACTGCTTGTTGTGGTTTAGGAATGCAACTGTGCAATTTAGTTCTCCCACTTAGATTTTCCAAACCTGCTGCCTGCTTGCTCCCCCTTCCCTCTCTTCTGCCCTACCACCACCCCTACCCTGCAAGTATCCAGAGAGGAGAATTGGTGGCACAAAACGAAGGCCAAGATGAAGGGTTGAGATAAGAACAATTTACTGGAAACAGCAATGAGATAAGAAAATGAACAGTAACAGCAACAATATTAATAATAAAAATATACAAAAAGAGAGAATGTTTCACATGCAAAAATGCTCACCAGAGAGCCTGAGACAATGAACAATGGTCCAAGGGTTTCTCACCCTGCCACGCTTTTGTTCCACCAGAAAGGGATGACTCTCTTTCCCAGAAAAGAGAGAGTCCCTTTTCCTTGGCTCTGGCAATAACATAATATGGTATCCAATAACAAAATATCTTGCCCATTCCCCTTCCTGCTGATGTGGGCCTGAACCAGGACACTGCCGCAGTTGCTACAGGTTTTGAATATCTAGCTTGCAGCAGTGTTAAACCCACAGAAAACATAAAATAATTTCATATTTAGTTAATGGTTTGCCTACCATATTTAAAGAATTATTTATAAGTGGTTTTCTGATGCATTTATATAAAGAACTGTTTTGTTGAAAACACGATTGCTGCGTCTCTCATTCTTTGTGTGTATACTTCTCATGCAACAAGCCTCTTATAGGGGAATTTGTGTTCCCCATTCTCAAATAACTAAAATAATAAAAACCAGCCCAAATTTTCATCAATTTAAGTATTTATCATGTTGTAAATTATTTAAGGATTCAAATGTATTCTGTGTGAGTTTCATTCAAATAATTTAAAGAACTGTTGAAAATCCCCAGCATGTCATTCAAATAAGGATGTTAGTGTAGAAAATCTCTCAAAATAAGGATTCTCTTTCAAACTATTTCTCTTCTGAGTATACACCAACAGACCAAAATGAACTCGTCTGCTTGGAAACAATCACTTTTAGTTCATCAGGGGCTGAGACACTGATACAGAGAAACTATGCATAAAGGTAAATAACATTCAGTGTTTTGCTCAATTGGTGCATACATTGGTTTCAGGTAGAAACCTTTATGCTTCCTTTTCTTTCCCCAGCCAATTTATGGAAGTTTAATCTTTAGTAAAGTCAATATTAGGTCAATACACAGGAGTCAATGAGTTGTTTTAATGCTGTATTTGCAATTGCTCCTTGGAGGCATTACCTCATTCTGAATTGTAGATTTCAAATCTTGGTTTTTGTTTATTCAGTCACTGTGAACAACTCTGCATTTATTATGATCAAAAATCCCTTCTTGTTCTACTTCTCTGTGTTGTAATATTACCAGAATATTTTGTATGTTGCCGCTGTTCGCTCCTCTGGTAGCTCATCTACCATTATGAGCCTACCTAGAAAACCCATAAATCATAGTTAACTTAATCTGATATAAAGCAATAACTGTCAGACAACACATATGGGGTTTTTTTCAGAGTCTTCACAATTTTGTTGGTCAAAAAACCCAGCAGGAAGTTGCAACCAGCAGGAAGTACAATTGCTTGAAGAGTAACAGATGATGCCTCATCACAGTACAGGAAGCTGTGTGGTAAATCATTTGGAAACATGTCATACAACCCAGCAGGAAAACTACCGAACTAAAACTTTTCAGTCTGCCAAAGGCTGTTGCATAGACACACGGGCACAAAAACACCAGAGGGATTCAGTTATGGTTTTCATAGGAACTCACTTCCATCAAATGCAAAGCAGCATGTTAGAGGTGAAAGTCAATTGCTTGTTTGTATTATTAAACAAGGGGAGTTCAGAGAAGAAGTTTATATACAACCTGTTTTCTTCCTGTATGGATCTCCTTCCTCAAGGATGGAGAGATGGTGGGGTATGCTTGTGTGTTAGGGAGTGATTTAATTGTCTAGAGCTTAATGATGGTGATGAGAGGGTTGAGTATTTATGGGTAAGAATCAGGGTGAAGGCCAAAAAAGTGGGAGTCTGTTATAGACCACCTAACCAAGATAAAGAGGTAGACCAAATATTCTTCAAGCACTATGGAGAAGTCTTGTGTAAGAAGAAACTTACTGGATGTTTGCAGTAAATATGACACAGCAGAGATGAAACTGTCTAAGAGGCTCCTGGAGTGTGTGGGAAATAAATTCCTGATGCAGCTTTGGAATGAGCTAGCTAGGGGAGGTGCTCCTCTGGATCTCTTTTTGTGAACAGAGAAGGACTTTGGATGATGTGGGGGTCAGAGACAATCTTGGGCACAGTGATCGCTGAATGATAGAGCTTTTGATTCTTGGGGGAGTAAGGAGCAGGATCACTGAACTGCTACCCTGGACTTCTGGAGGGCAGACTTTGGACTGTTTGGGAGACTGGTTGGCAGACTCCCTTGGAAGGCAGTCTCGAAGGGCAGAGGAGTCCAGGAAGCCTGGAGATTCCTCAGGAAGGAAATCTTGAAGATGCAGGAGCCAGGTGTCCCCGTGTGTTGAAAGACAAGTCAGTGGGGAGGAAGATCAGCCAAAGAGCTGTGACTGGAGATCAGGAAAAAAGAGAGTTTATGGCAATTGGAAGAAGGTACAGGCAACTCAGGAGGACTAAAACTGTGTAGTGAGGTTATGCAGAGAGAAAGTTAGAAGGGCCAAAGCCCGGTCAGAACTCGATCTGGCTAGTGTCATGGAAGACATTAAAAATTATTCTATAAATACATCATCAGCAAAAGAAGGGCTACAGAGGATCTCCATTCTTTATTGGATGTGGAGGGAAAACATAGTGACAAAGGATGAAGAAAAAAGGCTTGGGTGCTTAATGCCTTCTTAGTGCAGTCTTTATCAGTAAGACCAGTTTTCCCCAGGGTACCCAGCCCCCTGAACTAGAAGACAGGGACAGAGAGCAGAATGAAGCCTCCATAATCCAAAGGGAAATGGTAAGTGACTGACTACACCACTTAGACACACACAGGTCTATAGGGCCAGATGGGATCCACCTCAGGGTACTGTGGCAGAAGGGCTCACCAAGACACTTTCCATCATTTACCAGCAGTTCTGTCTAACTGAAGACATCCCAGAGAAGAAGAGGTTAGCAAATATGATGCAAGAAAGGCCAGAAGGAGGATTTGGGGAACTACAGTCCTGTCAACCTGACCTTGGTCCAGGGAAAGGTCATGGAGCAGATCATCTTGAGTGCTAACACATGGCATGTCCAGGACAACTATGGGATCAGGCCCAGCCAGCATGAGTTTAGGAAAGGCAGGTCCTGCTTGACCAATGTGATCTCCTTCTATGGCAAGGTAGCCCGCTTAGAGGATGAGGGAAACGCTGTGGATGTTGTCTACCTGGACTTTTTAAAGCTTTTGAAACCATTTCCCACAACATTCTTTTGGAGAAGCTGCCTGCTCATGGCTTGGATAATTACAGTTTGCCAGGTAGAAATCTGGCTGGATGGCTGGGCCCAGAGAGTGGTGATGACTGGAGCTAAAGACATTTGGCAGCTGGTTACGAGTGGTGTTTCTAAGGGCTAAGTTTTGGGGCCAGTCCTGTTTAATATCTTTTTCAATGACCTGGAAAAGGACATCCAGTGCACCCTCAGCCAGTTTGCAGGTGACACCACGATGGGCAGGACTGCTGATCTGCTGGAAGGTACAGAACATCTGCAGAGGGATCTGGACAAGCTGATGGGTTTAGGCCAGTTGTATGAGGCCAAGTGCTGAGTCCTGCACTTGGGTCACAACAACGCCATGCAGCGCTACAGGCTGGTGGAAGACTGGCTGGAAAGCTGCCTGGTGGAAAAGGACCTGGAGGTTCTGGTTGACAGCAGCTGAACATGGTCCAGTGTGTGCCCAGGTGGCCAAGAAGGCCGATGAAATCCTGGCCTGTACCTGCCAGCAGGATGAGGGCAGTGATCGTCCCATTTTACTTAACACTGCTGAGGCCACACCTTGAGTCCTGTGTCCAGTTCTGGGGGCCTCAATGCAGGAAGGACATTGAGTGCTGGAGCCTGGAGCATGTCAAGAGAAGAGCAATGGAGCCTGGAGCATGTCAAGAGAAGAACAACGGAACAACTTGGAACACAAGTCTGATGAGGAGCAGATGAGGTTTTTTAGTCTGAAGGGGAGTCCTTACTGCACTCTACAACTACCCGAAAGCAGGTTGTACCCAGGTAAAGGTTGATCTCCTCTCCCACGTAACAAGAGATAGGACAAGAGGGAATGGCCTCAAGTTGCACCAGAGGAGGTTTAATTTGGATATTAGGAAAAAATTTCTTCACTGAAAGGGTTGTGAAGTATTGGAATAGGCTACTCAGGGAAGTGGTGGAACCACCGTCTGTGGAGGTTATTTAAAAGACGTGTAGATGTGGCACTTGGGGACATGGTTCAGTGGTGGGTTAACAGTTGGATGCAGTGATCTTGGAGTTTCTTTCCATTGTAAATGATTCTGTGATTCTGTGGCAAGCCAAAGCTTGTCACTTCAGCCTGTACACAGAGCTCTCTAGTAGATTTTGATGAGTGATTCCATTCTTCCTGAGTCCTAAGAATACTTTTGCAAGTACACTATTCCTAACATGTAAAATGTTCTGAATAAAAGAAAAAGAAATAAAAAGAACAGTCTACAGAAGGACAAATTTTGAGCTGTTCAATCTCTGCACCACTTATGGGCCAGGCCTGCTGAAAAACACAGACTTGTCTGCAGCTGTCATATACTCCTTCTTTAACTTCGTTAATGATGGTCTAGAGAAGCTATTCATTTGAGTCATAAACAGCTTCACTCTGACCGAGTCTTCTTCTGAGAGAAAAGGAGTGAAGCTGTCTTGAAGAGACAGGAAAGAAAAAGATCTCACAGGTGATATTCTAAGGGACTAGCCAGAAAGTGTGGCTTGAAATCCTTTCATTAAATTGGAAGGTGATATCCTATCATGGTGGTGGCCCATTGAGATCTTGTAAGATTTTCTTCTTCCATAAAATTACTTTGCACTCCTGTTTTCAACAAGTTGCAATTGGGATTATATAAAAGCTGGTTTAATTTTCTTCCTGTTGTCATGGAAGCACACAGAACTTCACAGTCCTCAGGACGGCCTTTATAGATATGGTATACTCACAGAGTTATGACAGATCCATGTGTATCTCCTTACAGGGAGGACTTTGAATTGAAGCATGTTGCATAGGAGTAAAGATGTTGCACAAAGGTGCCATTTTCTCTGGATGTGCAATTATAACCCTGGTAAGAATCAACTTGCCCTCCAGAGACCATGTAACAAGATATTAAGATCTTCATTTTTGTGTGAACTTTGTGCAAATCCTAGATAATAAACAGCTATGAAGCTAAAGAATTACTATCTCATCTGTTTAATTTTATAAATAGTAGGCTACCATGATGTCTTTTTAATGCCGGTAGTATCTCCTAGACTTCAGGTGCCAGTGACTGCTATAACTGAAGCTGAGTGAAGCTGCCCCTTTTAATCTTTAGTAAGAAGTCAAAAGTAGCAGCATCAAGCTCTGATGTTAGATATCCTCTTTCAGGTAAGAGTTGGAGCTAGCAAATTCATAAGACAGTAGTTTCTTTCAGGAAGTTTCTGAAGAACAGATGAATAACTGATCGCTTCGTGATGAACTAAAAATTTCCTACATCACAGCATGTCATTGGAGGACCAAAAAAGGACCACCACAGACAAGTGTTTCTCTTTAAGTCTTACTTTTAGTAATTTTTGCCCTGTTTGTAAGTTCAATACTAACATTAGAACATACTGAGAGTTATTTATGCCATTTCTAAAAGCATTTTTTAATAGTTTTCTGTTTAGATATCAGGCCTGAATGAACTGCACAGATTTACTTTATCTTGAATTTCAAAATATCTGTTTTATAAATAAAATTAGCTTCTTAGAGAAGAATGAAGCATTAATTTATCAGCAAGAAGAAAATGGGAGGAGATGGGAAGGGAGGAGAGGAAAGGAAAGCAAAGGAGAGAAGAGGGGAGGAGAGGACAGGACAGGACAGGACAGGACACAAAAACACAGATAAAAATTTGTGGGTTTAGCCAAGCATGGTTTATACTGATGTAGAAGAAGAATTAGCAGTCAGTAGCTGTTCCCTTTCCAAAGTCAGCTTAATTTTATGCACCAAGTAGTCAAACAGTGAATAAAAATGCCAAATGAGGTACGTAATTCATATATCTACATAATTTTATACACATATATAACTACAATTATTTGTTACTGACATTAAGTCAGTATTAGATTTCTGGTAAAAATTTGTCCAATGAAGTTAGAAATGCAACTACGTGGACAACCCGAGTTTGATTTTCAGAAAGCCCATTGCTATCCATGCCAACACACATAATTTTAGTGAAAGTACAGGTCCTACTGATGCCAGAGAGATTTTTTGTTTTTATGCTTTTTAGATTAGTAGCATTTTAGTTTTATACTTTTATATATTAGTAACCCTATAATCCTATAACCTCTATACTGCAACCTTGTATCCGTTTCCTATAGACAAAACAGAACCAAGTTATTGGCCTTTAAGCATTCCAGAGTTGGACCTGATATCTGAAAAATGATGCTATTGAAGTAAGCAGAGAACTGCCAATAGCAACTTGCCACAAGGAATAGTGTGACAAAATTCTGCTTTTCATTGGAGAATATTTCAAAACTATGTTACCCTTATAATAGTAGAAGCACGAACACCTTCACAGACTCTTCTACCCTTTTTGCACCCTTTTTACCTTTGTATAACTTACACTTGCTGGATCCCGCTCGGCAGGATTGGGCCCAAAGCCTGCGCAGCAGTGGGTCCCAGGGATACCCCTGGGAAAGCTTTGCTTTCTCTGAATCCTTTAATAAATTTTTACTTTTTACTCTCTTATTCGGCCTCAGCCTTTATTTTCCAAAGATATAAGGCATCATTACAGGTTCAGAACTTCCCACTTCTATGAACATTCAAAGAAACAGAGTTTCCATACACGGAAATGGACAAATGTATCCGCTGCAATGTAGCAAGACCACTGTCCAGTGAAGACAATCTCTCCTCATTTGTGGTACTTCTCACTCAAAATGAATTTGCATTTTATAGTCAGGAGCTCATATTCTATTTGAGACATATTGGGTCTCTCAATATCTGTCCAAAAATCAGTCTTGTCACAAGCAAAAGAAATGGACAAAGCATGTAGTAGTGACAGCAGTAGAAAATTCATGAGTTGCTAGTCTTCCTGAAATCATGTTTCATTCAAAATGTTTGAAAATTTCAGAATCCGTTCACTATATTGCAAAGATGCTAAACAGTTATCTTCCCTATTTTTGCATAATGCACTTCTTGTGATATTCTAGTCTGTTCTTGAGTGTGTGTTTGGTTTCTCAAAGCCAGTTTTGTAATGCAATTAGCCATAATGGCAAACTTGCTTCATGAAAAATGGGAGTAGTAAATCCCAAGTGCATTAGGTTAAAAGAAAGAGGAAATTAATGCTAGAACAAGTAAAAATTTTTTCCCAGAGAAGAAAAAGGTAGAAAAACCACAGGCAAGGACTTAGTTTCATCCAACAATTAAAAAATATAACTAAAATACAACGGTACTACAAAAACAGGAAGAGAAATAGATTTGTATGTCACTTGCAGGATTGTTACACACCATCATGTTATTTAAATTCAGAAGTCTGTCTAAGAATTTTCACTATTGATGAACTTCAACCTTTCAAGAATCAATAGAACAATTTAGCAAACACTTACTCCACTGTATCACCCTACTTTCAGTGGTGTTTGGATCAAGCTGAAAGCAAAGTAAAACATAATGTGAGCATCAGAACCTGGAGTAGGTAATGATTTCATTGGAGATATTAAAATATTATTTCTGTTGCATTTTAATTTGTAGATGAATTAAATAGGGAGACATTGTAAGAATTAAGACATGTAAGAATTCCTTTTGTTTTTTAATCATGATAAAAGATAAAAATTGAGTGCATTCTAATATTAGTCTATCATTTATATCGAAGAAAGTTTGTTTTAATACAGTAAAATTGATATACATTATTCAGGAGTCGACTTTAAAATTTTACACACAGACAGGAAAGGAATTAAACAGCATTTTTTCATATTTGCAAGATATCTTTTTAATCCTTAATGCGTTACTGAAAGAATAGTTCACAATACATAATGGTTCAGTAAGTGTTGTTTTGAGGCTGCACGGAAGAATAATACCTTCACCTGTCGTAGCCTTTCAGTATATCCTTAGAGGTTAAGGCAAATCTAACATGGATATACCAAGGTCAGCAGCAAACACTAGAAATGAACATAGCCCTTTAAGTAAATAATTTCTCATTTACAATGCTAACACTACTCTTCATTATACTGTCATGGCCAGTTCTAAAACAAGCCATGAGGCAATGCAATTTTTACAGTACCAGAATGCAATAGTATAGCTAGAGGAATTTTACTGGGGCTGCTATTGTGTGGGAATGGGTTGGATCTCAGACAGATGATGATAAGTATCAGTTAGATGATGGCAAGTAACAGTTTGAGGTTTTTTGCATCACTTTCTTTTATCTTCTTTTTTCCCTTCCTTTGCTTGTGTGTGTCATGTCCTGTTCCTGTCATCCCCCTCTTTTATTTTTTCCTTTTTTTTTCCTTTTGTTTTTTTCTGTATTTAACTGTCTTTATATCAACCCACAAATTTTTTCAGCATTGCTTGTTCTATAGTGTGATTCAGGCCATATGCCCTTTGTTCCAATACTGTAGCTCAGCAAAATATGTAACTTGATGGTTAACAAAAAAACTCAGAACAGAAGATGGAAAAATAATAACCTACAGTTGGACCATGTAATTTGGTTCCTGTACACCTAATGTCATCTGATAACAACTGCTAGCAAGCATCTGTTCTTATTTGTCTTAGTTCCATAAAAGTTCCTGTGAGGCATTACAGAAAAGGTTTCATGCATATTTTACATCGTTATTAATATGCATTAATATTGTGCGTATTATGCATATTATTACATTTTAGATTCCCTTTTTCAAAGCAGCAGCCTAAGTTGCCAAGTAAGAGGTTAAACTTTATTTTAGCTCTTGCTAAAGATTAAGACTTGTTCAAGACTTTGGCTATTTAGTTTCTGAAGATGCAAGTCTGGTCTATTATATTCCATTTTGGCCTTTCCAGTAGAAAAATAGGTATTGATACACTGAGGTATGTTCAGTGAAGGGTCACCAAGATGATTATGGTACAAGGGCACTAATATATAAAGAGAGACTGAATGGGTTGGTTTTGTTTGGCCAGGATAATAAAGGTTTAATGGTGCTTTAGCATCTTACCTCCTCTAGTGGATCAATGGCCCATTCCAGGATTGCCATCTCCAGTGAATGGGTCGCTACAGAGAAGACACAGACATGTTTCATAGAGGTGCACAGTGATGCAACACATAGAACCTACAGAAAGGCGAATCTAAATTATTTTGAATTATGTATATTATATATTCTTGGTATAAATATTAAATCTCAAAAAAAATCAAAGGATGGTAAAACACTGAAAAAGTTTGCCCAAGTAGGGTGTGAAGTCTGCACCTTGGAGATATTTAACTTGCCTGAACAAAGCCCTAAGCAACCTGATCTAACTTCAAGTTGGTCCTGCTTTGAGCAGAGGATTGTATTAGACTTTAAACCTGAGGTCCCTCTGACCCTAAATTATTCTATGACTTTAAGGATCAGAATGACTGAGTTAAAATATCAGAGGTCAATTTTTTAAGAATACTTGTATTTTCTGAGCTCAGACTACTTATAGTGTCTTCTCTTTTTTTGGTACAGACTTCCTCACTTTCCCACACAAAACACTTCCTTTGTATAACCCTCATATTAAACCTTCATGCTTGCAGCATGTGATGCTGCAGATGAAGCAGCAATTATAATTAAATTAACTGTTTATAGGAAAAGTCACTTTTTGGGCAGTAATGCTAGACTAACTTCTCAATATTGGAACTGTCTTGTCCTGTTTCTACTCTGCTCCCAGGAACTGAGTTCATTGGACTACTCTGACTAAGAGGACGGACCAGAGGGCTGAGTTATATCTATTCTTTATGTCTCTTCAGTCCTCTATTTTCTCTTCAGAGCAGAGTGGAGGTGACAAGCAAGAAGTTGTAGGCAATAAATCAAATAATGAGGTGGGTTTTTAGCAAATTTCTTGGTCTGTCATTTTGAAAAGCTGACCGTACCTTTCAAACAACCATCGGGGCCCAGCATTTTTGTCCAGCATTTGAAAAGTTGTAACTGAGTGTAAAAAGAAGTAATATATTTTGGAGATTACCTTAGTCTCAGTACCAACACTCTCCTACAAGGAATGGTGATGTAACTTTTTACAAAGGATTTTTATAATGGAAATTGCTAGACTTTATTAATCTTATGAGTCACTGTCATCTTCTTGGTATGGTCTAAACCAAGATGTTCCTTGCATAAATTAAATTAAGTATTGGATTAATGAGACTTGTAAGAAATGTTTTAGTTTGACTCTGTGTGAGTTCCAACTGGAACTTGTGTAAGTTTGTTATACAGAACTCCTTAGGGCTTACATGAGTTAAAAAATATTCCCAAATGTAGCTTGTTCATTCTGTTATAGCTACTGCTTTTTTAGGGTCAAAGCTTCTGCAGAGAATTCTACTGTTTGGTCCATTAGGGAGAATGGGTGAAAAAAATTTGGGTTTTAAAGTGATGTACAATGCTTTCTTAGTATCCGAGGGGAAAAGTATAAAATAAAGGGTAAAAATGAAGAAAATTTGAGCACTTATTTTCTGAATCTTTTATTGTTAACAACTCTCTGGATGAGTACAGTACAACAAAGAGCCAGGCTCCCGTGGTGCTGATAACTCCTTAGTCTTGCATCAGCAAAAATGAGACACAGAGGCTTAGTTGTGCAGGCTGGGATTTGATGGCCTTTTGTTTTAAAATACTGCCTAACTCTACTGTATTTTTTTTGTATCAGTATATGCCACAATGTTTTATAAAGATTCTCAGTGTCATTATTCCCACTTCAAAGACAGAAGGACAGACAAGTGAAAAGACCATGGCTAAGATTAAGTGGCAGGCAAGTTGTAAAACTAGAAATGAAGGTATCAAGTTCACAACCAGTGCTCTTCTTATTAGGAAATACCATGAATTTACCAAGTTTCATGATTATTAGACACCTCTTCACTCACTGAAACTATTTTCAACAAATGAATATAGGTGAGACAAAGCAAAAATAAGCAGCACACTTTCTTTTTATATATAATTATTTTTTTTTGTGAGTAGGAACAGTGAGGAAATAAAATTCTGAAGAAGGCAGGAGAAAATCAATTTAATAAAAAAATCAAACTTTGGTGACAAACTATAGGTCCATTTAATTAATCTAACTTTCAAATCACCTTCTCTCCAGGATATCTAAATCCAATCCACAATAATCAATTCCAGGGTGAACACCTCATATTTCACACCATTAAAATGCAGCACAATAGCACGTTTCTTATCTTTTGAAGAAATAGAGATTTTGTATTCATCAATATGCATCTCCAAGGGCAAAGAGTTTTCACGTTGGTTTAAGCAACAGGTCTTTCACAGCATTATTGAGATGAAGATGAAAAAGAATGTTTTATAGCCATTGTGCAATATGATATTAAAACATAAATATCTATATAAATTATATAGATATTAGTTCTAGTATAGTTATATTATATATTCTATTAGTTCTCTAGATTTATATTTTCCTACTTAAAATGCACTTTAAAACATGTAAATTTGAAAGCCTGCAGTTAAAAAAAGGTGACATTTCATAATATCCTTACAATACCTAAAGTCTTCATTAATAACTGTGCAAGCATGTTATTCCACCTCGCAGTGGGTTAGACTGAGTCAAGGAGTCACCAACAAAGATGTGTTTGGGGAATATTGATCGATGCCCTTTCTCTTAATCTTTCTCTATATAACAAAAAGAATTTGTTGTTACTAAGAAACATTTCCAGCTGGTATGAGTTCATCTATTACAAGCTCTTTGTGAAACATAGTTAAGCATCTCTTTTTTTTGCTAACTGGATACACATAAATAGATGTAGCAAGGCATTTATTTTCTGGCCCTGTCTTCTTGCCTTTGCTGGTAAACCAGTGCAACTTCTCCACAGCTGCCTCAAGGCTATGCTGAAAGGTTGTATACTGCAGACAACAAAAAAAATCAGAAATACTTCAGAGGTACTGCCTTTGTAGACACAGTCAGAAGGGACACAGCTGAGTAACCAAACAGTGCCTTTCCCCCTTCCCTTACATGTGGATATCAGGTAAGTCATTCTGAAGACAAACTGCAGGAGTGCCTCAGGGGTTCAGTCCTACAACAAACTGAAGGATCACTTTCCTCATGGGGCAAAAAACAGTCTAAACACAAACTGTGGTGTCCACTTTCTTTGGTCACAGACATTCTTTAAAAGCTGTTGTCTTTCTTCTCTCATTTATTTCTCGATTATTTGACATTCCACTTTTCTGCATTTTATACCCTCTGTATGATTTTTTTTCTGTGTCTCAAAAGTTTTTTTCTCTCTCACTAGGTGGAATTACATGAAGAGTCCTTATGAATTCAAAGAGTCACCAATGCAAGCTGATTTTGCAAGAAGTCATCTAACTGCTTAAATAATATATGATTCTTTCTCACAGTGTCTCAATTTCTACACCAAAAATATTAACAATAAGCATGGCAGGTACAGTCCATCTTCAGTGTAGATTTAGAAAAGGTGGAAATCCCTCCAGTGAGATCTTTTTCCTTCAGGGGACATCAACCAAGCTGTCTTCTGCAGCTGTGGCAGGTCAAAGCAATGCAGTTTCTAGAAAGTGAGATATTAATATACTTTGAAAGAGAGAAAAGGCACCATACAAGATGGAATCTTCTTTTTACTGAAGCAAATGCATACTACAGTGTTTGAAGACTCCTGTTTTTACAGGTTTAGTACTTAATATTAAAAGGCAACTGTCACTCCAGGGAATCTGAACCAGCAGAAGCAAAAGACTCTCTGTCAAGGAAAGAAGAAAATATAAAAGGGCTTCCATTTAAGGTAAGACCACCTATTAATAACACTTACAGTTTCAGCTGCCTTATTGCCCTGATACTGAGGAAGAAGATACTTGGCAATAGTGGGCTTTGAGAACATTAGAACATTTGGAAAAGTTTGGTAATCCTTTTGTCCTCAAGTGCTCACATCCTGGTCCCAGTAGAGTTCAAGTCCTCTCACAGTCTTGTTTTTAATTTTTAATCAGTCCCTATCTGCCATAGTTTCATTTCCTCTAGGAAATAAGCTTTTCGCTACTTTCCAAGTAGAACCATTAGATTTTTCTCATTTTTCAAGAGCCATCACCCTGCATTATACAGCACAGTAAGAAGTCATCTCAAACGAAAAGTCAACCAACAGAACTTCCAAAAAACTCAGTCACTCAGTGGTGACAGTTGAGAATGGTTTCTAAGTACTGGATACAGGAAACAGAATGATAACAAAAGGGCATGAGACAAGAGATATGATACAAATAAACTGCAATAGCAAAATAACTTCTACACTTCTCCTCAGACAAATTCCTACTTGTCCCTTCTGTTCCTGTTCTAAGAGCAGTCTCTCACACTGTATTAAAGCTTTTCTGTTAAGCTTCAGTTTAGTCTTTTCCCATATTATGCTCACAGTCACAGAACTGACTGCTATTTCAGTAAGGCAGTTTACTACGGCTGGAGATGCCCAGAGAACCCGTTCACAGTTTTAATATCCATCCCTTCCAGCAAGCTGTGCCTGTACAACCTCTTGGGAGCCATCACAGACTTTGCCTTTAAAGGATGAAAGCATAACATGTCTTAGTTGAAGTGTCTATGAGAGTGCATTGACCTTTGCAATGGGATCTCAGAAAAAAGCTGGTCAAAAAAGAAAGGAAGATTTAGACATTTTGCCACAGCATTCTTGGAAAACAATGTACAAATCTCCGCTCCAAATACTGGAGATTTGATGGAGCAGAAAATAGGTAAGTGTTCAGATGAGGAAATGAATCCAAAGGAATTTTAGTCATTACATCTTTAAGACAAGCCAGCTATTTCTTTGTTTGTTTTTCATTCTCTTCGTTGGTGTTTCAGGGATCACCTACAACTCCGATTCTTCTGGGGTGTTTTAATCCTTCCAACATCTTCTAAAGGGAATACATGGTGGAATGCAAACACTCAAGAAAACTGAGAGTGCCAGGGATAACTCCATGACACCTAGCAAGGAAGAACTCGTTGGAGATGTGATAGTTAATGACACCTTTGGTGGCAGTGGCCATGAAACAGCAGAAAGGAGGAAGGGAGTGAGCAAAGCAAGTAGCAGAGTGCAGCCCTTGTGGCAGATGGTGAAATCCAATGGGAAAGTGTCTCTCTGGCTAAGGCAGAGTAGTGAGGGATGTCTTCTGGCAATGTCATACCAAGTTTTGACCAGTGCTATTTTCACTCTGAGGACTCTATTCCCCGATAACAATTTTTATACTTTTTTTCCATCTGAGTCTTTATTAAGAAGTTTCTTTGTAATTTCCAAGTTACTGTTTTATGATGGTTTCACTGTCTTTAACATGATCTCTCTGGGGCAAACGCCCTCCAGGCAGACTTGTGCACTGATACATACAAACAGACATGCAAAATTTACACTCACATTCTTGTCTTCGGATCTGATCTACATTTCTTATCATACAGAAGCGTGCCTTCCTTGTGTTTTCCTTGATTTTCACTGAATGATTACCATAAATTTTTGTTTGAAATTCAGTGGTTATTTAGCAAAAAAGGGAAGTGCAAATTTAAATTATTTCTTAATAAAGTAAGTTGCAGTAAGCCTAATGCGTCAAAATAACCAGAGTATTTTCAAAGGATTTCACACCTCAAGTCGGCACTGCTCTTGAAACACATAATGGCTTATTTTCAAAAACTATGAGCAACTTTACTACCTCAATATGAACACTAAAATTTCAAGAGCAATTCTAAAAGTTGAACTCTAAGTGGTTCCTTCAAAGTCACATCAGGGACTAAGAAATCAGAAAAGAATAAAAGGGGTTTGAATCTGCACTTTCTGTTTCTCCCCTAGAGCACATTGATTTTGTTCCTACTCTCATCATTGTCACTTAAACTTTGTGTTTCAGCTTCCTCTTCTACAAGAAAGAAAATATTTCTGGGATAATTTTCTTTTATCTGAGTGTGTTTCAAATCCATGTCCTGATAGCGGAGAAAACATGCTGCTGTGCTGACAGAAAAATATGTAAGATTTGCAATTATCAAGTTTAAGACAGACTGTTGATGTAGATCTCTGCAGAAAAAGCTGTGCTTAACAAATGTAAATAAAAGTAAATTTGTGTTCCATCAAGCAGAAGAGTTATGCAGATTCTTCTCCAAATTTGGAAGTGTGTGAATAATGTCAACACAGTAAGTCACATCATGTCCTAGATTTCATTCAAAATAAGGAAGTTCCTTTTTTTTTTTTGTGATAATTATACAGTTTTAGGGAGACTATTTCAAGTAGCATTCTGTTCAAAACCAACGAAAGTGGCAGAAACATTGAAAAGCTCTTAGAATATAATTAACCTTTTGGAGAAGATTCTTTAAAATGTCATTAAAGCTGATACGGATATATCTGTAAATATTCTCAGATAATCAAGCTACAATCCATTTTACCAAGAGGAAAAAGCATAAATTTAATTAATATTTTCAAGAAGACATATTAAAAAATATTATTTTCACTCTGTTTTTGATACCTAAAATATATATTCTGGATATAAAAGTGCATTCCCAACTTTCATAGGCATTATAGGGCGATATTTATTTGCCTTTAGAATCCTATCAATTAAAAGGAGAGGTTTTTTCATGCCCAAATGTAAAAAGATACTTTTTGTAATCTTATTCCCACTGGTTCGATTGCAAATAGGTAACCATGGAGTCAGCTTGGTGCTACTAAAATACACAAGAGTATCTTGTCAGTGGTAGTTAATTTGGTCATGACGTTTAGGGACTGAAAATGAGTGCCAGGAGAGCAGAAACACTATCAACAGCCTGTAGAGGTAGGATACTCTCTGATGTATGCGTAGAAACAAATCTCTTATCAGCACTATAATAGATCTAAACTATCTAAAGATTTAAACTGTCTCTAAGTTGTGCCTGGGGTTAAAACAATCGTGCAAAAATGACTGCTAGTCTTTGAATATAAACATATCAAGGAAACTAAATTACATGGTTCAAATCCCATGGAAGTCTTCATTGCAAGCCTAGTTATATGTGCAGAAAAACATTAACTTTAGAATTTTTATTTTAAAAAGAGGATTTAAACCTTTAAAGCCAAAGTCACTCTAGAAAGATATTTTCTATGCTATATGTCAACACTTAATAAAACTAGTTGATTCTTGTATGAAAGTGTGTCATACTTCTAATGATAATGCTGCAGATAACTACATCTATAAAAAATTACCAAAGTAGCAATTTTGCAGTGCTGGAACCTTCCCATGGATTTGTCAATATAGAATTCTTAGGGTGTAAATGTGAATTTGCATTAAGTGCAGATGCACTGCCATTTGAAACAACAGTGAGTAAAATTTATGTACTTATGTTTTCTGATGAATATAAATGAACATTTATTTTCTTCCCTCTCTCTCAAAGAAATGGCATCAAATCCAGAGTAGCCCATACTGAAATCAGTGCGTGTACAACGTCAGGGTTTACCCATAAGAATTTTCCTAGAGGAAATAAAAAAAAAGAGTGATTTTGTCTTTGGGACATTTAAACGGTTTCTCTTGTTTTGAGAAGATAAAATAATCCTCTGCCTTTTAAATGTATTTTCGTGCATAGCCTGGGATACTTATGACTTTTAGTTATGATTCAAGAAATATTCCTCTTTTTCTCTAAAAGCAGCTAATTAGAAACAAATCTGAGAGTACAAAATCATCTTAACTTCAAAAATTTTTATTGTGTAAATTTGACAGTCATTCAATTCAGCAATTATACAATAGGCACTTCTTTTACTTTAAATCAGTAGGAGATGTGGCTTCAAAAAACCTAGCATCAGATGTCTACCTGTGTTTGAAAGGGTGCTATCTTGATTAAATACAGACTGCAAGCATTAGTATGAAGCTAAAAGGCATTATTTATGATTCATAAGAGCACAATTACACAGGACAGTAATAATAGTGAATGTAAAATAAAGGACACAGTTGTAGTTACATCCTTCCCCAAGGTGATCCAGGTGTGTTCCACTGTGGAGTGGTGGATTGCAGGGTGTGGGGTGGGGTCCTGAGCCAGGGAAACCCCAGTGGAGCTCTGAGACCTGACAGGAGCTGGCAGCTTGAGGCTGATGAAAAATGGGCTGGGTCAGGAGTAATTGTGGCCAACCCCCAGACCCAATAAGAGCAGCCATGGGGGAGTGAGAATGACCAGGAGCGGCAGGACCAGGTGGTCAAACAAGGTGTTGGGAGTTTTTCCTGTGTATTAGCATTAATGCATTCTCTTACATTAAGCTTTTATCTGTATGATAATATTACACTAAAATGCACTTGACACTAGGGAAAATACTGGAAAATACATTGAAAAATGTATGTGAACTTGCAAAGATTAACAAGATATTTTGATTTTACAATTTCTTCAAACCTTTCAAAGTTTAGAAACGTTTGAGCTATAGCAATTCATAAATGATTGTGCTTGACTTTGAGCCAAAACCCTTTGAAACCCAAGTTTTTCCAAAATTGTCACTGTATAAGCTCATGGTGACCTATCTTTCGTATTTGTGATGGTAGCTTAAAAAAATATTGAAAATTGCTAATCTATCGCAACTTTAAGAAATGCTGATTTTATTTTTTGGCCTTAGCTTCTTTTCTCATTATTTAACTTTCCAAGTGACATTCTAATTGCTAGTGTAGGAAGTGTTGCCTGTAATGGGAAAAAATTAATATTAAATACTTCTATTTATGTTACAATAAATTGCAGAATACCATGATGCCAATTTTTAACTAGATAAAATATATTAGGTAACCTTGGTAGTCAATTGAACAAGTGCTCAAATTCTGATAAATCATTTGCAGTTTGTAAAATCCTACTGTTTTTCCCTATGCAGACTTTTGCGGTTATTATTTTAACATCATGTCTCACAAAGAAATTAAGTTCAACTAAAAATACACACACAATAGAGCGAAAACCAACTATATACTCCACAGGTTGTTAAAAACAAATTATCACTGCTGTCATTTATGTAAGATAATCAATAATGAAAACAGTTTGAAAGTAACATGGAGACTTATGGGAATGATTTAAAGAATCATTAGTCTTATTCTGTAGATAAATAAACTTTTATTTTTAATAAATAGTAGTTTTTAAGTGGCTTTTAAAAAAGCCTGTAAAAATAAGCGACAAAGTTATCTACATAACCCAGTAATTCCGCTGCTGTTCTGTCCATTGCTTCCTGCTCTTCAGTAATTCAGGTCTCATCACCTGGTATATTTAGGAGTGTGCTGGTAAGGGGTAAGAAACAGCAGGAATTACACAATTAGTACAGTAGACATGTTGGCATCTCTCTTTCAGAACGGACACAACTAAAGAGGGCACTGCTCCTTTCATTGTCTATCAAATCGAGGATGAAGTGTTAAAATCTATATAAGCCCTAAACATAGTTCTTTAATTTCCTGCTCCTTGTCATGATGATTGTTGATAGAGAGTTTACAATATTATTTAAGTTTCAATCTATATCTAGTATCAGGTCAAAGTTTTGGAGGCTGTCAGGACCAGCTGAAAAAAAGCCCCTCCTACTAAAACCTGAATTTTAAATTTCCTCCTATTACTACATCAAGACTTTTTTGGCAAAGCAGCTTCCATGAGGACTCCTGAATTTATGTTAAATAGAAACTCCCAAGAAAGGATGATTTTCAGATTTAAATCTCATGCCAGAAGTCTCTGTCCATTTCACCTTTATCTTTCCTTCATGCGTGTGATGAGAAGTATTCAATTTGCATTGTAGTGGGAAAAATAAAGGTAGAGTATCTATCAGAGATGACTCAAATTATTTGAAATTGGCAATTCCTCTGAAGGAAAGATAAATTTACTGGTGGTTAGGACTGATAAATAAATTTTATAGGCAAATAGTTCTCTCTTCTCCTTCCTGAAGGGAAAATGCTTCTGTCTGGGTTTCTTTGTGATTCATTATTGATATATGTAGATCTAAAGATAGAGGAGGTCAATGTACAGCCTACTTAATACTAGTAAGTTGATGTTTTCCTGTGAGATTTTATTTGCAAACGTGATTACTGCCAATGGCAAAAGCAATCTAAAGTCCTTCCAAGTTTGATATTCTCCATCTGAGCAGGCTCAGGGAAAGGCACTCACTTCTTCTTTCCCCCCATCCCTACAAACAGAAAGACCATTTATTGGCCAAGCAAATCTATACAGTACATAGAATGGATATATTACATTAAAGATCTATGGGAAAGTATATTAAAAAATGAACAATAGGGAAGTAATGACTTAGGGAAGGGGAAAAGGGAGGGAAAGTGGAGGAAAGGAAGGAAATGATTTAGAAAGGAAAGAAGGAAGGCGAGAGAGAGGAAGGGAGGGGAAATTACTACAGTTGTATAAAGTTATGATACAATGCAGAATAAGATATAGATAACTACTAGTTATAATAATCACATATATCTGTGAGCTGCAGTCAGAGCATTTAAAATAAATGTAGAACCAAAAAACCATTGTTGACCTATATCTTGATCTTTCTAATTATCTGTCCAGAACACAAATAAGATTGTCTGTAATTATTTTATTTTCAGAAATTAATTTTAGTTCTACAGTGGATGTCTTCTGAGAAAAAAGCTATTGATCTTGCTTCCTATTAGACACATAAATATTAATGGCAATTGAAGAACTTGACATTTTCAGATATTGCAACAGCTCCATCTAACTTAAACAATGTCTATCACCTCAGGAGAAGTCCTCTATTGGCCAGCATGACTTACCCTCACTGTATGAAAGTTCAATCAAGCATATATCCTACCCAGATCTAGCTAACATTATATTTTAATTGTCTAACGTATTTTTGTGCAGCAAACATGCCCATGTGATATCTCTGTAATTAATTTCAAGATCTTCTGTACAAAAAAAATGAAAAGGAATAAAAAAGACACAGACCCCCCCCTGCAACCCTTATTCCTGTTAGACTTGAGAGATAACTTTCATATACTTTTTTTTTTTTTTATGGGGAAGTGAGGGCCAGTACTATGGAGATGGTAATGTTGAAGGTGATGGAAGGTGAAGGACCTGGTTATGAAGAACTCCAGAAGGAGTTCCAGCAATAGAAGAGAACATCACCAGCTACCAAAGGCATGAGGACAGTGCACTTAAAAGTGATTATTGCTGGTGTTTCCACTGGGTCAAATATGCTTTAGATGTATAGCTCAGCTTTTCACTCTTTCCACTCCATCAAATTCTCAGCATGGTTCTCATCTTGGGTGATGTGGTTCACATACAGCAAAGGCTGAGATCATGGTTGATGTCCCAAGGAAACGGAAAAGCTTAGCAACAGGGTCAAATGCAGCACAATATTTAATAGAGACATAGGACTTTTGAAAAAGATGTCAGAAAATGGATGGTTAAAAAAATCCATTTGAAATATTGTTCTATGTAGATCATAAATGATCAGTATACCTTAACAAAAAAGTAAATTTATGCGGGAAAATGTTCTACCAAGCTGTGCATAAATTTCAAATGGAAAAAGGTGTTAACAGGAAGCAGAAAAATTTGGTGACATGAATTGAAAATGAGAGAAATGATGTGGTATATATAGAAAGAAGAGATCAGATATGCACATTTCTCTCTTATCCATGAAAAGAAAATGTAGAAATACAAAGAATAATATAGAAATACATGGAAATGCAATTCCTTGGAAAATGCCACATATTCACAGCTACGAGGAGCAGCAAATTGTAAGGAAAAGTATCCTAGATTTTGCTTGTTTCAACATACATGTCCTTTCCTTTTTTTGTTTTCTGGGTCTGGTACTTCAAACTATATTTTCAAGACAGTAGAGCCTCAGTATCAAGTCCAAGTTTCAAAGTCCTCACTTCCAGCACATCTTTTGTCTTTAAAGATCTAAAAATCACCTATTTTACAGCTGAGACCTAAAACATATCCATTTTCTCTCTCTGTTTAGCTTAATATTTAAATATTCAGAGTGGAACAGCTTGAAGAAAGGTTACAAGTAATTTAATTTTTGAATGAATTTACAGTACTGTACTACCTTGAGCTAGAAATACTGTGGGTTCACTATGCTTTGGACACAGAAGTTATGCATGAACAAGCGTATTTAGCTCATCATCTGTTGGTTAAATAGGAGATCACATCAAGCTCTTCTCTTGCCAGATTAGACACCAGTTTCAAAAGAGAGGGAGAATCTATACCTTGGAACTCCTGGAGGGTGGAATACTTAGATCCTGATGGAGGGTAAAACTGAGACATCTCTATTTAAGAGAAGTAAATGACAGCTTTATAGTATAATCTTAAACACACGTAAAGGAAATCAGTGGGTGGCGAGATGGCAGTAATCAGCACTACTTTGATTAGCTCCTTTTTTGATGTAATATGTTATGAAAGCAGTGAATTATACTTCACTATACAGTTGCTTGGGTTTAGATATTTTTTTTAAATTTTTTATTTTCCAGAAGGAACAGTTCAAAACCTTAACTCACTGTAGCAGGATTTTTTGTACAACAGCTGCTACAATACACACTGCAGTAAACAGGAAGCCTCTTTTTAGCACTTTAGGTATGATGAATCTAATATATTCAATGGCAGAGCTAGCAGTGACAATTTCAGGCACTATAAGCACCAACCTTTGTTTTTTTTCTTTGCCAGCAATTGCAACTTCCCAGCAGCCAGCAGCCAGGAACTTGTGTGCTGGCCCCAGGCAGTCACATCCCACCAGTGCAGCTTGTCCTGCCACACCCAGACAACAGGCTGGAGCTGCAGAGGCCATGGCTTCAGTCTCAGTTACATCTCAGCAACTCTGACAGAGTGCCAAGGCAAACAGCTAACAGCAGTAATGTCTTAACCCACTGCATGTAGACTTCCCATATTACACCAATAAATTAACTGCAAGGGTGACAAAATTCATTCTTTTATGAGTAGCTGGTAATTGTGGGCTGCTGCATCAATTTATTGAGTTCTACCAGACTAATACTAGTAATTCAGATTCATGAAAAGAAAGACATCTTTCCATGAGCATACTTTTAAATCAATAAAGGAAATTTATGGGGAAAAAAACCACTGTTTGAGGATGGTCTTAGGACCAAGTTCTCATTTTTGGACTATGACATTACTTGGGCAGTATGTTTAGGCAAGGCAGCAGTATAGATGCTTAGAAACAGAAAGTTACAGCATAATTAGAGACAGAATTATTAACTTGCCTTGAGTTCAGTTATATTGCTAAAAACCACCTTACTCAAACACAGTTTAATGAGTAGTGCATTTTAGTAATGTCAATGAAATCCTTTAAGCAATCCATCTGTCTTTTGCCTCACACCCCAGCGCTGTACTGTTGTGTTAGTGTTTGAATATAATGGCATAATACATTTTTTCATTTTATTTTGTGGCTCCTGTGGTGCACTAGCAGAGACTCATGTCAAAAGGAGTTTAGTTTCTTTATCATGTTTCTTAGCAGGGCATGTACATATTGAAGCTCAGGAAAAGCAGACCCCTATGAATCTATCTAAACCACGTATGACAAGCAAGCCTGAGCCTTCAAGAAATGTGAGATTAATAACAGAGTATAATTTCCAAGATGCATTAACTCTGGAAAGAAACGTTACTTCCCAATAACTAGTGTTAGATTGTACACACAGATTGCACATTTATACAGTAGTTCTAGCTCTGTCTTGACCCTTGAGAGCAGAAACATTTTCCTCTAGATGAAATAGTCAAGTGTACAGTGTTCTACTGCTCTGTGCCTGTGTGCATGGCTTACATGGGCTGCCATTTCTGTCTCCTACAAAACCAGAAAGCAAAGGAGTAAAGCACCACAAGAGAGAAGAAGGACTGGGCTGGAATGTAAAATCGCACGCTGCCCCTCACCAAAGGCCCGGAGGATCGCTACTTTGTCCCACACCGGGGCTGCGGAGTTTTACCACAGGCGGCTCGCAAACGCTTCTCACGCCGGAGGGACCGGCTCCTCACCCGAAGGGGCTTTTCAGGGTGGATGTTCTGAGGCGCGGGCGGAGATAAAGAAGCCGAGAGGGGGCTCTCTGTGTAGGTTCCACGTACAGATTTATTGCAGGTGAAGGTTCCAGGGATGAAAAAGCCGCGGGGGCAGGGTTACACAAGGTTTTATACCCCACTGAGTGGGGGCGGAGAGAGCAACAGTAACCAACGATCTGAGGGTTAAGGGGAGGAGGTAAGGCGGGGACATAAAACATTAAGAAACGGGAGCAATACAGAGGAGGGACTTCAGGAGGGAACCAATGGGGCACTGAACAAAGTAGAACTTTCCAGAAATCATACATATTAATGAGGAGAAATGAATATTCAAAGCCTTATACATGGAACAGGGAGGGGCGAACAAGTTACCATAGTAATAGGGCCTGCTGGCTGCAGAACCAGGGGAGAGATTGGTTTCCACTGAGTGAGCAGTCAAAGCTCTGCTCCTGCTCCAGACCAGCAGGTTGTGGGACCAGCCTCTCTTTCTGGGGTTTGGGCAGCCTCAACTGCCTGCACCACTACACTGGAAGACTAATTTGTATGTGGATCCACTGTCTTTGGGAAAGCATTTCTTTATTCTCTGAATTCATGTATTCTGTGCAGTTATATTACTAGAAAGAGTCTAGCTGAGGATCTTGAATACCTGTTTTCGTGCATCATGATTTTAGCCATACAGTTTTAACGTGGAACTGAGCCTACTAAAGTGTTTGTGAAAAACCAAGCAATCAGTCCACAAGCATTTTCAGGATCCAGATACTGGGCAGGGCAAATATAAAAGCTCCAGTAGGATGCTCCCTGACTTTCCATTGGCATTTTGTAGAGTTTTTACAGTTTCACAGATAATCTGAATATAGCTGAGTATTGTCTTGGAGATCACCAAAGGCAGAAAACTGAGCCTCCACTCTTCCTTCAGAGGGAAACGTGTGGCCAAAGAGCTATCTTAAAATCCCAATACTTGTGGAAATAAACCAAAATTGTCTTTTTGACTTTGGGTGAGAACTGTTGCATCACACCTAAAAGAATGAGACACAGAGAAATAAACAGGAAGGTTAATTAATCTCTTACTCAAGAAACAGGCCAGGATGAAAGTCTGATATTGCTGTAGGAATAAATGCAAAGTGATTGTTGAAGCACAGTCTGTTGTCTGAAAACCCCAAGGACCTAGCTCTCCTCTAATTGTCCAAGGGATGGTACTGACTAGAAGAAATGCCCTCTTCAAAGACGAGTCAAAACAAGGACTAGAGGTACGCAGGGAAAGATTTTGAATACTAAAATCTGCTGTCACATGATAGTTGCCCAAGCAAAAGAATACAGATCTGTTTCAAAGTGTCTATCATTTTAGCTGTCATCATCAGAAAAAGCAGCACCAGAGGGAAGGGCCAGACATAAAATGATTGGTATAACAGGGCACATTGAGCTGCACCCATACGTATTGATCTGTCCTATGTACTATCAAATGGCTTGGCTCCAGACAGGTTCCACTGGTAGGCAGAGAGTACTGGATGGGACCAACTAATCTGTATCTGTTAAGCGGCAACAGCGTTCAGCTTTTTCATACAGAGGCAGACTAGAGATCCTGACAGGGTCTTGAAATATCCTATTCATGCAATTGAATTCAGATTCAAGTCCAGAAAGAGGACAAATCATACATGGAAAGCCTGTCCTTTAAGTCCTTTAGGATGACCAAAAAAACTCAAGCTAAAAGAACTCCACCGACTGCTGATCACATGGGCAAAGGCCCTTTAACTTGACTGCAGGATTTCTGATCCCTGTACCTAACAGAGATAAAGAGAGGAAGAGGAGGACCGGACTGATGAACCACATGACCTTTAAGAAAAGGCAGATGCTCTCTTGGCTTCTGGCTGATGATGCTGATGTATGGTTACATATCATTATATGGAACTAGAAAACAAGATGCCCTCTGGCACTGGACAGGGTTGTTACAGACTTACCTACATGATCCAGCAAGGGTACAAGGTTGAATATCTTGCCAGTTACAAAATCAGATATTCTTTGATAATATTGAATCCCAGTCTAAGCTAGCAGCTTTATTTACTCCAGCTTCTGAACAGTTGTGAAACCTGCTGATGCTACCTAATAGTGGATACTGGTATATGTTTTGCTGATTAAAGAAACTCAGGCAGGAGGAAAAGAAGTCTTTAAAATATGACAACATGCTGATCCTTTTCTTCAATTCTCAGTGCTTTCTGTTTCCCCTCTCTTCCTTGAAAGAGCTCCTCTAGGACATCACGTGACTGGGACTGAACATTATAATGACATATTTCCTTTTATTTTATTTACTGTTTTGTTCTATTTAAACTTTATTTGTGGATATGCATATCCCTTGTTACATAGAGGAATAACAAAAATAACCATAATATAACAGAGATTTCTAACAAAGAATCTGTAAAATGTGCTATCCTAACACTTTTTTTTTTGGATACAGCAAGCATATTATTAGTAATTTTTAGATTCTAATATCCAATAATTGCAATAATTGTAGATTCAAAGTAAAACACTTGGCTGTGTTAGTAATTTACATTATATGTGAATAATTGCAAACCCACTACTACTTATCACAATTGTAAACTGTGAATTAGTATGGGTTAATCTGGAATTTATGTTTATATCTATGTTTTATACAAAGCAATAGAATGTTTCTCTTAAAAGAGACTTTTGCAACAAACAGAATTTCCCATATAATCAATTGCTGAAAGAATCCTTAAATTTCTGTTGGAAATAACATTCAAAACATTGACTGCCTTGATATCAGTGCCTTTGGGCTGGATGCAAGAAGAAACCTTATCAAAATACTGTATGAACGTGGATTTTTAAAGTAAAATAAATGGAAATGGAAATCAATTGAACAGTGACTACAAATGAAAAATACAATAAGGTAAATTGACAAACCAGTTAAAAATATAAACTGCTAATTGAAACATTGGCTGCTATAAAACACTTGCTCTAATTCACTTTGAATATGTACCAGTGAGAAAAGGCATTGCTTTTCTTAGAAATCCATACATTTCAGAGACAATTTGTAGCTAAATAGAGTGGGTTGAAAAATACACATTGTTGTTTTCAGAATAAAGCTGATTTTTATTTTGTGTTAGATACTTCCTGATGAAGTCTATGTTTCGTTAAGGTTAATTCAGGTAGCAATTTTGGCATTTTTCTCAGGACTAGAATTCCTTCTCATCAGCTGACAAAAATAAAATACACTGGAAATTTTTTAGTAATTGTCATGATTAACCTCAGTATGCAGCTAAACACCACACAGCCACTTGTTCACTCCCCCACCAGCAGGATGGAGAGAGAATTGGAAGGGTAAAAGTGAGAAAATGTGTGGTTTGAGACAATGACAGTTAAATATGGAAAATCTGTGCGCACAAGCGAAGCAGAACAAGGAATTTATTCACACCTTTCCATGGGCAGGCAGGTGTTCAGCCATCCCAAGGAAACCAAGGCTTCATTACACACATAATGATGACTTGGGAAGAAAAACACCCTCCTGAATGTCCCTCCTTCCTTTTTCTTACCCCAGATTTATATGTTGAGCATGATGCCACAAGGTATGGAATGTCCCTGCTGGGGTCATCTGCTTGGCTGTGTCCCCTCAAAACTCTTCGTGCACCCTCAGCCTTCTTGCTGGTGCGGTGGTGTGAGAAGAAAAAAAGGCCTTGGTGTTGTGTGAGCACTGCTCAGCAGTGACTTAAACAGCCCTGAGTTATCAACACTGTTTCCAGCACATATCCAAAACATGGCCCATACTAGCTGCTGGGAAGAAAATTAATTCTATCTGAGCCCAAATCACTACAATAATATTCCTGCCATGTCTTATGCAGCACCCAGCTCTAACATTGGACAGAAAAGGAGATGTACAAACTGCTTAGTCTGCAACTTGGTGGATACTTTTTGGAAAGGGACAAAATTGATTCTGTCCTCAAAGCGTTCTGTGCATGTAGAGCACAATTACTCCTTCGCTTTTGGTATACTGAGATATATGGTGAGTACATAGTAAACTTAAAAGAACTTCTGAGCAAGGGAATCGAGTGCACCCTGAGTCAGTCTGCAAATGGCACCAAGTTGAGTGTGAGTGTTCATCTGCTGGAGGGTAGGAAAGCTCTGCAGAGGGATCTGGACAGGGTGGATTGATGGGCCAAGGACAGTGGTATGAAATTCAACAAGACAAGTGCTGCATCCTTTGCTTTAGTCACACTAACCCCAGAATGGCTGGAAAACTGTCCAGCAGAAAAGGACATGGAGGTGATGGTCAACACCCATCTGAACATGGGCCAGCTGTGTGCCCAGGTAGCCAAGAAGGCCAATGACATCCTGGCCTGTATCAGCAATAGTGAGGCCAGGTGGACCCGATTGGCCCCCTGTGCTCAGCACTGGTGAGGCTGCACCTTGAATCTTGTGGTGAGGTGGGGGCAGTGTCTTCTACCATGCCTGCAGCAAGATGGCCAGAGGAAATGGCCTTAAGCTGAGGCAGGGGAGATTCAGATTAGACATTAGAAAAAAATTTTCACTCCTAGGGTGGTCAGGCATTGAAGTAGGTTGCCCAGGGCCATGGTGAAGTCACCATCACTGAAGGTGTTTAAGAAGCATCTGGACCTGATGCTGGGTGATGGTTTGGTGATTTAGGGGTTACAGGGCTGGGTTGATGGTTGGACTGGATGATCTTGAAGGTCTCTTCCACTCTTGACAATTCTAGGATTCTATGATTCAGTTTTGGGCCCCTCACTACAAGAGGTGCTGGAACAAGAAGAGCAACAAAGCTGGTGAAGGGTCTGGAGCACAAGTCTGAAGAGGAACAGCTGAGGGAACTGGGGTTGTTTAGCCTGGAGAAGAGGAGGTTTGGGGAGACCTGATTGCTTTCTACAACTACCTGAAAGGTGTGGGTTGGTATCTTCTGCTCAAGTGAAAGGACAAGAGGGAATGGCCTCAAGTCACACCAGGGGAGGTTTAGTTTGGATATTAGGAAAAGTTTCTTCATGGAAAGGGTTGTCAATCATTGGAAAAAGCTTCCCAAGGAAGTGGTGGAGCCAGCATCCCTGGAGGTATTTAAAAGACGTGTAGATGTGGCACTTGGGGACATGGTTCAGTGGACCGTGGACTGTGGTCCGCGGTGGACTTGGCGGTGCTGGGTTAAAGGCTGGAATTCACAATCTTAAAGGTCTTTTCCAACGTAAATGATTCTATGAAAAACCCCGAAGAACCAAAAGAAAGAGGTGTGGTACATGTGAATACGTTATTCCATCACTGAGTCTCATCATAATGGAACTAAAAGACAGTCTAGTTGTTTGACATGATGTTTTTCTGTTGAAGTGAGGAAGATCAATACAGAGAATTGGGCCAGAGGATTCTTTCTCAGTATTGAAGGTACAAAATGTAAGGGCTTCTTCCAGTGAACTTCTGTCTTGTGTTATTGGTGTCCGACTTAGGCAAATGCAGGCATAAAAATAAAGACAGCAATGCACAGAAGAAAAGTCTACAAGAAGTTATTGCTATTAGTGCTTGGTCCATGTCATCAGCCGTCTGTCCTGCCTCTTTTCTCTGTTTCTTTGGGATACAGGGTACTATATAAGCATGCTGTCACAGAGTCACAAGTGCTGTCCTGTGTGTTAAAGAGCTGAGACAAATCAATGATCTTTGTCATTGCACCACTTCTAGAGCACAGTGACTGACATAAATTCCTTTACTTGACATGAAACAGCTGCTTTCCTGCAAAATGCAGGCCGCTCCCCAGAATACCCGCCAATTAATAGAAATTGCTGGCAATCATCAATTTGTCATCTATTGGTTGAAGAAGAAACAGTAACACTTCCCATCCGTGGCAGAGAACTGCGACATCCATTCACTTGAAGGAGAGCTTGTGAAGGGCAACCTGAGTCTCAAACGTGCATGTGATTAGAGTTCTCTGCATCTTCAGAGGAGGTATCTACCTCTACCGTTCAACTCCTGGCTGGTGGAACTAATCAGGAAGACAAACCTCTGGGTATTTGAAATGAACCCTTCTGCTTGATTAGTAGGATATGAATCTTTTAACTGTGTTAATAACACACTGATTTCTTGTTGGGACATAACGATCAGAGCCCAGTACTCTCTGACACGAAACAACTGATGCCTATTTGCACACTCAAGCCCCTGACACAAATCAACCATAGGGCAATAGGGCCTCAAGCTGCAGGAACAATCCATCTCACTTCTGTAGCCTTGGTCATTCCTCTTAGGTAAAGACCCTACGAACTCAGGAGGTTCGTTGCTTTCTGCTAAAGAATGGTGAGTTTTCTTTTAATTTTGCAGCTTGATGTAGATATTTATGTGTCCTCTTATCAGCTTCTTACCTCCTAAGACAGTGATTTAACTACCAGCTTTAATATTATCCTGAAATATGTGCTCAACTCTCTCTCAATAGTTGTGCTGAAGATGGCATACCTAGTGACTGGGACATAAATATGGGGAAAAAGTGATTATGGACACATAGCCTGATAGTGAAAGCACTGCTCTAACAGCCAAGGAAACACATGTTCCTTTGTACCACCAAATATTTTTATTTAGCACAAATATTCCAACTACAAAGCTACTCAATGAAAGCATATAATGCAAAACACACCACTTGTGATTCCAGAAGGCTGTCGGACCTCTCAGGTGAGATGAATTTCTAGTCATGGTAGGGAATTCGTGCTTAAATGTTGACACACCTTTAACCACTCAGGCCAAGCATCAGCTGAACAGTTTCTGTCAATCCAGCTTTTAGGCTCGGGCACCTAGACAGATAAATGTATACCTAAACCATTTGGAAGACCCAGAGGACAGGAATAAATGGTAGTTAAAAGGTCTAGAGGTTTGTATGAAAGAAGATGTGAGATATTATATTAATTGTAAGACCTGAAGAAGTCAAAGAGCCTTGACAGTGACAGAAAGAGGTAAAGAAAAGGACCAAATGGTAGCAATAAAATGCTTTAATTCATGCCACATTGGAAAAGTATAGATTTTCAGAGTTCAAACTTCTGCTGCAATCAATTCCTTGACTTGCCATTTCTTATTTCCTCATTCCTTATCTACACGATATAATGTGACATGAAGTGAGAATGACAGGGCTTTCCTACTGTTTACTGTAAAGAATCACAGCAAGCTCTAACTCTTCCTCTGCATACAAGACACCTTTTATAGCCCTTCCTCTTGAAATGTCATTCAACTCATGTCACTGAATAGATTTCTCCTTAGAGAAAATAATAATAAAAAAAAAGATTTATGGTATTGTGCCAAAATGTTGAAGAGTAAGAGCTTCAAGGGCCACTGTTCTTGCAGTTATTAGCTCTCAGATCCTGTCTGATATTAAAAAAAAGTGACTGTATACAATTGAAATAATAATCTGAAGCAGAATTGTCACTTTATGTTGTTAGCAGCCATAGTAGTGATTAAAGATGAGTGACAGGTCATTTGTCATTGTGTAAAAATTCATTAAATTTCTTTTTCACTTCATACCCCTGAAAAAGAAATAAGGGAAAAAAATGCTCTCTGAGAATCTACTAGGAATCCAAATACAAATCTAACACCATTTCTCTGTAATTTATTAACATGAGAAAAGTTATGTATAGTTCTTAGCAATAAGCACAGATCCGAAAAATAAAAAATTCATATTGAGCAATATTATCTACATCAACTTGTCCTGGAATGACACTACAGAAGTAATTATGCAACTAAATAATGCGCTTGTGTACAACTGTGATGAATTCCCAAAGTAGTTGAAGAACTGCATACTGAGAAAAATAGTTTTGTCAATTCTCCTGTATATTTCACACAATGTTCAGAGATAAAACACATGAATAAGAAGTAGAACTGATGTGAAGGAATGTATTACATCATGTTGTGGTAGAACACACCTGTTTTTTTTGACATAAAACAGGGTTATAGGTCACAAAACCCACTAGTTATTCAGTGTATGTATTCTTTAGCATTAATTTGTGTCTCAGTTGCTGTGAGATGCAGATCAAAGCCGAACTATTTCCACTCACTAGGCAATCACAAGAATTAAGGAAATGGGAGACAGGCTTCAGTAATGTACTATGGCTGTTGGAGACTGTTGTCATAGGATTGGTGAGGCTGAGAATAATTTGATTCTCTTGACAAAATGATGTATCAGCTGCTACAAACATTGACATAATTTTGTTCTGTGTAAATCCTGTGAATTCTGAGCACAAGTGAAACATAAAAATTTTAGTAAAGGCCATAATTACATCTCAAGCTTTCCTTGTCATTTCACATGCTTTATGCAGAGTCCTTTAGAACACCTTTAAGCTTTGGAAGAGCAGTTCGCATAACATTGTTTGCATACCTTTGCCACAACCAAGCTTATTATCATCAGTGTATGTTTTGAGATTCACACATGCAGTCTTTTAAACAGAAAATTATTAATTGTAATTTATTTTTGAAGTAGTTAAAAAAATTGCTGTCTTGATAGTATTGTAGCAACACTCTTAATAGTTTAGTTTTTTTGTTAGCTGGAGAAAAATACTCCTTTATTTTGTTATCTATTGCAGGGTAACTTCTTGAGCTGCTTCAGCAGGTATCATTAAAGCTCCACAGGTTTTGTCTAAGTTCTGCTGTAAATCTGCCATGGTTCAGTTTGTGGGTTTCTTTAGGCATTTCGCTATGAGCTAGAGATATATATTAACTTACAACATGTTTCTATATGACTCAAAGGACATAACTCTTTCTTTTAGGATTTCTACCAAGTAAGAAACAGCAATAACAGAAATAAGATTCTGCAATATACTTCATCATTTTACCTCACTTAGGTTTTCTGTAACCTAACTTAGGCAGATAAAAACAACATATTGGTAGTAGTACATCTGATCTATAATTATCCACAAGTGTACTTGGTTCTGATCCATCATTCACTTTGTTTCTGCATTATTTGAAGGAGTATTTTCGCACTTACCTTCAAACATTCAACTTATATGTCCCACCTATTTGGTGGACCCAAGGGGCATAATAAAAAATATTTAGGTCTTCTAAAAATTTGATATCTCCAAAAAATCCTGCAATATTACTGCTGGTTTTGAGCGATAGGGCACTGAGATTTATGGAGGACCTGGATATGAGGAAAATGTGAGTTTGACCTTGTGCTTTAAACTCACCTGTAAAGTATTGCAGTGCAACTTGAGACACTAGAAGGTTTCCCAAACCACCTTCCACAGACTGCTGCTGTGTTATCTTTCAATAATTTTCTTGGCAGAAGAAAAGTCACTACCCTAGAGAAGAAAGAGAATGATCTGTCTTCATTATAGTGTGCTGTTGTGCAGCAACAAAGTGGAAGCAGACATCTCTCTGGTAGTTCTGAAAAAAAAAAAGCAGAGAGGAAGGCAGAGGAGGCTGCCGTGATAGATGGTAAAGACCTGGAAACTGGATGTGTACGAAAGCATTTTCACATGTTTTGGAATTTGGAGTGCAAAAAACCCCCCCAAAATGCCCGTGTGACCCTTCTTATCCAGAAATCTATACTTATGAAAAAAAAAAGAAGAAATTGAAGTGAAATGCTTTTTTGGAAACCTAATAGGTTTCCAGGTTCAGGCTGACAAGATCCTGAACTCGTCAACCCTTTTTAGGCTCAGACTAGGTCTTAACTGAGTTCCTTTGATCAGTCAAAATCTTACCTTTTATTCTTTTTTTTAGATTATTATTATGTTTCAATGGCACAGTGATCAATGATGAAATCATGAGGGTTTTACATAAATTGCAAGACATAGTATCATTATATGCCTACATGCATGTCAAATGTTTTCATGATGATTAGTATAAAGACAATATCAACTGAATTAGAGATGTATGAAAAGGGTTTTGTTTTTTTTTTTCCCCCATAGTTTGGCTAATGAATAAGATCAAGAAGCCAAAGAAATTAACAATTTTTAGAAAAATTAACTGGATTGATAATGATTTATCTGCATATAATGTTAAGAAATTATACCCTTAGCTTGCCATAAGTAGTGAATCATTATATATTTGTTTTGGTCGACATTGTTACAGTGTTAATCAAGCTATTTTGTTAGTCACATAAATGTAATGACTTTAGAGGAAAATTATTTTCTAGACAAAAGTCTTTAATCAGTGAAATACACTAATTCAACTGTATCATTATATGGATCTTCACTGAGTCCTAATCAGGAGAATATTATGAAGTAGATTTATCTCAGCATTCCTAGCTGTGGAACAGAACAGTGATCATCCTTCGGAACATTCTCAGCTTTAAAGAAGCAAAAAAAGGAAGTAAAAATTCCTACAGCTCCCATGTTTTCCTTCTATGAAGATGGTCTGTAGCTAACAACAGACTATAAGCTGTTTTTTTTTTTTCCAGAAGAACAATGCCTTTATAAATGCCTGTAATATTGGTTAGTGGCACTCTAGGGAACAGTGCTCTTTCTATTGAAAAAAATTGTTTTGCCCAGTTCTACAGGAATGATGTGTGCCTAAAAAGAAACCTCCAATACCAAAAAGTGCAAGCACTGAGGGAAGAAGTCATAGGCTACTGTTAAGTACTCAAGTACCAGTGTATCAATAAATAGGAGGAGAAGGAAATATTGTGTCTCCTCACTAAAAATTTTGCAAGGGCTTGTTCTCGGCTTTTCCAAAACGCAGTGCTGTCTAAATCTTAAAAAAAAAAGTTTAAATCCCATGTATCTGGATCATTTCTATCTGTGCAAGAATAAAGCACCAGACAGTCTGGAACTAGAGGTAGTCTGGTTTCTTAGTATTAAAAACTTTGATGTGATTCTGTTCAAACACACCTGATGTGAACATCGATCTGACATTATAAAGACCAATAACTAAGTAGTATTAGAGGCATGAAACATATTGGTGATAGCAGTGGTTTGTCCCAAAACCAAAGTAGAGGTACCAGAGGCATTTTGACCTTTAGAACATTTTGATTTAGCAGTCTTGAATAATGAGTGGTAGCTTATGAACTAAAAGATAAGATGGATAGTAGCTACAAGGAGAAATGATTTTTCATAATTATTATTCTTGCTACGTATGCAGTCCATACCTATGAAGATTAATGTTGCCATTGCTGAGGTGGGAGGGTAAATCCTGTATTAAGCAGCTCTCCAGGAACAATGGGTATAGGAGAAACCTATACTTCTCATCATACTCATAGCACAGACTATGTTTACAAAAAAAATAGCATGCAGCAAAATTATCTGAGTGATCAAATTCCTTATTCGGACAGCCCAAATTTGCTTATCATTCAATCATAGGCTCAGTTTCAGGAAAAGGCAGTGTGCCTTCCACTGTCTATTTCTATTAGACCACACATCATCTGTGTCTGTTCTGAGAGAGGGCTGGTGCTCAAGCACCAGGCTGTTGCTGTCTGCATTGTGTGCTGCTGCACTCCTCGCCTGTGAGTGTCTGAAATGACTTGCAAGAATGGTGCTGTACTGTGCATCCTTGGAACTGACTGACAGGCAGAATAGTCCACATTGCACCAGGTGTGGCAGTGCCCACCACCCACTCCTCCAGTACTATCCTCCCCAGGCTTCACGCCCCAAAGCACTCCTCACACACTTGCATCATAATTGAGGGCATACAGACACCTTTTCCATTCACTCTGTGAAAACAAGACTTGGACAAGCTGTGAAAAAACTGCCATTAACTTTGAATAGAAAAGGAAAATTCATACAAAATTGCTACAGTTGTAGGGTCACATAAGGATAAGAGTGAAGTTCTAATGCATATATAAACAGTGAGGATGTGCCTCATTCTCTATGCTCAATTTGGTTTGTTTGTCACTAATGAAGTAGGAAGTCTCTGTCATTGGAAGAATCAATAACAATGGATTTATACAGTAATGGCTTTATGAGTGACATCAAATGCCTGTTTCTATTGTTTCCAAACTAAATATGTAATAAATGGAAATCTAGGAAAAGGTGAAAAACTGAGAAGTGTCTGTGACACTTTTGCTTCATGTGCTTTTCAGTGTTTTATACTTCTGGAATCAGAAATTGTATGTATGCATTTAGTAGGTGTCTTTTGGACTTCTCTTGCATGAGTTTTCCCCATCTCTCCTTCAGCTCATGTTCTTTTTATTATTTCCAACATTCTTTGGAGCAGTTCCACTAGCCTATAACTACTTTGTGAAGAACTACTTCCCTAAAATTGCTTTGAAGTTGACTCCTACTAAATTGACCTATCCCTCCTTTTATTTTGGACAATTTTATATTCATAATGGACTATCAATTCTTATCCAACCTCTCCCAGGCACTCCTTTTTAAAGTGCTCTATCTTAATGTCTCTATTTTGTCATTTCTTCCAAGCTTTAAGGTCTTCTCTCATTTCATTATTTTATACAAAGAAGCAGTGCAGTTCCATACATTTGATAATCCTTGTTCCTCTTCCCTAAACCTTCTTCAGTTTTCATAGATTCTACTTAAAATGGAGGAGAAAAGGGTGATTCCAGAGAATTAATACAATGAGATATGATGTTCTCTGTTTTATTCTTTATTCCTTTTTAAAATGATTCTTATCTTTGATTTGCCTTTCTTACCAATATTGAGCTGACATTTTCATAGAGCCATTTATTATAACCCAAGATTTTGTTCCTGAGCAAGAATGCTTAGTTCAGGGCCCATTGCGTTGTATGTGAATGTAGTCCGGCTCATTCCCAGATGCATGGCTTGACATTTATCTATACTGAATCTCATTTGCAGTTCTATTGGCTACTTGTTCATCTTTCTCAGGTCCTTCTGCTATTCTTCATGGTCTGCCTTCATTTTCACTGCCTTGAATAACTTGTTATCAGCAGCAAACTTTGCCACTTCACTAATGGCTTAGAGTTTCAGTTCATCTATGAATATCTTGAACTGCCCAAGTCCCAGCACAGATCCGCGTGGAATTCACTGGTGATTACACTACAAAAAGTATTCATTCCTATACTCTGTTTCATTATTTAACCAGTTGATAAAATAAAATGAAGGACTTTATCCCTTATGCTGTAACTGCTCAGGTTCTTTAAAGCTTTGAGTGACAAATTATGCCAGAAACTTAGTGGGACTCCAGGTGGGATATATCAGGCAGAATACCCTTACCCACATGCTGAAATTTCAAATATTTATAGTATGTTTATGACACAGGACTTCCCTTCAAGAAGCCACGTTGTCTCTTCCCCAGTATATGGTCAGGTTTATCCATGTGATTATTAATTTGTGAATTATTATTATAGGCTTTACTAATTTGCCGTGTTGAGATATCAGGCTTACGTACCCTGCATTTCTTGGAACCTCACATTAGATCAATTTAAAAGGTACCTTCATATCTGCCAAGTATTTCAAGTACCAGGGGAAATTTAAGTAAATCTTGGATGTATATAATTTGATCCTGCCAAATAGTCAGTGTTCATTTTATCATTGTTACTAATTTTATTCCACTGAACTATGCTTAGCAGATTGTCCTCTTTCCACCAAGTTTATGGTATGTCTGCTATTTCATTATTCATGTTCCTACATTTGACAGCTTATACTTTATATCGTTACTGTACAGGTCTGGTTCTCTTCTCAGCATCCGGTTTAAATCATACTCTGTGTTTGACTAATTCCATCCTCTATTCTAGTCTTTACAGAGATTAAAAAATTTCAGTAACATTATCCATAATAGATATGTCATCTTCACCTCTGTGCTGTTCTGGACTTGTCAGCTTACTCTTATTCTTACATTTAAAAGTTCACTCTCAATTTCCTTGATATTAAATGGTAGCTGCTCGACCCACTTGTCATTCAGAAGAAGTACATCTCTCCTGGATGACCATCCATTATGCTAGGAGCGTCTCCAGCGTCTGATGCCTCTTAATCCTTACTACTGGCTTCTCAGCCCAGCATTAAAAGTTTGCCTCTCTTCCTCCTTCTTCAGTGCTACAGAAATTGCAGAGGGCATTACAAAGAACACTAGTTTAGTGGGTTTGGTACTCAAAACATTCTTAAAAGCCTAAAATCTACTCCATCTCTCTCCTGCCTTTTACTCTGCTATTTTTGTTCCCATGCACACCAGCTACAAACCCCCTCTGTTGTTTCCTAGCACTTGTTAGAGACATTTCACAAGGTCTGACACACTTGTGCACTTGGCAAGCAAGTCACCATGAAATTCTCTCTGCAGTCATAAGCTCAGCTTGCTATTTTTCTGGTAGCAATTGCCCACCACTGCAATCTGCCTCTTGCTTCCAGCAGAGCCTCTGCTTTAAGAGGCATTTGCTTGGCACAGGATGGCAGATGAGCAACTTTCAGCAAGGCAGACTCCTGACTGGGATCCTTTACTCTTCACCAACCTGACTGATGCCTCCCACCCTGCCCCCAGCCCCCAGCTGGGGCTTCTTCTTTAGTCTCAGTCCCTCTATGACAATCTGAAGTGCAAATGTGATCCTCTCTGTGCATCTGTGCTGTTTCTCAGCAGTACTGGGTTTGCTGCCTTGAAGAAGAGATGATTAAGTACCTGTAAAAGCTCTTGAAGAACTTCTCCAGACTGTGAAGTAATTCAGATCACCCGCTCCAGCCTCAGAAGAGTTTTGGGTTCTTTTTAATGTTAGAGTTACAACCTACCTACACATCTGCTACTTGCCCATGAGATCATACACATTCATATGATACTTGACACAGTAAAATGATCCCTCCCCTCCACCTTCATGCTGGAGAACACCACCTCTATTTCTTTCTGAAAGGATGAGAAATTGATTCCTAATGTACGTATGCAAGTCTGATTTAAATATCAGCTTCAAAAAAACAATTAACCTTTAATGTTCCCCTATATTTATACGTTTTTCACAGTTTCATGCTAACTATAATTATTTTTCAATACAAAATCTTCACATAATAGACTAAACCAAAAATAATTATTCACCTTTACATCAGCAGAGACATTGTAGGGTTCACCCAAGTATTTTCCCAGAAATCTTGATCATTTTTGTAATATGTCATGAACTTTTTTAAACTTCTATTAATATAGCCATATTTTAGTCAAATTCAAATTTGAAGACTTCAATACAGTGAAAAAGAGAATTTAAATTATAATTTGAATGTGGATAGGATAGTCAGTTTACCATGTTTCATGAAACACACAATATCTAAACTGTATCTTCTCTGCCTCACATACCTGTACTTCTGTTCAGTGTTAAAGATACTGAGGTTTAAAACAAAAGCATATTCATCTACTGCCAAAAAATGAAGCTGCAGTTATATGAAGCCAGGCAACACACTTTCCAGAGCTGATAAGAAAACAAAAGAGACCCTGTGATTTTCACACAATGCCAAATGTTGCTTGCAATATGTTCGTATATTATTTCACTACTATTTTGTTTTCAGTACTGTTTATTATTTATCTCAGTTTATGTACAGTGTGATTTGTTACTTCAGCCACTGAATAAAGAAAAAATTTGAAACAGCATTTCTCTGCTGGCACCCTGGATGTATCACTTGCTTCCTGCAAATATTCATTTTGTTCATTTCTGGAATATTTTTACAAGCACAGTGACAACAGGTCTTTTTAAAAAGGCTTTCTTTGAGATGGATTACTTTTCCTTCATGTGGTTCTGTATGGTTTGTTTGTGAAGAACTGTGGGAAACTCATATAAATGTTACTACATAAATTAGGATCGTAGCTATTAAGATTTTAGATTATTATAGATGTTTTTCCATTCTTTTTGTAAATTGTAAATAGTTTCAGTGAATATTAATTAAAGTCCACATTATTTATTGTAACCAGTTACATCAAGCAAAGTGAAAAAATTACATTGCATATCATCAGGATTTAAATGCTGATTAGAATGCCAAAAATTTCCAGGGAGATTTTTTTCCCAGATGCTGTGCACAGAGAACTATGTCTCCAAACTACACATATTTATATCTCTTTTCCCCATAATTAGAAGATTTTCGCTACATAAAATGATTATATCACCTATATTGCCTTTTTAGTTGAGCATTTGACATAAAAGATCTGCATTGTAAAATAATACTCTTCCCATTTTATGGACTGGGAATGAGGCATTAAGAGGAAAAGCAATTCTTAGATCAATGAAAAGGAAGTGATTTGAAGGTAAATTGAAGGATAGTGATATAATCACAGTTTCTTTCCTGTGGGAAGTATATTTACTTTCTATGGGTAAGTACAGCAAAAAATAAAGATAATATCAATTTTCTATCAAACTAAAGGAGCACAACTTTACATGTGAAGTACCAAAATTTTGTTTCTTTGTTTTATTGTAAACTTATGTGGAAATGCAGTGTAATATCTAGATTTTCCACAATTGATGCGAGTCTATTTTTAAAACTATTCTGTTAATCCTTTCCGATAGTCCAAGGACCAGTACTTATGGCTAGAGAACATGACAAAAGCTGGAATAGGGATTGTACCCTTCTCATTACTATTCTCGTTTGGTAAAAGAACTACACAATGACAGTGAAAACAAGTGAAAAGTAGTTGCTTTGTGGAAGAGAAATAGACACAATAATTATCACCCAGTAAAAGGAAAAAATGCTATAGTCAGCAACAGTGATAAGCTTTTAAGCCTGGACAGTTTCAGTTCTTGGCTAATAATGCACAGTTTGTTTGTCTGGTTGCATACTGAATATTGAGGTGGCATGCCTTGATCACCAGTCGGCTGTAAGCAAAGTCCTTTGCCATTTGTTAACACACAGCCTGTGTAACTGTTAAGGGTCTCAGGTGTGCTTGTTCATCCAGAAACCTTTACTCAGAAAAAAAAAGAACAGATGGTTCTGATGTCTTGCTGTGGTCACCTCTCCTTCTTAACGTTTCTTTGTCTGACATGCAGACATCATTCATACTTAGTTGTTTGCATTGTTCCTTTGTTTTCTGAAACAGCCCCTAAGCAGTACATTCAGGAGCGTTTAAGCTGCAAAATGATAGGAGTTTGTCTTCTGTATGATCATCTACTCCAAGACAGTAGATCTAAAGCCAGTCTCAAGTGCTAGGAATTATTTGAGAGTTGGGTTTTGTGTCTTTTTAAAATGTGATCTCCCCCTCTTTTTTGCTGGCATCTTGGCATAGCTGATGGCAGATGCCATTTCAAGATGAGAGCCCAGCATGTCTACAGGGAAATGTAATGAGAAGGCCTGCCTAATGGAGCACCATCTATGCTAGTGTGATTGCTCTTGAAAAACAGAGAAAGATAGTGATTGATTGATTATAAAAATACAGATGAATAAGGTATAAAACCAGTCCTCTCAGCAGGGACAAAGGAATAAAGGAACCCTGTGGTAACCTGAGGATATCACCAATTTCTTCCAGGAACCCTTGCTGAGGAGACAGTTTTGCATTGCTAGGGCCTGTATGGTCCTGTTATTCCAGTCCATCACTTTTTCACAATAAATATATTAAGCTGAAATAGTGGATTGTCTATAATATATTCTTCTACAACTCACCAAAAATCATACCAAAATCTTGACAATGTTCCTGTTCTTGCTTTTTGTTATCTTCAGGGAAGGGTGAGAAAAGGAATTTAGTCTGCTACAGGCTTCCTGCACCTCTCTCATCCTCAGAAGAGTCTTTAGGTGAGTTAAAAGAAGCTGATGTTGTATCCCTCTTCAGGTACATGACTGTACTATGTGTGACATAGACAGATTTTTGACAAATATATGGCCATTTCTGAGGTTGCCTAATTATGGAGCTTTTCTGAAATGTTGTATACAAATCCACATTGGACTACAAGTTGGTAGAATCTTCAATTTCATTAAATCATCTGTCAAATCACAGATTCTTTGAGGAGAAATGAAGAAATAGCAGTAAAGGATGAGGAAATATTAAGAAAGAGTTTCTGTGACAATTTAAAATAAATAAATATCCAATGCTGAATTCTTCAAAAACATTTAGGCTTCTTTTTCTCCTACCCATCTGACCCCTGTTTCTGAATGTTTTTCTTCTAGCAGCCTTTCCTTCCTGTCACTCAATAACCCCCCAACCTGCTTCCAAGTATTCTCTAGTTTTGTGTATTTAAATGCATGTGCTTCCAATAAGTTCAGATGGATTTTCTTAGAGAACTTTGGGGATAAGAAATTTTAAGACTTTCTCTTTTTTTTTTTCCTTTTTTCTTTTTTTTTTTTTTTTTCCTTTTTTTTTTTTTTTTTTTTTTTTTTTGAAAAAAGGTAATGTGCTGTTTGGGTATGAAGAAAGTTACATTTTTTTTCGTGTATAACTGAAATGATTCACACTTTGAAGCAATATGTGGAGCTGGAATATTTTGTGAATTAATTTCACATGCAATGGAAGAGATTTTATGTGCTTTCAAAACCTACTATTGGATACTTTTCCTCAGGAAGACTTAAAAGAATTTGGACCCCATATATATGTTCTTCAAAAATTTGAGTTCAACAAAGATCAACTTCACTGTGAGAGGCTCTAAATGGGGAGAACACAGGGTTGAGCCAGTTCACATGAAAGTTCTTTATTTTTATTAAAAATTGGAGATAAAAATATTTGAGGTTATGTGCCAATACCTCATTCTGTTTGCTTTAATATTTTGATATTGTCTATAATCAGCTTCTACAAAACAACACCAAATACTGACATGCCCACTTCTAGCATTTCATCATTCTTATCATGCAGTGATATTAAACTTAGTGATTTTAAAATTTAACTTTCACTCTTGGTAATTTCAATACAATAAAACACATAAAACACTTGATAATGTGGTTTGAAGAATATTAGTTCTCATTGTACAAACTGTCTTTCTCAAAAGCCCTGACCAGCCTTGCATGGAGCCTTCACTCATATCTTTTGCCTGTGGGCCCAGGAGCTCTAAGTAAACTTGGGTCTGGGCTCCTAGTCTTGGCCTGACTTATCTTGTGGGTGTGGCATCTCCAGTCCTGTTTCTAGCCCTGCCTCCTTGGAGAATCCTGGTGAACTTGCTGGTCTCTGACATGTATCTACTACAGGCTAGCTGGAGTTTGAATATAGCACTTTTGGATTTGAGCAAGAGATTGGTAATCAGGTCGTTCAGAGGTCAGGTCACGTAACAACCTTATATGAGTGCCTTTTGCATAGGGCTGTGGATCACATGGTGTCATACTGAATTATTTTAAAAAGTGAAAAAAACCTTCTTAATAATTATTGTTAATGTGTTTTTCTCTTCCAATCAAACAAGGAAACTATATTTGTCACTTTGTCAATTGGATACCAGCATTTGACTTCCATTTAGGTCTTTGCAATAACTGAAATGACCTTAGGTAACCATTCTTTCTGATTTCTGTCTCTAGAATTTGTTTACAGGTGAACACACTTCAGCAACAAAATTTTTCACATTCTTTTTGACAAAATTCAATGAAATGATTGACAGCAAAGGAGGCCATCAGTCCATAAAGGTGGAAGGCAGCATAAATGATGCATCACACTACTTTCCAACCTGTGAGCAAAGTCAGACAGGGCACTAGAAAATGGAAACAGTGCTGAATGAAAAATAAGATATTGTGCATGTGTGCAGAGCAATTTCAGCTCATGAATTTGTAAAGGTGTCAAGTTGTTATCTAAATAAGAGGGGAGAATAGTTCTGTTATTCTCTCATTAACTCTTCAGGAGCCACAAACCATGGTTACTAACACTTTAAGTTAGATCTAAATTATACCTCAGTAGCAATTAAAACTCTCTGATAGAATGGAGTCCCATAGTAAGATCTTACATACATTTCATTAAAAAAACCCCAAACACCAAAGCCAGACAAATACTATTATCTTTTCTCACAAACAGATACATGGACAGGAACTATCCATGCAAACAGACCCATAGAATAGTGCCAAGAAGTGCATTATCTATGACTAATAGGGAAATGCACACCCATGCAGAGCTCACAAGATGGATTCAGAGTTTTGAGCAGGCATTAATGAGCTTTTGAACACGAAAACTTCTCTAACTTCTGTATTATTCTCAATATCCTTCCACTTGATGTATACACCATGTTGTGTGGTGAGGTCAACATGCTGGAGGGAAGTGATGCCATCCGGAGGGACCTTGACAGGCGTGAGAGCTGAGTCTGGGTGGTCCTCATGACGATCAACAAGGCCAAATGCAAGGTTCTGCACCTGGGTCAGGCCAAGCAGGAATACAGACTGGGAAGAGAATGGATTGAGAGCAGCCCTGAGAAGAAGGCCTTCAGAGTTCTGGTGGACAAAAAGCCGGACACGAATTGGCAATGTGTGTTCGCAGCCAATCATGTCCTGGGCTGCATCAAAAGCAGCATGAGCAGCAGGGCGAGGGAGGGAATTCTTTCCCTTTACTCTGTTCTTGTGAGACCCCACCTGGAGTGCTGCATCCAGCTCTGGGGGCCCCAGCACAAGAAAGATGGGGATGTGTTGGAGCGAGTCCAGAGGAGGGCCACAAAGATGGTCAGAGAGCTGAAGCACCTCTCCTGTGAAGAAAGGCTGTTCAGCCTGGACAAGAGAAGGCTTCAGGAGACCTCATAGCAGCCTTCAAGTACCTAAAGGGGGCCTACAAGAGAAGCAAAGGTGGATTTTTCATAAGGGCACATAGTGGTAGGACAAGGCTTAATGGCTTTAACCCGAAAGAGAGTAGGTTTAGATCAGATATTAGAAAGAAATTCTTCACTGTTGTGGCGGTGAGGTACCGGAGCAGGTTGCCCAGAGAAGCTGTGGACACACACCCCTGGAAGTGTTCAAGGCCAGATTGGCTGGTGCTTTGAGCAACCTGGTCTAGTGAAAGGTGTCACTGGGGGTAGCTGGAACAAGGTAAGCTTTAAAGTGCCTTCCAGCTGAAACAATTCTATGATTCTGTGGAGCAAGATGAAATCTTACTTTGACTTATCAGATATTTACTTATGAAGAGATATTAAGGAGAAGGAAAATGAGATCTCGAATTTTTTAAAACACTGTCTAGGCCTGAAACAGAAATGTAGTCGCCATATTTCTTGTGTAATAATGGTGACTTTTGCTAACCGTAGATTTGAGTAAATCAGATTTATTATACTATACGGGGGGAATGAGTGAACTCAGACACATAATTAAAATGCTTTCCTAATGTGCCTGCGTTATGTTTCCTCTGAGAGCATGTGGAATTTCTTGCCAGATGAGATCAGACTTAAAAGCTGTGATTAGATGAATTTAAGTACAATACGATTTCATTTTGGTAAACATGAAAACAAATGAAAATGATGCTTCCTGAAGAATGCAATTTAGAAATTACTTAGGTTCTCAACAGTTTTATGGAAAACTTTTGTATTGTCAAATATAAGAATAGAGAAAAGTTGTTTATTTAAAAATTACATCTGCTCTTTTTCACAATGTCAAACTCAGCCGTATTTGAAGGCAGTTGGTGATGTGGGACTAATTTTTTTTTCTCAGAAAAAAAAATTTCCTCAAAAAGCTCTCAGATGGATTCTAAAGTGTGTTCCTGAGCTGCAAGTTAAGGTAAAAACCTGAAGAGCAATTCTAAGTATTACTCTATATTACTAAAGACTTAACTCTCCTGAGTAGATGTAAGATCCATAAGAGAATTTAGTTTTAAATTAAGTATTTTCCTTGTTAGAGGAACACTTTCTAAGCTATTAATTACTATTTCAGGTATCCCAAATGTGACTGAGTACACAAAAAAAGCTAAATTCCAAAATAAATCTTTACTTAAGAGATGTACTTATTTCCTGTTTATATTTAGTTGTTTAAAGTGCTGTTCCAGTGATAATTAAGTCCTGTGAGTATTTTGAATCATAAAAGAGATTTTCAGCATGTGTCTTTTTTTTTTATCATTTACATATAATGCAAGCATACATTGCATGAAGATTTAGATTGTTTTAGTGATCCACCTGAAAACCGGTTTCCTTCTTTTCTGGTAGAGTTACTGCTTAGTCAGACCAACAAACCTGTAAGATTAAGATTCACCACTGCAGTAAAAGCACCACAGCTGCTTCAAGAGAGGGGCTGCCTCTCATGAATATAAAAGGTTTTGGAATGGTTTAAACCAGTCATGAATCTCCATCTTAAGAAAACGATTATCATTGCCATAACACAAAGACCAGTAATTGCAAATGATAAAAAGCCTCTGCGCCACTGGCAGACAGGACTGGAGAGATAATACTAAAAATGAATGGGAGTCAGCTGGCAGAGACGAGGAAGAAGCAGCAGTTCTTCAAAACAACTCCTAAAAGATCCACGAAGGACCAGCCCTCTTGCCACCCAGACCAGCTCAGGCCTTCCTGAGAACAAGTCATCTAGTACTTTGCCATTTTTTTTGTTTTTAAACCCAGATGCTCTAGTTTAAAAAAACAAACAAAACCCAAAAACCAAATCAAAACCAAAACCAAAACAAGCAAAAAAAAGGCAAAAAAAATCCCCCAACCTCCAAACAAAGTTCTTATTTAAATACTTTTAGGGAGAAAGAACACAACATCTGAGATTAAAATACAGATATATCATTTTAGAAGTGAAGCAACTAGAAACACATGTTAAAGATTGTATGTGTAATATTTCTGAAGTGAATGTAGAAAAAAATTTGTGCAAAAATAGGTCTTTCTGATATAGTTTAGACTATATATTTTTCTTTTTTTCTTTTGTAATGGAAAGATAGGAGAAATAACTTTCTTTCCTGAGTTAAATGTTTTTATTTGTCTACAATACACTTTTTCCAGAAAACAACAGATTAACTCATATAAACCATACCAAATCTGCATCTTATTTAAAGTAAAATCACAGTGTTTTTCTAAAATCTTTTTTTATTTCACTGATATCTGTAATGTTCAAGCATCTTCAAACACTGCATCGAAGAGTATGTTGCTTAATATGAGATACAATCTGAACTGCTTAGAAAGCTGGAAGTTGCTAAAGATTTATGACTTTGGTTTTACTATGTTCTTTTTCTTTAAATATAAATTTATATTCCTGAAGGTAAGAAATGAACTGGAAACTAATAACCTCTGTGATGATTCCTAGTTCTCATGAAAATTTGCCTCCTAATTCAGAAAAATGAAAATACTTTTGCATACAGGGGTTTAATTAGTGATGAGTTAACAGACAATTAGCAGATAGAGGATTATGTGCCTGCTCAGAAAACAAGCAATGACAAAAACTCTGAATGAATTGGAAATACTGCGTGTCCTAATGAGCAGGCACTGACTCACCAGGTACTCCACAAAGGTTTACCAATACGTTTATACACACACACGTGTGTGTATACACTTTATATATATATATGTGTGTGTGTATTGATTTTTGACATCTATAGCTTCTCTAAACCAAAAATAAAGTTGGAATTTAGATCCAGATTAATCTCACCTACCACAAATGAAGAATTTGGGAAACAAAATGACCTGCTTATAAATAGTTTAACTTTCTTGTGCCTTATCTATGGTGTTTTAGCAACCAGTTTGTAAATCATTGCTGGACAGAAATTTTTGCTACCATGTACCAGAAATTACTTGTGAAATTTAAGTTGATTGTTACTATCTGACAAAGGAGATTAACTATCAAAAAAGAGTTTATGATAGTTGAAAGCAAAACCTTATTGTTGGAGTTTGGTATATCTAATTTCATTTCCTTTCTTTGGTCTCTAAATAGTGCAGATTTATACTGAGACAAACTGGAAAACCTGGAATAAGCAAGTGAGTGCCTAATCATATTACAGGATTGTGGAAGCAGATGACTGGTCAGTCAATCTTGTGGACATTGATGTGGACACAATTCCTGTATTTCCTTAAGAAGTTAGTTATGCCCGTGAGAAACTCAGTCTGTACCCGTGAGAACTGTGAAACTGGTAGATGTTAGAAGCACAACAACAGAAAGATAAAATTGCACCGGCACTAGGGAGTCTTTTTAGTTGGTATGTGTTTTATTAATAGGCAATAAGTAGCTTTGTAAACAGGCCAGAAATAGATGGCCAATAGTGTTATATTGCTGTTAGCTGCAGCCAATTAACTTGCGACATGTACGCTGGAAAATACTATGAAGAGGCCTCATGTTATTAAAAGTTGCTGGCCATTACCTACAACAATATATGTGCGTGTGTGTGTACTTTGTGTCGTGACCAACTCTACAGCGACACAGGATGACTTTCTCTTTCTTCTTTTGACTTAAAATCCAAATACTCGTTAAAGTTGTAACAGCTTCAACAGAAAAAAAAATCAGGCACTTCCTTCAAGACTATCCCCAGGAGTCTAGACAGTATATACTGAAGTCTGGTCAGACAGGGAAATAAAAATAGAGTTTGGGTTTCCTGTAGTTCTTCAGCAGCAGCCTTAGCTACCAGAATCCACAGCAGTGAAATCAACTATCTATTCTTCCTTACTTCCAGAGTTCTGTGAAATTTGCTTCCTCTTTTGCTTTAAAGTACCTCAATTTGGAAGTAAATTTTACCTCAGGATGAATATGAATTTTAGTCCTTGTGGAAATATTTTTGATGCTCCTTATTTGCACAACAACATTATGCCCTTTTTGCATCAGACACCAAAAGGAGTAGGGAGGACACCAGGAGAAAACTAGGTAATGCTTAGAACAGAGAAGAAAGCAGATATGGCAATAAATATGCCCATAACTGTTATGTCAATGATGAAATATCTCAATATCTCACCACAGGACAATTGAGTACAATTCAAGGGTGCTGAGTTTTTTATGTGAGATTAGCTGAAGCCTTCACTTCAGTTCCTAGTCCCAGACATTCTTTGCTTGAAGTAGAAGCCACTGATGAAAGATTGCTGAGTCAGAATCTATCTTGTGAACCAATCTGCAGATAAAACCATTTATTACCATCACTCAGTATGATGACATACACTGGTTGAACTAGTTTCTTCATGTTCAGCTTCACCTGTTGTACATCACCCCTCAAATATTTCCAAAGACTGATCAGAGACATTTCACAGTATGTTTGTTGTCAATTTTTCAGTATTACAAATATGAAGTCAATTTCACCTCTGCACTAAGAATGTTCTGTTTGTGCCCTCAGAGTACACACNGCTGAACCTGAAGTGTTCAGCTTCACCTGAAGGGTGTTTGTGCCCTCAGAGTACACACGTGATAAGGCTATAAACATGGGTTTGGAGATACATGAGATGCCATTGTCATGTTTGTTTCCACTCAAGCAATTTTCTTGTGTCTGCTAGCCCTCTTCTGTCCATTAATATGAATCGTATTGAGTTGCATTTCATGTCAGATCACCTAAATGTTAACTGTTTGAGAAGATACTCCAGCTCAATCACTCCCAGCTTTAGGAACATTACAATTTATTGCCTAACTTTATTTGCCAAATAACAAACACAAGAAAGGCCAAGAAAAGTATGACCTGTTTCATAAATATATACAAGAATGTATGTGACATAATATATTAATACTTCTCTTGAAAATTATTTATGTCTCATTCCATCTTAATAGTTCCTGCAGTCACTCCTGGATAAAGATGCACATTCATTATGAAAGTTTAATTGCTTCCTTCCTAACTTATCCAACTAAATAAAGAAAAATGGCTTTAGCCATCGCTTTGAGGTCCTTTACTCACATGTCAGAGGTTCATGTGTTACACCAAGAACAGGTTTACCATGGAATTGTAACAGATTTATGAGTTCCTCTCAAGACTTCTCTTGGTGGAAGAATCTTCACCTGGCCCAGATGTATAGTCTGTTAATCTGTGATTTACAATAATTTGATGGAGGGTTTGTAATCCTAATCTTAGATTTTTTTTTTTTTGTAAACACGTGTTTCTGCTTATTGGACTATCCTGTTTACATTCCTCCTTGTTTCAACATTTTTTAAGCAAGTCTTACAAATCCTATTTTACTTATTCCTTCACCAGAATTATCAGTAAATTTGCATCAGATATGCCAAGATTTACCTTTTTTTCCCCCTAGGACACTGATTAACTTCTCAAATGCAGTTTACCATCAGTTGTTTTAACAATAGAGGGACTGTTTACTCAGTTAAGATATTTTTCCAATCTCCACTGAAAAGTATAATTTTAAGTTAATGATTAAATTGATTTAAATTTCTGAGATGATGCCTAGGATGATGTAAGGTATCAAACCTCAGATAAGCACTCCCTCCATGTTATGAACCTTTTCTGCATATATAAAACAGACACACATTTATTTCGAAAGACTGCTAAGATAGCTCTGTATGCTAAACTGTAAAGCAGTTACTCACTTCCTCTGAATATAACAAAAAAGTACATGACAGAAATTGTTAACATTGTATCCATGAATCCCAATTTCTTTGTGACCTTAATTGGTTATCACAAGATTTTTTCATTCTTTCATTCCATGTTTGTTTTGTTGCATAAACATATACAAATCTTCTGCTTTTATACTAGCCATCAGCAGTCAAGAATTTATATTTTGTTAATTTTTATTTATAAAAACTCTATACCTTTATTGCTTACATTATTGCTAAAAGATAAAGAATTAGAGATACATTTGGAGTCTATGTGTTCGTGTGTCACTACAAAACCAGTTCTTCCTTATTAACTTTCAAAAACTGTACCATTTAATAAAAAAAGGAATAGTAAGATTGAAAGCAGAAAAAAGACAAGTGTGTTGTAAACTTCAGAATAACGATGGAAACGAAAATTCAGACCTTATCCTGCCATTCAAGAGAAAGTGAAATAAATATTTCATGGAAAGCTTTGCACCTCTCAATATAGTTATTGTCAGCCTAGAACAAAGAAAATGGTTTTCAGGCTACTATGGTGATGAAGTAAAACATGACTTTATGTTAGGTATACAGGAGTCAACTTCATTAATTTTTAAACAGTAGGTTTTGCTTCACAAGTGCATTCAACATGACCACTGCAGAGTTTAATGCTAAAATACACCATTGTTCCCTACAAGAAACTATTAGTTATTCACGTTTGCTCAGTAGTTAACTATTTTTTCATGTAATACATATAAATGTTTATGTGCTGATAGTGCTGTCCCTATGGTAAGAGGGCAAAACACATCACTTTAGTGATCAGATCACTTAGTTAACGAGAGAGTAAAACACAGCCCACTGGTGGCCTCAGTAGCCACTCTCTTTTAGTTTGATGACCAAGTTTCTTGTATATGTGCTCTCCTGCATGTGTAATCAACACTGATATACAAAAAGTGAGCGTTCTTCTCAAAAATTATGTCAAAAAAGGCCAACGCTGCCGCTTGATGAACTGGTGCTGGTGGAGAGCTGCAAGGCTCTGATTTTGCAGAACATCATCTAAAATTTAGCTAGGTATTGTAGCAACTGTAAGGATTTCAGGCTGAGCTTGAACAGCTGAGAAGACTTAAAGACAGCTGCAGAGTGACAGGAAGTCTCATTATATGGTGATATCTGGAGAAGGCAAGAGGAAAATGTCTTTTGCCAAGGACACTGGAGCTGATGTTCCCAAAGATATTAGGATTCTTTGGAAGAGTCAAACTCAGTAACAGGCTTCCTCCGTTGCTCAGGAATGGATCTCCAGAAGCTAAGTTTTCACTTTTGCTTTTATTTGAGAGGATTTGAGACAGAGGCAGCTGTTAAACTTTGCAAGCATGTGACCCTCTCCAGGAAGCTATGAACCACAGGAACATGAATTGGAAAATGAAAAGTGACCTTGGTGGTGACACGAGACTGAAGTGAGTGCTCAGAGAAAGCACTGAAATCCAAACAGGTACAGAACAAAAACCTCTATGCAGTGAGCTCAGCAGTGTCCTGTGACACAGCAGGCTACTTGGGCAGTAGTGAAATGGAAATGGCTGTGCGGCTTCTTTATAGTATAAGCACTGATCAGCAGTAGGCAGGGATTACAGCAAAAAGGGAAAACTTACTGCCTTATACAGTAGGACACAAGCATGTACGCCATTCACTTTCAAAAATTTTGTATTATTACATCTACTGAGGGATTGGATCTCGCAAGCTGCTGGAACCAGAGAGGACAGGTGCCATGCCAAAATGTAAGCCGCCAATGACTTTTGCTACACATCTACAAAGTTAGAAATAAAGATGAGGCACTTTGGTAAATGTTGGCAAAATCCTGTCAGCTGTATTCCATTTCTACGGAGATAAATTTGTTTCCATGATAATCTATGGTCTTCATTACCTTTAAAAATAAGTATCCATCTTCCAACTAACTCCCTAAACATAGTTTATCAGTTTTTTGGAAACCTTCCCAGTAACATACATAGAAAATGCACAACACTTGTGAAAGAACTAATCCATATAACACTAAGTAATAATCATGTAGGAAGTCTGGTTCCTTGCCTGTGGATATTCAACATCTGAATTGATGTATACAGACAAGGGAAAAAGAAATGGTGCTCCAGAAAAGCAAACTGGAGCAATTACATTCAAGGTGCATACTCTACAAAGAACTCACCTAGAAAGATGACAGAAAGCATAAACATTATACTGATAAAATTCCACAAATACCAACAAAACATGCCTGCGGCAGTGTGTCCATCTCATTTGTATATCCTGATAAAATCATGCTGAATCACATGGTGATTAGAGGGTTTGAACCTATGCTTTTAAATCTTTTTTAGCGTTTCAGGAATGAGAACTTTCAATTATGCATCCATCTGTGCCTTACTGTACTAGATAATGAATATATCATCTCAAAATGCTTCTTACAGACAAAAATGAACAGCCAGATTTTTGGTGTGAGTGCAAGGATAAAATTCGCCCTTAGGCAAAGGGCCATAGGAAAAAGTTAAAAATCATTTAAGTCTTGTTTGAGACTTTGAAATGTTATGCAGTTTATAGGAGATTTTTCACTGGACAATTACCTGTACAAGCTATAATTCATCCTAACATATTTAGAGGCATCATTTCTTTGCTTTTCCCCACATTTTTCCAGTACACTTTTCTTCCTCTTTTTCGTACAAAATTATTCTGTATTAAAGCAGTGATTGGGATGGCTTTAGAGCACCATTCAGAACAGGGCATAATGTTCATTGCTACATATCAAAGTGCTGGCATTTCTATTCTCTGACAGCACAATGAATAGAATTTAACCATCCCTTTTTGAATAATACAAAGTTTTCTTTAGAGTTTTAAAGTGTCCTGACATTTCATGATGAGGGCACCTTATAAAAGAGTTGAATACAATTGCAAATATAGAACTATAGAGTAGACAAAGCACCTTCGGTTAAGAAGTTGATTTGGGTAGGAGAAATACACTTTTAAGTAGTATATTAGATAGGAGAAAATAACAAAATCAAACATTCCTAGATGGCAGAAGAAGAAAATCTATTTTAATAGCAATTAAGAATGATATATGCATTTAAAGAGAAATATCTTTCAAGGATCAGGACTGACTGCATAACAAAGGCTTTTGAAGGGGAAAAAAAAAAAAAAAAAGAAAATCAAATCCAGAAAGTACTTAGATTTAATGTCATATGAAAAACCTAACCAATGAAGAACACTGGGTAATTCCAGAAGTGTACAGTAATACAAAAAGTCCATAAAAGGCCATCTAGACCCATGAAGAAACACCTTGAAGGTGTTTCTTTTCCAACATGACTTTTTAGTTGCAAATGACAAGAAAGGCCCTTATGCTATTTTTAGCATCACATTCTTCCTACAAGCCGGAGTTTGGCATTCCCAGCAGAATAGCAGATATACCTTCTAAGATATCTCCTTCATGCCAGATTGCATATGAGACCCATGGAAAAACTTCATGAATGATACAAATTTATTGAGAAACCCTGGTATTTTTTGCTTCTCTGGAAACTTGCCTTGACATAAACAGTAGCACTGGGAAAAAGGGAATAAGAATAAATGTGCCATTCACATTCTCCTCTTAAGGGAATCTTCCAACACCATCTTTCTTGCCTTTCCTGGATCGAGGACAGCAGTCATAACTGGAGAAAGGATGCATCCTTTTGACTTTTGCATAAAGTAGTGAACATTAAAGCTATGTAAACCAGTTCTATAAAATATAATTTAATTGTATGGGAAACATCACAGCAAGGCTTGTATGGGAAACGTCACAGCAAGGCTTGATTTACAAAATCCCTCCTGTGATAGACAAGAATAATAACTGTGCTTCCTATTTGATAAATAATGCAATATTTTGAGATTCACATTCTGTTGGTAGTACTGTGTCACAGAAACTCAAAGTTTTCTCTTGAATTCTTCATATTTACAGTGAGAACATGGACTGTCTTTTTTTTTAAAGTGTTTTCTAATAAATGCTGATTTAAAATTAATTAATTACCATTTTTAAAAAATAAAAATTCCAGTGATAAAATTAATGTTGTCACTGAATAACGAGTCACTTAATGAAGAAAAACAAAAATAGCGAGAAGATGTAGAAATCAATATTTTATTATGCAATATTCATTGATCCTCAGCAAAAAAAATCACAGTCATGAAAAACGTAAATTAGGTATATAGCTTTGAACATTTTTCTGTAAAATTTCAAGTGGTTATCTTTGTGTAGTAGAAAGAAAAAGATGGAAGCAATTTTTAACTTTAAAACCTCTTTCTTTGTGGGCAAGGCAAGGAAAGTACTTCTAATGTCGTCAAGGGCTTTTACAACAGCTGTGCTTTTAGTTAATGTCCATCACCCTCAAAGTTCAGGCTTGCTCAAGTGGGGCAGTGGAACATCTTGGGAATGGCAAAAGCCATAGGCTCTAATTTTTTCACTCAAGAAGGTGAGAAAGGCAAAGTTTCTCCTCATGTATACTCTTAAAAACAACTTGAGAATAGAATACCCTCAGGTGCTTCAAGAATGACTTAAACATTAAACTAACCTGTTCCACTACAAAAAAACCACACTTCAGCCTGTGTATCAATCGTGTCATGTCAGGGAAGAACTAAAGTGGAAATTTTCTGTTAAAGTGCAAAGTTCTATCTAAAATCGAAAGCTCAAAAATTTTTGTACTCTTGGAGGAACATTCAAAACAGGACTTTTGTTAAAAGTGTGAGGGTAAGTCAAAAAGTGCAAAATTATTTGTGTTTCTTGATAAATAACTGTGAATGACTTAGTCTGCAGTCTCTGTATTGCCTTTAAAATATTTTATCCATTTGCATTAGATCTGAGTGGGAAAATGGGCAAATATTACTTCATTTGCAATTGTTATGGTTATATAATTTAGTAGTGTTTCACTGACACCACACAGATTCATCAGTTCACCCAAAGCAGCTAAATCTATCAACAGATGTTGTTGCTTTAAGGGGGAGTTTGGGATTTTTCTCTTCTTTTTAAGTTATTTCTTACGTCTTTTAAAAAAATCCCTAGAAGTGCAGCACTAATTACACTTTTGATAACTTTACATTTCTTTTCCTAGCTCTGGTTAGAGCTAGAGTATTCCTTCCTTCTTTCCCTGTCTGGTCCTATCAGGTTGTTGCATTTTAACCCCAGCCAAGAAATAAGTACCACGCAGCTGCTCTTTCAAATCCTCTTCCTGACCTCAGTGGGGAAGACAATCAAGGTAAAAAAAAGTAATCCTTGGGGTAAGATAAGAACAAATTAATAATGGAAACAAAATAAAGCATACCACCACCACTCATAATAATATAACAACAATAGTAATGAGTGCTAAAAATAATGTTTACAGCAATAATGATTGTAATGAGAGAGAGAAATAACACCTGAGACAAACAAGCCATGCACAGTACCATTGCTCAGCATATGTTGACCATTGCCCAGCCTGTCCCCAAGCAGCAACCAGTGGCTGCAGCCAAAACCTCAGTTTATATGGGATGGCATGACATTCTGTGGTGTGGGATAACCCTTTGGCCAGGTTGGGTCAACTGTCTTGGCCACGTTCCCTCTCAGCTCCTTGTGCACCTGCTCACTGGCAGAGCATGGAAAAGTGAAAAGCTCTTGCCTGCTCAACATCAACTAAAACATCAGTGTGTAATAAACATTATTCTCATCCTAAATCCAAAACACAGGACTGTACTTACTAAGAAGAAAATATACTGTATCTGAGATGAAACTAGTACACAGAGCTTTAATATGAGATATAATTGTTTTGCCTATCCTGACTCATCTCAAACTACTTAAGGGTCTTCAGAAAACAGCACAACCTCCCCAAACACCACATATATATGTAGTCAGAGAATCCCTACCAATGACAACAGCTTCCAGCAACAATTAGTCAGGCTGAGTGGGAATGTGATGATATCTTACTGAGCTCAAACATTTCTTTGAAGCCTAAATTCACCTGGAAATTCAATATTCTATTTGCTTCACTTATTAGTTCATAGGAAAAAGCCTTAGGTTTGAAATTGCATCTTCCTGCAATTATTGCTACTTTTTTTTTTATCTAAAAGCTTCTATACCTTTGCTGTGAACTGTAATTCCTGACAGCCAGAATTATAATTTTAGTTCTTTTAAAGAGGAATTATCATTCACCATTAAACATTCACTTGAAAACATAACTACTTAATTTCTTTTAATACATATCCTGTACATATATTTTTCAATAACAAAATTGAAATTGAATAACATTTTATCACAGTAAACAACAGCAATAACTGTAAGGAAGAAGAACTTGACTCCCAAAGATGCAGTAAACCAATTTATCTACCAGAACAAGCTGAAGGTTCCTACCAGAGCAGTTCAGTAATAATCAAGGAATTCACTTCTCTCAGATAATCCAGATATGATGGGAAAAGGAATTAGAAGACATGAATGTGTCATAAGCAATACATTTTAACAGTCTAGAGGTGACTAATCTGAAAAAAAAACTCTATTCTCCTTTTATTGCCAATAAAGTAAAAGTCTGTGTTTTGAAGAAATACTACAAGTATTTTATATTTACATGCCACTTCTGGTTCAAAACTGTAGTTGATAATCACAAAGAAACTAAAAAGAAGTTTGAAAATTCATACTTCCAAGTATGCCTATACTTAACACCTAACCATACTTCACAGAATCGCAGAATCACTCTTAGGGTTGGAAGGGACCTCTGTAGATTGTCTAATCCAACCCACCTGCCATGGCAGGGTCACCTAGAGTGGGTGACACAGGACCATGTTGGGTTTTGAATGTCTCCGGAGAGGGAAGAATCCATGACGTCCCTGGGCAGCCTGCTCCAGTGCTCTGCCACCCTCAGTGTAAAGTTCTTCCTCATGCTGGGTTATTGTGTTTTAGTTTATTGTCATTGCTCCTCATCCTGTCACTGGGCCCACTGAAAAAATTCTGGCGCCATCCTCCTAACACCCATCTTTGAGATATTTTTATGCATTGATGAGATCCCTGTCAGTCTGAGGGCCCAGCTCCCTCAGTCTCTCCTGATAAGAGAGATGCTCCAGATCCCTATTCATCTTTGTGGCACTTTGCTGGATCCTTTCCAGTAGCTCCTTGTGTTTCTTGAACTGTGGAGACTAGAATAGTACTCCAGGTATGAACACAGTATTCCAGGTATGATGCCACTCGGGCCAAGTAGAGGGTCAGGACCGCCTCCATTGACCTGCTGGCCACACGTTTCCAGATGCACCCCAGGATAAAACTGGCCCTCCCGGCCACAAGGGCACTGCTGGCTCATGGTCAACTTGTCACCCACCAAAACGCCCAGGTCCTTCTCTGCAGAGCTGTTCTCCAGTAGGTCAGTCCCCAACTTGTGCTGGCACTTGGGGTTATTTCCCCCTAGGGGCAGGACCCTGTGCTTGCCCTTGTTGAACCCCACTTGGTTTCTCTGCCCAGCTCTTCAGCTTATCAAGGTTCTGATGAGTGGCAGCACAATCTTCAGTTCTATCAGCCATTCCCCCCAGTTTCGTATTGTTAACAAACTTGCTGAGGGCGCATTCCACCCTTTTGTCCAGGTTGTAGATAAACAACTTGAATAAGACTGGACCCAGTATTGATCCCTGGGGAACACCACTGCCTGCAGGCTTCCAGCTGGCTTCTACTCCTCTGATTACAACTCTCTGAGCTCTGCCTCGAGGCATTTCTTGGTCCACCTCACTGTTCATTGATCTAACACACATTTCCTGAGCTTACCTATGAGGATGTTATGGGAGACAGTGTCAAAAGCCTTGCTGAAGTCAAGGTAGACTTAGTTTTTTGATTTCTATACTTCTTACAGTAGACTCTCCATCACATCTGAGCAGTTTATCGAATCATCCATCATAATTGCACACAAACTAGAGTATTCTCGTGTGCCCACATAACACTTTGGCAGAATGATATACAAGATATTGAAAGTCTGAATTCTAACAATGCTTAGCAGGTTCTAAAATCTGAAAGGTTAAGCCATAAATGAACCGTTATTCTTTAGTAATGTCAGAAGAAAAAAAGATCTGTTTACACAATTAATTTATCTGTGAAACAGTAGACCAATTTAAACACCTTTTATATTTGCTGATTTGTGTTTGTTCCATTTTAGAAATTCTTTTTACAGTACGGGGTACCAAAAGTTTTCCCACAGCAAGGGAGAAAAAAAATGCCTATGACTGTCTTTGGATGGACTTTTTCCTGAAAACAATACCTGCAATTCATCGTTAACAGACTATTTCCATTAACTATTGCTATGCAGCTTGTACAGAGGTTGAGTTTTTGCAAAGTATATTTCTTGATTCATGAAAGCTTGATAAAAACTCTTTTTTTTTCCTGTTTTTCTTCCTCTGGTTCTTCCTGTACTATGACAGAAATAGAAGGAAATAGTTATAGGAAGGTATATAGTTGTAGAAGACATATGTTCTGTTCAATCTGATTTACAGTGAAGATACGATATGCGCATATTGAAATCTTCCCCTGTGGAATAACTTGAAGAGTCTCTGTTTACATCAGCACTATCCTTTCTGTTAACTCACTGGGGAAAAGCGCTTGTATATATGAATAGAAGAAAGATTAAATACTATGTTATACTTTTAACTTCAATGGCATAAAAAGATCTTTAAAAAGTCAGCATAGTCCAAAATAACACCCAAAATAATTAAGTTCTCCTGGGGAAAATGTATTTTTTTAACAAGGCCAGCAAACTAAGCTGATTTGTGATAAAATCTTAATCAAACACTGATTGCTTTCCTCTACCACATTGGGAGAATTGCTTTCCTGCCACTACTGCCTCCTGCAACATTGAGGAATATATTTTATACATGTTATTTAAACCTAAGGTAGGAATCAGGGCTTCCTTTCCAACGTGGTCAGATAATCAGCATCAAGGATGGAAAAATACTGAAAAGAAAAGGTGGGGGGAAGAGGATTCTCATTTATATTGGCTTTTTATCTACTGAAAATGACAAAAAAATTTCTGCTGTGCTTTTCCAATGGTGGATAAAAATTTATGCCTGAAACAGTAGCTTCAAATACTCAAAGGTCTGTCTTCTACCTGCCACATAAAGCTTTTTAAGAAAGAAAAAGTCTGCTAACTCCAGAGTATCCTTTTCTCCCATGTTTTCTTTCTTTTCACAACAGTTATGCATCCAGTCCCAAACTTCCTATCTTTCTTTACCAAGAAAGTGAGGTATAGTAGGGCTGACATTTTAGAGGACTCCAGGCTCCTCCTCCTTTCTACATGGTCATTTTGGAAACAACAAACATGATCTGTATCTGGTACTATCACTGTGCTAATAATCCAAGAAAGAAGCGATTTTTATGTTAAAAAATCAGTCAGTATGAGTAAGCCATGACTGAAGAATTTATTTTCCTCAATGGCTGAAGCCTTATTTCCCCAGCCCACTGAAGAACCCTGTTTTTTTGTTCCCCAAAATGGATCAGCCTACAAGCCAATCAGTTCAGATCATGTCACATCATTGGAAAGCACTACATTGGGCAATAATCCAGCATTATAGGTCCTACCTACATATTCTTTAACAAACAGGATTTAGAACTCAAATTAATGTCTTCTGGCAACCGTTGCAGTTATTTTTGAATGTCAGGCACAAGATGGTTGAAATCTATACAACATGTTACTTGCTCTGAAGAAGACTTTTTTTCGAAATAGATGTTACAGCTGGATTTATAGCCAAACAAATCAACAAAATATGACAGGCTTTTCCACACCCATACCATTGACTTCCACAGTATATACAGTAAACTCATTGTTCTGTGCCAGACAATGTGCATGCAGTGCTATATTTATATTTCAGTTATTACAATAAATATGAAAGAGTCCAACATTGGTTTTATTATGAATTATGTATTTTCAATAAATAAAAACATTTCCTCAGTATCGTGTGTGAATTCTCCATATCTATTAATGCCTAACCAAAATATTTCCCTGTGCTGTTTCTATATTTTATCTCATCAAAAATATGTTCCATTGTATAACTTGAATGCTTTTTTACTCCAAACCACATGTTGGCCTGATTAATGCCCCTGAGGAAAGCCATAATGTGATTTTTCCATTACTTTTAAGCCTTATTTTTTATGTTAGTGGGTTTCTTGACATACAATTAATTTGTGTGTCTTTTCCTGAATGTTAGTTCAGTACATTTTTTGTATTTTTGTGGGTTTTAACAGACGTTTCTGTGCTGATGGTACTGTCAAGACAAAAAACCCCACAAAACTTTCTGTAGCAGCATTCCAATATCCAAATGAAACCGTGGCTAAAGGTGTTCTCTGCCTTCAAAAAGCATGCCGAGAAATAGCTGCTGAAGAAATCACTAGGGAAATAAGGTATAGACATCAAATTATCTCTTGAGCTACAGAACGTAAGGAAAGAGAAAAGGGAATGACCACCAGCACTTCATAAGGCCCAAAGAAAGATCAGTGCATGACACAAAGAGCAAATTTCCCTGTTCCATGGATTATGCACATAGGTGGGTTGAGTTCCCACTAGCAGCTGGGCAGACTGAAATTCTAATGAGTACATAAGGTTGGGACTGTCAGCAACCCTTTGAGTGGATCTGAAGGCAGAGTTTACATTTGAAATTCTTGCTGTATTACTAAGTTATCCTGAAGAAAATGCATTTGGATTTACTAAAACTCCAATGGTCCAAAGCAGAATTCATTCTTAAGGGGAACTTCTGTGATGAGCAACAGGCAGATGTAAACATCAGATAAATGGTTCTTTATATTAGCACATTATTTCATTCTGGAACATAACAGCATAACTGTGTCACTTCTATCTTCAAATCTGTAGTTTTAGACAAGAACCTAGACACGTTTTCCTAAAAAGCTTGGTATATTTCATGAATATTTGTAAGACATCTGAATTTCTCATAGAAATTTATTTCTTAAGCATTTGTATACTTCCCATGTCTCTTTTCCAGGTCATTTTAAGCACCTGTGAAGGTTCTACTATTTAAAATAGTTTCACATAAGCAGTTCATCCTAACACTTGTTAGCAAAAAGACTTTTCTTTTAATCTTCTCCCCATTAATGAATCTTTTGGAACTGGTCACATACATGTCAGCATCATTATATCAGCCACTTCCTTTCTGTATCATCTCTAAGACAACATCTTATCTCCTACTTATAGAGGCTGACTTCTAAGGATGTGAAAGAATCAAGGATATGAAGTTCCAGTATAAAATGAAAGCCCAAACTTGTTTCGTGTATGCATCATGTTTGTTTTTTTCCATTCACCTAAACCACTTCTGATCAGAACCACTAAGCATTAAATGGCTGCTTATCTGTTTATCCGGTTAGTTCGGCTTCACTGCCACTCAGCTGCTCTTCTCCTAGAGGTCGTTTATAAGTCTTAACTTTTGCCTGCATCAGTCTGCATGTTGTGCCTTTTGCTATGCCACTCTGCCTTGCTTGCCTTGACTTTGTTTTCTTTTTGGACTGCCTGCAGTACCTCCAGCATTCAACCTTTCCACCAGTCTCTGAAGTGGCCATGCATCACTGCACCTTTGTGTCTAGAAAAACCACAAACCCAGTGGGCAATGGTAATAAACATAAGACCTGATTCTAATGGCTTGTTTATTTTTATTTCTGTGTTTAAAATAAATGCATTTGTTTACATTTGTTCCAGTCCTATAATTAATTTTCTGAAATGTGGCAAAGAGAAAATACTAAATGGAAAGAATTTTTGCTCAGTGAATGAGAACACAGTTGACTAGATACACCTCTGGCACTAGGAAGTGCTCATACAGACTGACTGGACTCAGGCTAATGTTTTGTTCTAATAATTTCTTTCATGCACTAAAGGATAATAGTTTGAACATCCTCTATGGAAATCTGTGAGGTTTTACTCCTTATTTTCTTTTGTTTTCCTTTCTTGGCTAATCTCTTTATTACTAGCTCTGAACTCCAAACCATTTAACTATTGATACTTATTCTATGAACTCACCTTTTCTGTATTATCTGTACCTGATTTATTTTGAAGTAAAGCTTTTTTGGGCCAAAATCTGAATCTTCCACTTCTATATTTTTATGCCTAGCAGAATGTGACCTGATTTTTATTAGTCTATATTAGAATGGAAAACAATTACTACTTACTTGGGATGAAGTTAGCCAAAATACTCCCGCATACAGCATGTAAGATGTAAGTGAATAAGCATTTTAAAATATGTTATGTACAGTGACAGTGTATGTTTCAAATAGGCCTGATGCATATAGATGGTATACTTTAAAATTCTTATTTCTTCTAGGCAGTTATTGAGACAAATAAAATCTAAGTTTTGAATAATCAGGATAAAGGAAAATGGAATTCTCATTCTCTAAGAGATCTCATCTACCACTGAAGATTGTAGATTGCTTCTTTACTTCTCATGTGTAATCTTTATGCATGCTTATAGTTTACTCTGAAACCTCAGAGGACTTCTTCTACCTAAAATAAATTTTCTCAGGAGTTAATAAATGTTCTAATGCATTACAGCTTTTCTCATGATGACAATGAAAAAAAAATATTCCAATCAACTGAGTTCAAATAAATATTTTATCATACTTCTAGTATCCAAGACTACATTTAAAATGACATTACACTTCCACAACAGAAGAACAAATGGCATTTTAAATCTACCAGCTTTATGGAATGGGGAAAATGAAAAAAACTATCACTGGAATAGGGAAATTAATTTGCTTTTTCATATCATTAATTCAGTTGCATTTTGCTTCATTCAAACTGATATGTAGTAAACCCCATATATTTTCATTCTGAAAGACTATATTTTTCTCTCAACAATTCCTAATGGTCCCTAAGAGTCCACAAAGATGATCAAAAGACTGGGCAGACTGCCATGTGAGGAAAAGCTGAGAGAACTGTGTTTGTTTAGCCTGGAGAAGAGGCGGCTTAAGGAAGACCTTGTCACCAAGTTCCAATATTTAAAAGATGGCTATGAAGCAGATGGAGACTTCATTTTTACTAGGAGTCACATGGAAAAGACAGGTAGTACATACTATTCTGGGGGAGATTCTTATTGAACACAAAAGAAAAATTTTTTTTCAGTGAGAAAAATCAGCCATTGGAATAATCTTCCCATGGAAGTGGCATATTCCCCAACACTGGACAGTTTCAAGATCCATCTGGACAAGGTGCTGTGTCATCTTGTCTAGACTGTTCTTTTGTTAAGAAAGATTGGACCAAGTGATGCTTGAGGTCCCTTCCAACTCAGTATTCTATTACAATTCTATGATGATGATGATAGATTGTTTCTCTGGTGTTTTTCTATTAACCTCTATACAAGACTCTCAGACAGAACATATTCCTTTTTCTCAGTCTCCATAAAACTTCATCAAAGTTAAAGGTAATAAAGAATACTCTTACAATGATCAATGCTATACAATATCTATTTGGATTTCCTCCCCCCCTCCCTTTTTTTTCCCCCCCAGTCTATGTTATATAATCACTTTCTAAGCAACTGAAGAACAGTTGGAGGCCAGTCTTTATTTCACAGTCACTAATTTGAGTTTTGATTTCTCGTTCAGATGAACTCTTATCCTGAACTATTACCTTAATTGAAGATTATATAAGGGTGGCAAAATTAAATTTTTATAAGTATTTTCTTTCTAAATACAGTCTTGTTTTGAAGGATTCTTAATCCCCTCTATCACGGACATTTCACTAATTGCCCTTAGCTTACTTATAAAAGATACAGCACAGAAAAAAAAAGACAATGTGTGCAAAGGGCCGTCGCAAAATGAAAGGCTATCATCCAAGTTTTTGCTGTGTTCTAGACCTCAAAAAAGTATCTGTGACTCTAATTAGCCCTTTCTGATGTTTATTCTTACTCTAGGCTCCAAAACCTGTATGATGTGATCATAGTGGATTGCATTTCCGTGACAACACCTGTCACAAAGATTACAGAGTAATTGATGGTGACAGTCCAAGGGTTATAATGACTTGACTTTTCATGACCGGCTAGTGAGGACAGGCTCAGTTTAGTAAAGAATAGATGAAATTTTTTTTTGCTTTGCTTTGAAATGACATTATATTTTATTTCAGAAGAGCAATCCAAGAGAGCATTTCATTTTACATTCCCTCTTTCCAAGACTGTGAATCATCACATGTAAAGGAACACAGAAAGAGGGAGTCTTCATATAGGTGCTTATTTTGTTAAAAAGTTGAGAGGTCTACTAAAAGAGCACTCCTGCATGTGTGAGTTGCAAACATTTTGGGATCTTTTATTTGTGTCTGGTAAAAAGAAAAATCAAAAAAATCTAGTAATCGTGTTAACTCTCTTATAGAAATTTTCTGTTATAAATCTTAGCTAAATTGAATAACTTGTTTTGATTCTTTCATTTGAAAATTACACAAACATTGTTGAGGAATAAGGTTCATCTGTTATAGATGTGTTAACAAAAGCTAAAATATATTTTCTCTATTTATATGCATTGGTAAATTATCTATATACATGGATACCACACCATTCACAATTATGAACTGTGAACAAAACTATTACCTACATCTGCAAAGTTACCTAAGCTGTTTAAAAAGATTAGAATTACTAGAGAAACTCATGTTCTGAAATAATGCGTTTTTTAACTACCTCTAACTTTTAGAACATAATTTAAGGAAAATATATCTAGAAATCAGGATGTTTGACAAGTAAAACCAACCAAGAAGTATCTTCTTCCTCATGCTGAAAATCATGATCCTGAATGGCATGTGAGTTATTGGCCAAATTTCTCCTACTTATGTCATAGATACATGTAGATTTCAATGACAAATTTTCCATATTTTCATTGCTTATGTGCATTAATAAAATCAGATATCTTCATTTTGCTAAAGATAAAAGAGATCCAGCTAAAGCATCTTGTTCAAATAACACATTAGATGTCTGTGTCACCTTAACTGTGCTTTACACAGCTGTTATTCACTTCCTATCACATCTCAGTTAACAACAAAATATTTAAAGCATAAAAAGGAATTAGTGTTTTTCAAATCCCTGTTTCTGATGAACAGCTTGTATAGACTAACAAATTACATTTAACTGCTTATTTATAGATTGCTCTTCCCTGTTCCCCGGAGTACAATCAGAGCACCTGACATGCATTAGCAAATATATCTACTGATATAAAACAGACAAAACCATACTAATTTAGGGAGAGAAAGTACAGATTAATAAAGCGAGAATCCACCATCTATACAAACTCCTGACAATAAGTCTCTTGAAGTTCAGTTCAACACATAAAGCATTTGACTTCTTCCAATAGACATATTTGTTTTAATTTGAAGGTCAAAAGCTTTTTTCTCTTGCTACAATCTTTTTTTGATCCCCCAAAAGCCTCTCCATTGTTACTAGAATAGTCCCTAATAACATTCTACTTGTAAAAACTATTAAAAGTATGCCATATTTTGGAAAGTGTTTATGCTACAGGTGTTTGTCTGAGAAAATGATTTTATGTTTTTTGTGATCCATCATAAATGAGCATAAGTGCTATAAATGGTGTAGTAAGATATAAATGCAGGATACACTTTCTTCAAAATAGACACCAAATATGGTATATCAGAGTTATATTCTCCAAAGCTGTGAAATAAAAGAATCTGAAACAGTATTACTAAAACTTTCTTTAAAACAGAATTTTGGCATCTCAATGGATTGCTTCCATGCTTGTGATCTTCTTTTGTTTGTTTATTAAATTCAGATGTCTTACTTTAAGTTTGGCCTGTAACTCCACATAGACAATTTCCTTTTTTTTTTTAAATTTTTCTTTTTCTTCCATTATTGCTTAGTGGGAAGCTGTCCATAAGATTTAGGTTTGCTTTCCTGTAAGTTAGATTCTGAGCTGACATTAGTATGACTGCACTATAGTGGCTTATTGAAATATTCTACAATGAATAATACTCATTAAAAAGAAGCTTGATTTTTATTTTCTTTCCCCACCCCTGCAGAAATACCTTTCTATTATCCAAGAGAAACCTTAGTATTATCACGGCGAAATGTAGGCATAAGTGGCTCCAACAGCATACAGGCAAAGTTATGCAGTACAGGCAATGTCAGGCAAAGCTAAACAAGTACAGTTTGAATACAACCAACTTTAACCACTGAGATCTACTCAATTATTGAAAATCAGAGAGAAGTAAGAGAAATCATATAGATATATCTTACACTGTATTCTTAACATTTGGGCTTAGGTGATTTAGATATTTTTTAATCAATTTCTTTTGAACACTTAAAAACCCCCCAGTTATATTTCAGAGGAAAGATTACTACACATAGAAATTCCTTATGACAGCTATGAAAGAACAGCATAGAATAGTATAAGGAATACCAGAAATTATCCCACATACTACATTTGAGAACATATGCATGTACCAAAGCATTTTCATTTTTACAGATGCTAACTAGTGGTGGTATGTAATATTTTGATAGTGTGACATATTAAAATAATTAACGACTGGCATTTATTTTGAGTGAAGTAGCATATTGGCACTCTTTTGCAATGGTATTCCTTTAATTGATTAATTAAGTTTAGGATGACTGAAAATATCAAATAAACTTTAATGTGAGACAAATTGATTTTGTTGTCAGGTAAATATGACAGGAAGTTGAGGCTGACAAAGAAGGTCCAAAGCAGAATAGTGAGAAAGTACTGTAAAATAATGCTATAAGTGAAAGAGAAACTCCTGCATTCAGTATTTTCTTATATTTTAATACAAAATTTATTTAAAAGTCTACCAAGAGGTTCCAAGAACCATTATTCTGTCAATGAAGAGAAACTAAGCAGAAAACTTTTCTTCCTTTTTAGAAACAGTGGGGAGAGAAAAAAATTGTAATCCCAACAATTATTTATCTTATCTTGATTAACCCTTAGTTTCTTATCAATGGGGAAAAAGCTTTTTTCAGATGACGTGATGAACAGAAAGTTTGAAATTACTTTGAAATACATGAATTCTTAAACCTGAGAGCTTCCAGAAAATGCCCATCCAGAAACCCTCTTTTTCACGTGAATCTAACTCCTGTTTGGAAGTGCAATTTCTGTGAATATCTGCAGCTGTATAATACAGGGTAAAAAGTGCAGATAATGGATGCAAAAAAAACTTAGAGATCCAGGATAAAAGCTGGATTATACCAAAATAGAATGTTAGCTCACTATATATAATAAGTATGAAGCCATTTTCAACACTGCTCAATCTTCTGAACCTCAGCAAGAAGATAAATAATATTAGAATTAGTAATAAAAAAAGAATAGTTGAGGCACCTGGTGGTGGCTGTCTTACTTTGCATCACTATTTTCTGCTTCCAGAAAATACATTTTGATCCAGGAAAGGGATAAAATATTTTAAAAAGGAAAAAATAAAAAGAGAAAAAACCCCGCAAACCCCCGAAACCCTATTGTAACAATCTCCTTCTTATAAGGCAGCACTGTAAGTTCCTTGAGATATAAGTACAAAATGGTGCTGAAATCTGTAGGATAAGAAAAGAGGAATCACAGTTGTTTTAATATGCAATGATTAATTCCTTGTTTTGCTTTATTTGTGTGCATGGCTTTTTCTTTCTCTGGCAAATTGTCTTTATGTCATCCCAGCCCTCAAAGCCACCAGCCTGCATATGAGTGCTCAATACACTGACGACATCCAACATGGTTTGAGTAATTTACAAAACCAGGACCAGAATTCAGAGTACTCATTTAAAGATGCTGCCAACTTTATGTATACCATTTTCCGTCTGAACTAATTTATTTACCCATCACTTTTCCCAAAGTGCAGGAATATCTTTGGGAATAATAAATGCTAAAATGGCTCTAATGGCATTATTTCACAAACGACTCTGAAGAGGAATTTCTTAAAAACTCAAACTAAGGCCGTACTATACCTCAGAAACATAGACAACTTCATCTTGTCTGAAAGCACAGATTTCTTTTCAAGTTGTGCTAGGAATTTGGTAATCATCCTCTCTTCAGACTGGAATATTCTTGCATCAGAATTAATTTGCTGATTTGCAAAATAATTTCCAAAAATAATAAATTATAAAAATAACAGAATGAAAAACAATTAATATGTGTATTTTGTACAGAAGTCTACTCTCCAAAATACACTCCATAAGCTGTAAAATGAGTGTGCCATCCAGTATCACTTTCTTCTGGTAGTGCACAATGTCTCGCAAAACTGGAAAAAAAAACCTCATTGCTCTTATTGGGCAGAAATTCTTAATCCACTATAATAAATTTCACCTTTAAATCTGAATTGATAAAGAATCAGGACCTTCATCTGGCGACTTAATTTTCTTATGCTAACTTGTTTATATTGAAGTCTTCAACTTGCCAAAGCAATTAAACACATATTCAAGTGTGTTGCTCAATCAGCTCTTAAGTTAGTGAAAGTTGTATTTATAAAAACATCTTGGAGAAATCAAAAATATTTATTTATACTACTTATATTTATTACCTAATAATCAGCAACATGAAGAAACTTAAATGTATTTAATTTTTACAAAAGGGGGCAGCTTTAGAGATGCTTCTTTGACAGATATTCCCTGTAATTATAGCCTGATGATGTATTTTACAGTTGATTCATATAAAATGCAGAACAGGTATGGAAAAAAGTCAACAGTATTCACCTCCTCTTGTTTCATCTATGTCAGAATTTCATTCCAAATTAGACCAAAGCATTTTATACGTAAAAAAACCAAATTGTGTTTGCTTTACTGAGGCGAATAATCCAATTTACTTCAACAGGGCTACTTAAACATAATGTAATGCACCATTTCCCATTCTATACTCTACTGCTGAGTTTCCTGTTTGGAGTCTATCTAGTCTTTGGCTTTGGTTTTTTTTCACAGCCACCTTTCTCTTTAATTGTTTTATTGGCTAAATGCTCTACTATTTAATTTTTTTTTGTCTTCAAGAAGACTATTACAAATCATATGTGAAAACCACTTAAATTATGGGTTTAAAAAATGATATCCATGTCTCAGTTACAAGAATAAATTCTTGGAAGTGAAGCATCTGAAAAATGCTATTAAAACAACACATTAAAACATGCAAAGGCAACAGCAGGATTGAAATAAAGCTGTTGAATATTACTATTTCCTGGGGTTTTTGAAGGAATATTTCAGTGGAAAGAAGTATGCAGTATATGATACACTTGGGAGACCAGTATATTTTTTTTTTTGTAGCTTCAGCTTGTGTTTCCAGAAGAATCTGAAAACTCTGAAAATCCATTTTATTAAAAGCTTACATAGCTTAGACTACTTTATAAATGGTATAAACCTACAATTTTATTTGCTGGTGGGGTTATAACTCTCAGACTTTCATTAGTTAGTATACTAAGTGATTGGCAGATGCAGAACATTTACAGTACTGCAAAGTATGAGCGCTAACTGTGAGACAAAAAAAAACCCAAAATCCCAACACAAAACCAGTGCACAGAATTAAATCTCCTCCAATCTTCATATCCTTTCAACTGACCTTAAAGCAAGATTAAAATTTGCTTGTGAAAGCAAAACTTCGTATTATTTGTACACAAATTCTGCATTTAATTACTGTCTTGAAATAATAGGATCATGCTATTCTAAGACCAAAATATTTAAAAGAACTTCTGTAGTACAGTCTGTCCCAGGACTGTAGACTTTCCCTGCCTAATGTCTCAATCAAAATCCCAATTCCATTATCTAGATTATTTTCTAAATAATCTTAGTTTAGTTTTTAAACTTGAAAATATGAACTGGAACCATTTTTGTCTTTCTTGGGAACTCATGTAAAGGCAGAGGTCCAGCTTCATCGACCTCAAAGATCTGGCAGAATTAACATTTTTCAGAGTTTAAGAGGGGAAAAGACATGCTGAATGCTCAGGTGAGACATGTGGGCATATTATGAAGTCGGACATATGGTCTTTCTACATTTTTCTGAGCTGGTGGGATGCAAGTTGGTGCCAATTCAGAAACCGTGGCAGAGAAGGTCCACACACATCCTCAGAGGAGTTGTCTTTCCCAAATTTCAACACTATAATACAGCTCTCCAGTTCTATGAGAGTTTGGAGTACTGTTCGGACTTTCTACAAGACTCCAGGCACTCAAACCATGACTCTTGCTAGTCCCTCTTTCATCTGCCTGACACCCTGTGCCAGCATCCCGCAGATTATTTCCTTTTAAGTTTGCCGCGCTACATCTGGGACCTCTGCTTAATTTCACTAGGGACATACCAGGTGACTTTGACAGTGGGGTGCTGGATAATAACCAACAGCCCACTGTGAATGTACAGGGCAGCCCAGGGGCTGGCAGTGACCTGGGGCGGGGTGCTGGCCCACCAGGGGCTCCCTTGAGTCCATCAGGGCAGGGTCTGCTAGCCAGGGACTGTCCCACTGCCCCAGCCAGGGGCAGGGCAGCCAGTGGGGTGTGGGGGCAGCCCCAGCCCTGGACAGGCTGGGACCAGGCTCAGATGTGGGCCCATGGCAGGGCAGGGCAGGGCTGTGGGGAGCTGGAGATCAGCCCTGCTGTGGGGTCACTGGGGCAGGAGCTGACAGTCCCATGGGGCTGACAGGGGGTCCTGGGCTGTGGGGAATGTGGGAGAGCCCCAGGGGCTGGGCAAGGCCCTTGGGACCATTAGAATTGCTCAGGCACATAAATACAGTGCTGAATCAGGGCATTAACAAGAACATGTTGATAGAAATAGTAAAAGAGACCATGCAGTGCCTTTCACTTTGCAGAACCGTTTAGTGAATGATTTAATTCCTTTTAACATTTGTGGTTCGCTCTATGTTAGCTAATTCTGTTTATGGAATAATTAGGCAATTACTTAATTGAAACAGAAACAAAATTTAGTGTATTTCTAAATTTGTAGATTATAATTAGTCTGCTTATTAAATTGCATTTGCACAAATTATACCTCTTTATGTATAAAAGAAAATGTAGCTAAAGGATTTAGTGTTTTAAAACAGTTGTGAGTGTGCATGTCAGAGGCTGTGTGTGCCAGTACATGATTATCATTCAGGGGAAAAAGGACAAGTTCAAAAGAATTGCCTTTCAAAAGGATTAAAAATAAGTAGATAGTTCAGAGATTCGCAGCTTTGAAAACATGTGAACAATTTTCCCATGTCGCATGCTCTGAAGGCAGTCACACTTTACTGTGTTTAAGCCATTTTAATAAAATAAAACCCAAAGTTGAGGGCTTTTGGATACGAATTCACAGCAGCATATCCAGTCATTATTATTCTTGTACCGTGTAGGACAAATTCAAATGCTTCACTTGCGAAAGAAAAGCTGTTAGCAATGATCCTTTGCAGCTTGGATTTTATGATTCAGTATCATTCATTTTAATTTTAACCATGAATTCACGTGAACTAAGGATCAGTCTAAATGATCCTTGGAAATCCTTATGGCATCCTGAAACATTAGATTTTGCATACAATTTTGTCTGAAAGAACTTTGTACAGAGTGCGAAAACTTAAAGCTGTCTTTTGATTACACGTATAAATAGATCTGCATGCAATGTGTTACCGAATATATTTTGACATTAAGTATTCTTGCTTCCAAAAAGAATATCTGAGTAAGTAATACAGAAGTCTTGCCCTTTTGAAATATCTACAACCTGCTGTTAAATATTAGACAAAATCAATAGCCACACCAAGTAAAGATGCAGAAATGAGACTTGGGAATTAAGAATTAAAAATCCTCCATAAAGCTAGAGATTTCACGCAGCATATTCCTCAGGCTAGCATAGCAATTTTTAGTTAGAAACATAAAGTTTTAGAAGCATTTCTGATCTGATTCAAAGGATTCAGTATGTATAAAGTTCTTATGGTAACTTATCATCACAATTACAAAGCTGTACTTTATTTTAATTTCCCCCAAATCACTTCACAGCTACTGGACACTGCTCCATCTTTCCCGTTTGAAGTATTACCTTTAATTGTGGATGGCTTCTACTTATCTCTTATCTATGTTGGCAATTATAGGATCAGGTCAAAATGTTACTGGAGAACAGGAAGGAATAAGTAGTTCTCAGCTTGCAGATCAGTGCATAGCTCATTACTTTAAAATATGTTTTTTGCACATTTGAGCCATATATAGAGATACCCAACTAAATTAGTTAAGTCATGTTAGAATACAGCTAATTTACCCCTGCCCTTTAGTCCTGTGCTAAAAGAAATACTTGTAGCATGTCTGAAGGGGACAGCCACCCAACAGAAGCTTACACAGGAACTGCGTTTTTAAAAACTACTTTATTGACAGATGCATACAAAACTTTTTAAACTAATATTACATTCTGATATCAGTGTGTTAATAAAATTGTTTTGGGAGCTGCCTATAAGACTAACCATAATTTAATGATAACATACAGTTTTCTATTATTAAATCTCATGATAACCACTATGCCTTCACTTGTAAGTCAGGTGGTATATTAGACAGACCTTAGGACAAAATTGTGCATCTTTCACCTTTGCATAACAGAAAAGCAAAATAAAACAAACTTTTTTATAAAGCAGTAGTTGACCAAACACCCCTAGTTGTTTTGTGACTTGCTTCTAAGTTAAAGCTCTAAATGGAAATTGTCAAACTGGACATCAAATAAAAAAATCAGAATTACTAGGATTTTACAACTTCCCTGTACAAGGGTGAGAAAGTGTCAAAGGAGTAGGGTAATGGTGAAATGTTTAATTCTGTGTCGTTGTTCTTTTAACAAAATGTCACAAAAATCATATCCTCTGATTTTTTTTATAAATGTCTAAGTAATTTTTTTTAATTAGCAATTTGATACAGCACCAACACTTCCAAAGGATTGTCATTTATGCAAAAACTACCCTGACTTTTATGTCTAAAATGCCTTAACATGAAATGAGTTACACTGGGTTTTTACCAGCTTGAATTCTGTGTCACAAAATGACCTTAAAAATACAGTCAATCACAGCTGTTCTTAGTAATTTATAAATAAAATATATAAATTACTATATACTTTATAGTATATAAATCTATTATATTAGTTATAGAAAGTTTATGAAGTAATAGATGAATTAAGTTCTGTCCTCCAGATTTTGAGTAAAAACAGCCCAGTTCAATCTTTTTACATATTGAAGAGAGAATTCTTTCTATCTTCATCTATATTTAGTTCTAGAGGTTGTAACATTACAGCAAATCTGATTTAATCATACTGGTAGTTTTACATGTAAATTAATGCATGTACTCATACAGAATTACAGTATTAGAGAATCATTAACAAAACCAATGATGGGCATTCCCCCAAGAATATAGGATCCCTAATGAGCTATAATTTGGATTTTAAATGAGAATAAATTTCCATGCCAACAGTTCTTTGAACACAGGTTTTTATTCGAATATATCTTCACTAAGCAGAATATAACTGAAAGTGAATTAAACATTTCAGTGCAGAAAAAAATCAAATGCATTGAAATAAAACTTGCATGACTGCTCCTTTAAATTTTAATTTATTAGGATGGTCCTTTTGTACAGAAATACTTAGAATGATGATTGGTTTTAAATTTCTCTTTACATTTACTTGAAGAAGAAAATTTTACTTGTCCACCAATAAAGCAGATATTCCATTTACTGGGGAACTTTAGCATATCATGAGGATAGTTACACTCAAAAGTATACATCATGGACACATCAAAGTGGCACAAAACAGCCAAATGAGATACCAGGTACTATGAAACAAAATGGTAAAAAGCAGCGTGAAACCTGATCTTTCAATTTCATATTATAGGCTATTCAAGGAATGTGGCTATAATTTTTTGTGCTTAGTTCATTTATTTTCTTGCTGTCTTCTATCATCATAGTAAGTGTAATGACACAAAATCTGGTTGAATTTTTGAAGCTGATTGAATAAAGTACATGAAGTAGTTAAACATATTGAAGAACATTTAAAGTGAGAAATCACTGTTCATGCCATAGACAAGAGAACCTCCAGAAGAGCTCAGATTCTCATTAAGAACAAATAATAATTTCCTATGGCTAAAAAAAAAGCTATATAAGATCTTCCTTTTATCAAGTGTTGGATGAAATGCAATATTGCAGCAAGCAAAGAAATAGATATTGCAGAAACAATAATCATGAAGAAAAAAATTGGCAATAATTGACCATATTGTCTGAAAACCTTCTACTCATCTTCACAATGCGAAGGTAATTTATGCAAAATTTTGGAAATATTTCTGTTCTCATGGGCTGAGTTTTTGGAGCTTGGGTACAACTTACAGACACTAGGGCAAAGTGTTTCTAGTCTTGGCCATCTACAGCTTTCATTATCCGTTTAGAAGAAATGAAGACAGACACTTTGTGAAGACAGACACTAACTATTTGTTCACAGTTCTGCCCCAGATATCTAGCTCCTCAGGTGTCTTGAACAGAAATTAATTGGGATGCTCCATATCTTCAGGGTAGATATGCCTCTTAATGCTTCCCCTCACCTCCTTCCCAGCTTCGTTTTGTTTAGTGGACACAATCATACGCTAAAGCTGAAACAGGGTGTGTGTACATTAGTACTGTAAATTCACACCAGGAATGTGCTTTTCAAGTGAAACTCCTAAATGTCCCCACTTCTCATGCCTTGATTTATATCACAGAGTTGTTGCAGACTACACTGGATTAATTCCAGATGAAAATAAACTGAAAAATGTGGCCCGGGAGCCCACTTAATGTTCTTCAATCACCTATGAACATTCAGTCCTGAGTGTAAAGTCCACACCTTTCTCCCATTTTCACCCAAACATGCACAGTGCAAACACTGAGTCCTCTATCAATTGTTTCACTGCACAGATCTGCCTTTGCTGTGCTGTTCTATTTGCTGATGTACCGTAGCCACACAAACCCCTACACCTTGCTGAAAAATGATCCTGGATCTAACAAATGGGTCTTCATTTTACCTTTTATTCAGAATTAAATATGTGATACATCACGAATTTTAGAACTTCACAGCAACCACTGGAACAAAGAGGTACCTTATTGTATAAACAGGTAACCACGCTTAACTTGAATAACCTTGTCAAGTCAGTGAAAATGCTGCATTGACACTAGTATTTATACAAATATGCTACATATGCAAGTATGTAAAATGAAGAATATACACTGAAAAAAGTCTACCACCAATGCCTGTCATGACATGGGGAATTCCTAGCTAAGGCTTGCCTTACAGTTTTCTTCTTCATTTAGTTCTTCATATTTGTAGGAAGACACTTTGGCTATTGACTTTGAAAGAGGCACTTTGAAAAGGTCCAAATAAAACCCCAAACCCTTAACAAAATTTTTGCCAAATATTTTGGATCTGTCTTGGGAGATGAGATACCTCACAACAGGAAATGTTTTAGGTAGTGGACATTAGCATCCCCAATTTGTGGAGAGAACAAATGAAGACTTTTAAACAAAAAAAAGGATAATTCAGTGGGTAATAGCTTTTCAATACTGTCACTAGAATTTACCTCATATCTAGAAAGCTGACCATATCTGTGACTACATTTCTACATCATTATTTTTAATTCATGACAGTCATTTGCTGCCTACCACATGATATATGTCTTTAACATTTTATGTCTCACGTGCACAGCCTTAGAAGTTGTATTTACTTCATTGCTGGAGCAGAACAGACCCTTTGTCATAGCTTAGCTGTTGATAACACCAGAAAACTTGGAAAATGTCAGTATATGATTCTTACTAGCACTCTTTCTGCTTCAGTTAGTATTTGTAAGTAATTTACAACACAGTGAGAATCCAGTTTTGAAATCTGATAGTGATGGAATGATTAAGATTATTGTTTCTAAGAATTGTAGAGAAAAGCTTTTGTATTTATTACCTTGACTGGAATACAATATGAAATAAATCTATACTTCTTTCCTTTTAAATTAACTATCTAAGACATATTTAAGCTTTTTTTTAAGCTTGCACAGGTACTTAGAAGTACCAAACTTATTTTCTTCAGAACTACATCAAATCCTGACATCCTTATACACAACTTTTGTTTTTAAATACATTTACTCAGAGCATCTGAAGGATTGGTTTCCTTGAGAAAAGTAACTTATACATGAGCTAATAAAATAACCTCTGAATATTCAGATGCTGACTTGAAACAGCAAACAAAAGTGATAGGAGACTTCCATCTAGGTCTATACAAGTTTCTCATGTTAATATCTGTGGCAGAGTCTGTTCCTGATCATCAAGCATTCCAGTTAGCATCAAATCCCAAAAAAAGATACAGTGTAGTTCTAATATGTTCTTTACAGAGGTGTTGTCCACAAATCAGTCAAGAAATATTCAGTAATATGGCCTAGAAGATCTGACATGTGTTAACTTAATTACACAGCTGCATTGTCCTAGGGGCAACAAGAAGCCTGGCTGAGATGAAATGCGACATCATCACTGACTGGTGATGGTGTTGTCTGTGCCCTACAGGAGTTGTCTCCATATGACAGACTGTCATCATACCAGGGTTGTACTTTGTACCGATGCTCTGAAAAATGCAGCAGTGGAAAACAGTAATGCATACCCAAACACTGAGTTTTGTAATGAGATCAAATATCTGTCCTTTTGTGCAGAAGAAGTCCGGAAGATGATGTGTCATTAATCCCTAGGATAAAACAAAACAGGATTAAAAAACCACTTTTATTGAAAAATATATGTGAATATGTATCTGAATAAAAGCACATTTATGAGAGATGCTATACATTTTTATGCCATTAAAAGAGATATCGTCATCTTAGTTCGATTTCTGTATACTTCTGAAGGAAAATTCACCAGGCAGAACTCCTTTTAGAAGTGGACTAAGAAGAAATTTGGAAAAGGAAAGTATAATGAAGGAAAACCAAAAGATATTGTATTGAAATGCATCTAGGACAAAGGACACAGATGTGAACATTTAAAGACATATCTCTTGGAACAGCCTGTGTGAGAAATTAAATATGTTGATTCTGAAATAGACAGATACAATATTCATGCAGATACTGCTAGGGTAACCACGCATTAATTACAACCTCTTAATGAAATTGTTGCTGATTTCTGGATGTACTTGATTCCTAAACACCCTGGAAATCTATATAGAAACATGTCAATTATTATCCACCAGTTTTTCTCTGCATGATTTTGTAATTTTTCCAGCTGTAATTTCTAGTTCTAAGAATCTATCCTCTTTGATTTCCAAAGACTGTCTTTTTGGAATAACATCAGACGAGTCATATATGAGTTTTTCAAATCAAGACTTTATCTTCCCTTTAAATGATTTCTAAATTCCCTAAAATATTTAAGCTTCTTTACGGGGAAAAAGTTTGACCTTTTAAGCACTACTCTTCAGTTTCTTAATGCTGGGACTTTGGTTGCAGATAATAACCTTCCACATTCTTTTTTCACTTTGGGTCTTTTGTAATTGTATCTCTCAGAGATTTGATTTGTGACCATACAACATACTGTACGACTTAAATCTGTTATTTCATGTCCACAGTGCACTCGGCTTCTTTGATTATCAAGAAAGAGATGCTTGAAACATTTCTGGTCTTATAAACCTCAGGAAGTTTCATTCTTCCTTGAAGTAAACCCTTATGCAGAAGTCTTGAAAACTTATGAACAGATGTATTTTCTTAAAAAAAAATCAAGAGTTTTGTAATAGTATCACTGTAAAACTTCTGCTCTAATGTAAGAATCTGTAATTGTGCTAACCACATCAGAAGTTTTAGCCAAAGTAAAATGACTTCCATTTTGGTTTATTACAATTTTTACATTTGTGAAAAATACCTATGGATAAATATTAATCAATGTTACTTGTTTACATTTTTTTCCTGGTAATTAATTTTTTAAACCAATCACCTTCCTTATAACATGTTTATCTCTTTCTTAATTTTACAGAGTTTTCTCTAGCTTACGAAGTCCTTATTTGACACTTTGTTTTTACATATTTTTTCTCTCTTTCTCATACCCCTCCCCATTTACTCTAATTATCTGTTGTTTCCATTATCAAGAAACACCTTATCAGATCCCTAAAAACTCATATTTCAGTGCAAATTGGTCCCAACAATATTAAAAATTCTTCCATCTTTCTATTTGCTGCCCAAATAATGAAATATAGCCATGCAGCTTTACAAAAGCTCTCCTCAGAAGCAAGAAATGGGAAACTATGCCAAGGGAACTGTTCTTTGTTTTTGACTAAAAAATGCATTAAAAGTTTGGAGAAAGGTTCTTGTTCTATAATCTTTTGAATTGCTAATCATGCTTTATTTATCTAGTTTACTTCTTAGTCAGAAATTTCCATAATTAAAAAAGTATAAAGAACTTGTTCAGATTAATGATTTATCGACTATTCCTGACTTATTTCAATGAGATAAACATTTGCACACTAGCCCAAATACCAAGGGAAGATCAATATCTATGCTCTGAATCCCACCAAAGAAAACTCAGCTATGGCTATATTCTTCAAAGATGCATAGGCTTGAATGATCACAAAACAGCTGTTGTTGCTGCAGGGACGAAAAATAATTTCATCAAAATTATGCAAAAATTGATTATAGGAAAAAGCAAGCATTGCTGTTGTCTCAAGAACTACATATTGGAAAGAAGTTGAAAATAATAAGGCATCAATTCTCCAGAATGGACAAGTGTACTTAGTGGAAGTCCAATTCATATAAAAGAAGCTGTGCAGTGTTATCAAGCATGTGTCCTTTCTTTTTTTTCTTCGTAAAAGACTACATCTTCTAAAGGAGAATCTTTAAAATGGCCTTGTGTATCTGATATTATCTTCTTGAGTGGCAGAATGACTAAAGTTTATCTGACAAAAGGAAAACTTATGTCATCTCTTTAGCTGTACTTCAGTTTAGCAACTCAACACTCACTATTGTTCTTGATATCTGATTACACCATATTATTTACTGCTTCCACTGTGTAAACTAAGGCAAAAATGGGATCATATAACAAAAACTGAATTCTGAGCTCAGAAGTTCCTCCTTCACCAGCCAATCCAAGTCTATTGATGTTTTCACATACCATACTTTTCTATTAGTACAAAAAAATTGCAAATAATTGAGCTGAATTGTAAAGCACTCTGTATGTAAATACTGCGGCGCACAGAAACCTACAGTATTTGTTATTGATAATTCCTCTTCCTTCCAGTTAGTAGAGTCTTTTCAAATAAAAGCAGGCTACATTTTCACTGCTTGGCAGAGTGAGATGCTGGACTGTGTTACGAATTAAGTGACATAAAACCTTACTAGCTTCTGTCTGTGTTGTTTTAGTGCTCCCCTTGATTGCTGCAATACCATACTTAATTAAAATTTTCACATTACCAAAAGTAATGAAACAAGCAAAGTATCAGCCATTTTTTTTATGAAAGAATGAAATAACTTCTAAAAATGTAGGCTCGCAGTAAACGCATTAAAAAAAAAAAAAAGCCAGCTTGAGGAGTTCATCTGGCAACATAAAAAAAATCACTGGAATAAAACAAAATGACATAGAAATGCCTGAGTCACCAGACTTTGTGTTCTTCTTCTAGAGGGCTAACTGCTGAAAATAGTTAAGTCAACCATTTATTTCAGTTGTTTCTTTATTCTCTTGTAGCTAAGGCAAACAAACTTTAGTGAACTTGCTGCCACATCTACTTCTTCTTCTTTCATGTATTTGGGGTCTTTATTCTCTCTGTCCTTTTTGCTTCCATTCAGGTATGTCTCCACGAAATTGCAATCTCTATGTTCAAGTTTCTACTTATTTTTTTATCTGCTGACAGAGGCTTGCTTTTGATCCTTTAATTTGCTAATTCCAGAAAGTGTAATAAATTAAAAACAAACAAAAAACAAAGCACAATTTATAGCCATCTGGCTATTATAAGAAGTTTTTTGTCTGGATTTGGTGAATATTTTTCCTATTAATCAAAGCTTACTTAGTTACTTACATGTTCTCATAAGCTTTACAAATAGTATTGAGCTTGTTCTCGAGAAAAATATACAGTGACTGGCAAATTATGTGCTGCCAGACATGGGTTCTGAATATTTTACTCCAGTGATTTTATTTAGGTTCTTTCTTATAGCAGAGCTGCCTGTTCACTAGGAAATAAATGAAGACTATCTAAAACATTCAGTATGAACAGATTTTTTTTTTGTATCCTGAACTAGATGTTTAGTAAGTAATTAATCTCATTGAGGTGTGTTAAAAGCAAGCAAGCAACCAAACAAAACTCAGCAAAACAAAAACCCCCTATTGCTTTTGAAGATGTGATCTCAATCCTCTTTCCAATGCAGATGTTTCTTAAGATTCCATGACAGTTACCACAGGATTTAGCATTGCAAAGATTGACTACAATCTAATGACAATAGCGCTGATTAAATTTCTAAACTTTTATTCATTTATAATTAAACCTTATATCATTAAGTGTCTATTTTTACTGGAATGACTTTATCTCTGAAAATAAGTTGTGGTACTTCTGTTGTGAGGAAGTTTTTGACAGGTCTTTTTGCTTAGCTGCTTTAATTCTGAAAAAAAATTGGCATTACATCTTTGGAGATGCTGCAAAGAGGCACCATAAATGACACAGGAAAATCTTCAACAGAAAGATTAAAAAGCCAGGTAGAAGTAAACTGTGGAAAATTTTGCACTTTTCCCTCTCAAAAAGAAAAGTGACAATTGCACATAAATGGAAAGGATGATTTTTGGATCTGAATATTTTTGAAAATAATGGAGAAAAAAGAACTAAATGTGATTATGTAAGAGAAAAAATGCTCCTAACCAGCATCAAATCCTCTGTAGTCAGAATATGGATTCATAGAAAATTAGGAAAACAGCTAATAATTTGGGAGCTTTTTCGGCAATTTTTCGGCATTGTTTTAATTAAAACAATGATGAAGCATGAATAAAAACAAGCTGTCTCCTGACCCATTGGACAAGACAGAGGGATACAGAAAAGCAGATTGCTCTAAGCAGAGATTTGAAACTTTTCTCTATTGTGTAAAAAGTTCTTAAGACAACTGGCCTTATGATACTCAGTCCTTCATTATGCTAGCCCCAAAATAATTTGGGGGTTGAATTAATACGCAATTTTTAGTTGAACATAGAGATATCAGTCTCTTAACTTGTTTTATATTGTTGAAATTGAAGTTAGAAAATTTTAAAAACTGCTCATTAAATCAGAAACCTAGATACTGGGACAGAACATTTCAGTTTCTGCTTCTTATGAATTGTTTTTTCTCCCCCCAGCATTTTGCTGTTTTGGAGGAAGGGAAAGCATCATAATGATTTAACAAGATACACTTTCTGCTAGTTTTCAAATATAGAATAATGTTAGAAATACAGAATCTGTAGTTTCAGGCAAAAATGTTGCTTCTAACTACCCACACTCTTCTCTCAACATGGGATATGATGCACAATTACAGAAAACCAGCAGAACAGCTAGCCATCTAAAAAGCTGAGGATGTTATATTAGAGGAATGTTCTCAATTTTTTTTGGTACTCTTTTTCATTTTTGAAAACAACCATTAATTGTCTTCTAGAGCTTCTCTTTAAGACATAAACTTTGACATAAAGATACATCCTTACCTATAGAGATGACCTGAGAACATGAACAGTATGTTACTGGTTTCTCTTATTGCTTTTAGAGGAAATTGGGTGTCACCTTTTCACTATTATAAAATAATCCCTTTGCTCCTGGTTCACAAATTTCTCATCTTTATTCACTTGCTCTCATTTTCATGTCGTGTTTGCAGTTATGAACCTATATGCAGCACACAATTGAGTCTCTAGTGTTTCATAGGTTTCAGTTCTGTTGTGGAATCCTAAGGCTCCTCAGTCCTTCACAATACAGACTGCCTCTTCCATATCATGTACCTTGTAGTTCATTGCTGTTTGTGGGTTATCCACTAATGGTTACATTATCTGCTGAAATTAATCATAGTGCAGACTGCTACCTATATTTTCTTTGCTTCCTCACTGTCTCAACATTCTTGGTCAAAGAATCTACAATTATTTTTTAAATTTATTTTAAAATTCATTCACTCATATTGTTGGATCTTTTTCAACAGTAGATCTGAATAAATCTTTGTCTTATAAAATTACTTTAAAGACTAATACTTTATTTTATTCTGTGTTCTTATCACCATTTTTCTCCCTTCCTCCTTTCATCATTTGGTAACTTTAATCTATCTCAATGTTCAAGAACTCAAAAGCAGTGTGCGGCTTTTATGTATCCCAAGTCATGTCCAAATTAAGTGGAAACAGATGAAACAGGTCCATTTTCAGAAAGTGATGATCAAATACACTTTGAAGGTAAGTCCTCTTAAAGAAAATCAACTAAGAGAACAAATAATAGCGAAATCTGAGTCACTAATTATCTTCAAAAATCTTATCTTGTTACATTATTGTACAGCATATATTGATTTAAGTGATGAAATTGTATGCTGAACAGTATTTTAATTTATATATGTTGATGCGTAGAATGTATTTTCAAAACTGCACTTGGTACTTCTAAGAAAAAGATATTTCAGAGAACAATAAAGTGAATATTTTTTAAATTGGAATTAGTTACAAAACCCAGTTACATTTGCTTATCTTACAAAACCCAGTTACATTTGTTTATCCTACAAACCCAGTTACATTTGTTTACCCTACAAACAAACATCTAGTTTCCTAAAATCATTGTTGGACATTCAATGTACTACACACTCTTAAAGTTTTCAATTTTTCTTGCCTTAAACAATGATAGTTGTCTATACCAATAATTTTAAAATAATACAATAAAAACCAATTTTATGTACCATTTTTTCCTAAATAAGTAATTTAAGAAAAAAGTGGAAGGCCATTATGCCATAAGTTTCACTATACATTTCACACATTGATGACAGACCAGAATATGTTATTTTCTGATCATGTTTTAGAATAAAATAGGGCTTTTCATTATTAATTGGACTCCATTACCTTTTTTCCTCCATGCTATCTAATAAGAGGACCTAGTCAACAATTAATTTTAAAATAGTCTATCAGGAGAGGTTATCACATGCAAAAACTCTGTCAGAGCAGAAAAACATACTTTTGTAATTATTTTCAAGGCCAGCAGTTCTGCATATGGATATCCCCAGCTAATGAAGAAGGAATACCTTATAAATATTTTGACACCTTTACGGATTTCAAGCTGTAATAGTCAAGATTTTCGCTTATGGATTTTGAAGACTGTTTCATTGCATTTTGTCCCATTAGTAACCACAAATCTATAGCAATTTTAAGCAATTTTTGTTTATAGTTTTCTTCAATATCCTTCTTGTGGTTTGAGAATGAGTCGACAACTGGAGATTAACTGGGTAGTTCACCGTGATTGGTTCCATGAAATCCTTTCCAAATCTTTACTTTCATTATTCTACACTTCATCCTTGAGGCCCAGACAATAGAGTTAATATTATAAACTGAATATACACCCCTTCTTTAGAGAGCCATTATTACTGAAGCTAATGCTGTATATCTTAGGGTTGCACCCCTATATGTATCTCCTGAGGCCTGGTTTTTTATAATGTGTCTGTTCACTTGACTAAGAAGAAGACGACTTAGTTGTGTTTTGGTGGTTGGCAGTACTTCTTCTGCACAGATGGATCTATCCCAAAGTTTCCCTCTGTGATTTTTTCCACTCTTTTTTCTACTTCCACAACAAAATGGCTACTGGCCCCTTAGTCCTTAAGACAATGCTTCTGCATTCAAATGGTTCATCATCCTAACTGATTGACACTGCTTCTGGTTGAGACTTTGTTCTCATCAAAGGGCTCTGCAGCAACCACCTGATTGTCCTGTCCTGCTCTCCCAGCTACACAGCTGGGGCGGTTCCCAGTGTGGACTCTTCCAGACAAATTCTCTTACCTTTCTCTAATAACAGTGATGGGGCCCTTTTCTTTCTGCAGAGTGAGCAACCCCTCCTCATCCTTGGAGGAGAAAGGAAACCAGATGTACCCATCCCTGTGCTCCAGGTCCAAATAAGGACATATGCTACAATGACCTCAGGCATCGGGATTGCAGCACTTTTCAGTCAGCAGTGCAGATGTTGCATTTTTCCAGCAAGCCAGCTCCATTGCTGATCTCTCTGCACTTTTCTGCACTTAGACTAGTATGAAGTAAAAGTAGGATAAAAGTCTTACAGCTTACTGAATGAAAAAGTAAATATGAGCTTTGCAGTAGGCTTCACCTCTGCCTAACAGCTGCAGAAGCATTTCTTTATGAAAATTACACTCAAGGGGTTCTTTTTTGTTTCATCGAAATACATTTGTTTGGAAATGTGGATTACTGAAGCAGTGGTCCCTTACTGTAGGGAACCTGCTGGTTAATTAAAACATTGCCTTTTAAATCTCTGGATGACACTAGTATCACAGTCCTGCTCAGCATAAGCATACATAGTTTATGAATTATTATAATCATTAGTATAAATGTTGAAAAAATGTTCTTTCACGAACAGTCCTGAATCACTCTTATCTGAGACATACAATAGGTACATTGTGGGCTTTTTTCAATGATAAAGCATGTTAGCTTTGTCAACAGAAACTTGCATGAGGCTATCTTAAGGCAGATGCCTCTGGAGTGCTGCTTTGCCTTTTCTCAGCTTGTAGTGGCATAAACTGCTTTGGAAGAAAATGCCTCTGAGCAGAAATATAATACATAATCAGCTCAAATAATTACAACAAAAATGCTAACTTGCTGTTTTCACAACATGGATAATAGGCTTGCTTAAGGGCATGGAATGCAAAATCAGTTTTGCATGTCTTCTTGTATTTCAGAGTCATTAAAATGTGCTACAGTCTGAGTACAGAAATAAATGCCTCTGCTGCTAACTGGAGTGACAACTGGCACACTGGGAATTCAGCTGTTTCAAAGAGTGGCGGAGCTATCAGCCAGAGAGTAATGTGGATAATTTTCATAGTGTCTATCTCTGTTGAAATATTTCAGTTTTAAATTTGGGAGGCAGAACATGACAGCCCAATATTGAAATTTAGAGATTCCGAGAAATGAATCAGGAAAGATATATGCTATCACTACTTAAACTTATGTTGAACTTTATCATATGAAATCAAGAGGTTTCCATTTTAAAGCACCATAAGAATATTATCTAACAGAATGAATTCTATCTAAGTTGTATTTCACATACTAGAAGTGCTTCTATACCCCTAATAGTTTCCAAACAAGTTATTCACAGTTTGTGCTTGTTTGGACTGGGGTAGAGTTATTTTTATTCATAGTAGCTGGTATGGGGCTGCATTTTGAGTTTATGATGAAACCAGTGTTGGATCTTTTTGCTGTTGCTGAGCAGTGCTTACACAGCATCAAGGCCTTTTCTGTTCCTCACCCCACCCCACCAGCGAGGAAGCTGGGGATGCACAGTGAGTTCAGAGCCATGACAACTGACTCCAACTGACCAAAGGAACATTCCATACCATGGGGCATCATGCTCTGCATATAAAACTGGAGGAAGAAGGAGGAAGGGAAGGATGTTCAGAGTGATCCCATTTGTCTTTCCAAGTCATGGTTACGTGTGATGGAGCCCTGCTTTCTTGGGGATAGCTGAACACCTGCCTGCCCATGGGAAATGGTGAATGAATTCCCTCCTTTGCTTTACTTTCATGAGCTGCTTTTGCTTTCAATATTGAACCATATTGCAACCCATGAGTTTTCTCACTTTCAACTTTCTGATTGTCTCACACAACCCACCGAGGGAGAGAGAACAAGTGGCTGTGTGGGGCTTAGTTGCTGACTGGGGTTAAATCACGAAAAGGTTAGACTTCTACATCCATAATTAGTAACCTCATGTTCAAAGAACATAGGCACTTTGCGCTGAAAAAGTCTTATTTTATTCAATGATCACAGTAATGTTTTGCACAGAAAAAAAATTCTGATCTTATTTTTTTAAAATTGCTAGTAACTGTGTCTATTCTGCCAGCAATTTAGCAGCTGTTGAATATATTGAATCTGGATGTTGGTAATATTCAATAGAAACAAGTCCAAAATGCCAAATATGTACATATAAATATAGATGAAGATGCATATGTATCACCATACATATAGCTGCTTGCACCATCTATGAGGAAAGGTATTTATAGTATGTTTTCAGTTTCGTGTTCTTATTAAGTTTGTCAAAATGCCCCCATACTATTGCTGACTAAGCATTAATTAGCATACACCGAGGCTCAGAATATTTCAGGTGAAGATTGTTGAAATAGTCTAGTTTCAGTTTAGTTTCCTCTCAGTGCATATACTCCTTCTTCTCTACCCAAAAGAAATAGTCACACTCCCAGACCCGTTTTCTTGTCTCCCAGTTGAAGGTAATTCTTTTGCTCTGTTATAGCAGCTCTCCAGCTCATTCCTCTTCTCCTCTAGGTTTCTTGGGAAAATAAGGCAAAACCACTGATGTTCTCTTCTTTCCTTCTTCAATTATCTCTTTTTCTTTCTTTCTTAGTATACTAAATAGAGTACATTAGATGGATAAAATATACAGAGGTGTATGCAACTGGGATATGACTAAGAGGGTTGTGCTGTCATGGGCCTCCACTGAAATCAGGTAACCCAGGACAGTGTAACTTAGTAGCCCAGAGAAGAAAGCTGACATGCCTTTTGTTCAAAGATCCCCTCTTTTGAACTGCACTCCCAAATGCCAGTGCTTGTCATGGGGTGGACAGAAATGGAGACTGCCTTCAGCAGGGTGCGATACCCTCTTCATACATTGCAGCTAAGCTTGTTTACGATACACAAGCGTCCAAAGTCGTCTGTCTGTGAGCTCTTTTTGACCTAACATACACAGGTTTTTTCATCAGAGTTCAAGCTTTTTAACTTATGCAAATTGTCATAGTCCTGTTTACTTCCATAGCTTGATGACTCTAAACCACTTGAGAATCTTACCCAAAGCAATTAGCTCAAATATTTCTTTACGTGTTACATGTTGAATAGAATAATTTAGTGATAGCACAGGGAGTAAAAGCTTTAAAAGCAAAGAGGGTAGATTTAGATTAGGAAAAATTCTTTACTGTGCTGGTAGTGAGGCATTGGAGCAGGCTGCCCAGAGGTGTTGTGGACACCCCATCCCTGAAAGTGTTCAAGGCCAGGTTGGATAGGACTTAGACCAATCTGGTTTAGCGGAAGGTGTCCCTGACCATGGCGGGGGGTTTGGAAATAAATTATCTTTAAGGTCCCTTCCAACCTAACCTATTCTATTATTCTATGATTCTGTGAATGTAGACACTCTCAAAAAGTCCTGTAAACTGCTGAAAATTCCTCTACTGAGTGAGACTTGCCACATGAAATATTACCCCTGCACAGGATATCAGATAGCATTTCACTGTGTATGATGTACAGAGGTCATCTTGTTCCTGTGAGGTACTTTAATATAAAATTTTCTCTAGGCTAAATAGAGATATTCACTTGTCTAGATTATGATACGAAAGGATGGAGACAAACATAACACTAGTTCACCATGGCCTTGCTGTAGTACTAAACCGTTTGGAAAATAATTTAGTTAAAAGTACAGTTAATTTAATCTAACACCGTGGATAAAGTACATTGCAGTGAAGAGTTAGGCAGATTTGTCTTCATGCTGTATTTGTGACTGTAACAGAAGATCAAGCCTGGCAAATTCAGCAGTCTGGGATTTCTCAGTGTACATTTCACACAGGCCTGTCAAGACCGATAGAAAGTGTTTGCATGAACTGAAGAAAGCTTGATGGCTGGGATTTCATTGCTGTAATTGGAACCTTGGAAATATGGAGTCGTCTGTGTATTTTAGGAGTATTTGAACTGATAAATGCAGTGTAGGTACAATGGAGTTGTAGCTGCACTGTAGCACAGACATAATGAAAATGCAAACAAGCTTAAGGTAGACAAGGACATAAGTACTTTTTTACAAGTGTCATTCTAAATTCTAGGAAACCAGCTACATTTTATGGTAGCTGAAATGTTAAAACAAGGCTGATTAAATAAAATTGGGACAGCAATTTGCCAGGGTCCTAAGGATTAAAAATTCCTGCCAGAGAACCCACAAGGCCAATAGATAAGTTACAAGACAAGGATATAAGGACATAGCAAAAAAAACCTTTTTCCCACCCCTGTCTGCATATATTTCAGGAGAGGCTGGGGAGACTTCCATGGCAGAAACCATTTCTAGCATCTGAAACAATGAATAGTTTTCCATCTTTCATTGTCTACGGGTTGTCAAGTCCTGTATAATTTGCCATACCTCAATTATTAATCTCTTCAACCCTGTGTTCTGCCCTTGGTGCTTATAGCCACAGGCATGTATTTCACTTGGATAATTAGTCACTTGGTTAAGGCCCTATATATAAATAGGTATTCTTCCTTATTTTTTATTACAGATGTGGATAATTTTTTTTTTTACCCTTGTAATGGGATTTTTATAAGCACATTTGTTTGATGCAGTCTATATATAGTCTAGAAATACAGTCTAGAAATACAGTTTATGTAAGAGGATAAGTACGATATTCTTCAGACTGATCTCCTTAACAGCAGCATTTAGACACAAGTATTTGAAAATACAATTTTTAGTGTTATGTAGAAAGATCACACTTCTTTTTTCTAACACAAATATGCATATTACTGATTTATACAAATCCTCTCTCATTTGCATTTTCTGCTTCTTTATTACCTGATATTTTATTCTTTTAGGCTCTATGTCATGTGAAAAGGAGAGATATACTCAAACCCTTTGTGTTTGATTGGTCTGTCAGTGCCCCAGGAAAGCCAAGACCCTTGTGCTCGACCAGTCTGTCAGCGTCCCATTAAGAGGACCATCACTGAGCAGTCCCACTGGATCAGAGGGTGTGTTGGTTTTGCAGGGCCTGGTTTTTGGTAGCGGGGGGGCCACAGAGGTGGCTTCTGTGAGAAGCTGCTAGAAGCTTCCACCATGTCCAGCAGAGCCAATCCCTGATGGCTCTGATGATGGATGTGCCGCTGGCCAAGGCTGGGCCAATTAGTGATGATGGTAACGCCTCTGTGATAACAGATTGAAGAAGAAATCACAACAAAGTTTGTGCACACAGTTGTAATTTTTCCAGCTAGAGAAGAGTAGGAGTGAGAATATGTGAGAGAAACAACAATGGAGGCACCAAGGTCAGCGCAGAAGGAGGGG